>ML782033.1:135424-220292 GCA_009831015.1 Picea engelmannii
ATATCTCCTCCAAACTTTCCCACAAAATGGGCAACTGTAGTATGCACAAGTGTTGCTCTGCAATTCTGAGAATGCCTTGCTAGAATGAAGACTGGCCTCATGTATTTATACTAATTATGGCTAACTATCTGGGCCGACTTCTCATTTTGGGTGTCTATTTACTTAGTATATAATATTTCTTCTGGCCGACTTCTTCTCTTGTAGGCTAATAACCTAATACAAATTATCCTCTTGAGTCGACTTGTCTTCTAGGGTTATTAGCCAACTCATTAGGGTTTCTTCTTGCTTCTCGGAATATTCTATTCTCATTAGGTTTACACGTGGAGGTAAATACCTCCCACAGCCACCATAATATCAACAGTTGGGACTTGTACCAATGAATCAATGGCACTCTCAACATGTATTGGAGAAAAATTATACCAAGAATTGTGAATCTTTGATTGCATTGTTTGACCAACAATGCTCTTGAACCATAATTCAATAAAATTCATTCTTGATTGAGGAGTTTTCAACATAAGAATGCATTCATCCTTTTATTTATTTAAAACCACTTCCATGGTTCTTGATTCATCAAAAATCTCTTGAAAATATTCTTCTTTCTTGTAAAGGTGATCTTGTTCATCATTCTTTTCAAGATTCGTTTCTTCCATCAATTATTTTTGTTGCAAGTTCTCTTGTGATGTTTCATCATTTATCACAAGGTTGAAATATTCTTTTGTATTTGGTGGAGGCTCCTCAATTTCATTCTCAAATTTTCTGCTTGAAATATCTTCATATGGACTATATAGGAGGCTAAAATTTTCTTCTTGTAATTTGGAATTTTCATCTTCATCTTCAACAACATGACTTGACTTAAAAATTCCATTCACTCTTTGATTAGATTCTTCTTCAAAATTGGTCATTTTGTTATCTTTCTTCCACATGGGAGAGGATGGGTGGGAAGCAACATTTAAAACATCAGCAAAAACATATGAATGCACTTTTGGGACGAACTTTTCTGCAAATGAATCTTCTAACACATCCCAACTAGTAATAGAGTTAGGCATTAATCAACTATACCATTCAAGAGAATCCTCTCGTAGAGTTTGTAGAAATAATCTACATGTAACATTGTCTTCAGTGAGGTTGAAATCATAACATGTACCTTTAAAATTAATCAAGTGTTGCTCTGCATCTTCTAAAGCATCCCCAAAGAATGTAGAAAAAATTTCAATACGAATATTGGGCATTTGAAAGTCTCCTTCTTTGAGTATTTCTCCCTTTGTTGAGTCTTGCAAAGCCATTGATGGTATTGATAAAGAAGCATTATGACATGAATCAAATGTTATAAAAATAGGATCGCGTAGCAATAAAATAAAACAAATGTGGAAATAATACACAGAAGATACACAATAAAATAGAGACACAGATATATGTGGTTCACCCAGTGTGGGCTACGTCCACCAGAGAAATTAGCAGGTCCTTCCTTTATTATTATCCAGCAAATGAAGGGATACAACCTACAACAAACCCACTATAACATCCTCTTCTTTCTCTCATAGCCTCCTATCTCAGAATACAATATTCGCATTGATACACAGTTACAATACATTTCCCTCATAAGAGAGGGTTGCCTTCTAGGGAAAAAAACCCTAACATAACTTCTATTTTTAGATATGCGACCTTATAATGAACAGTCCATATTTACAATGAAATTACAATATACTTTTACAAGGCAATTTTTCATTCGGGGGGCTTCACCCTTGAACCCCCCAACCAGGGGGATAGCCCCCTCGGACCCTGCAAAGGGGGTAACCCCCCTCTGCACTCCCCCGCATGGAAGAGTGTACATACTTCCAGGGTGTAAATACTTCATGGGGTATAAACATGGCTGAAAACAAAATACCTCTGAATCAGGAAGATAATCAGGCTCCACAACCAACAATCTCCCACTTGGAGATCGATCTCAACAACTCCACCGATGTTGTATATGATGGACTCTGAACCTTCTTGGACCTGGAAAATTTCTCATCTTCATCTTCATTCTTGAAGACTAACTGAAACTAAGCAGAAACTTAGTTTCTCCCTGGTTACTCCTTTTGTTAACATGTTTGCAGGATTCTGGCTAGTGTGTATCTTTTCCAACTTCAAATGTCCATCTTCCAAGGCGGATCGTATGAAGTGGTACCTCAACTGTATATTCTTAGTCTTTGAATGGAAGGTTGAGTTCTTTGCAATATGAATGGCACTCTCACTGTCACAGTACAACCTGTTATTCTCTTGCTTCTTTACCAATTCCTCCATAAACCTCTGTAACCAAATAATCTCTTTACTAGCTTCTGTAGCAGCAACATACTCTTCCTTTGTTGTTGAAAGTGCAACAACCTTTTGTAGTTTTGAAATCCAAATTACTATTCTTCCACCTATAGTAAAAACATACCCTGTGGTGCTCCTCCTATTGTCTTTATCACCTACCATATCTGAATCAACATATCCCTGTAGAAAAGTGTCTGAACCTCCAAAACATAATGCATGAGTAGCAGTACCTCTCAAATACCTGAGAATCCACTTTACTTCCTCCCAATGTTCTTTACCTGGATTTTGCATATATCTGCTCACGACTCCCACTGCATGTGCAATATTTAGTCTTGTGCAAACCATTGCATACATCAAGCTGCCAATTGTTGATGAATAAGGGACCCTGGACATGTATTCCATCTCCTCATGTGTCTTGGGATACATTTCATTAGTTAATTTGAAATGGTTGGCCAAAGGTGTACTAAATGGTTTTTCATTCTGCATTCTGAACCTTTCCAACACCTTTTGTATGTACTCACCCTCAGACAATGTCAAGGTCTCTTGTTATTCTCATATCAAGGATTTTCTTTGCAGCACCCAAATCCTTCATCGCAAATGAATTAGCTAATTTCTTCTTGAGCCCATTTATATCCTGCATATTAGACCCTGTAACAAGCATGTCATCTACATACAATAGCAAGATAATATAGCTTCCATTTTCTAGCCTTTTGAAATAAACACAGTGATCAAAATGACATCTAATATAACCATGTTCTGTCATAAACCTGTCAAACTTCAAATACCATTGCCTTGGAGCTCTCTTTAGGCCATACAAGCTCTTCTTCAACCTGCATACCAAATTCTCCTTCCCATTTACCTCATACCCCTATGGCTACTGCATATAAATCTCTTCCTCCAAATCCCCATGGAGAAAAGTTGTTTTAACATCTAATTGTTCAATATGAAAATCTTCTACCGCCACAAGCTTAAAATAGTCCTAATTGAAGTCATTTTAACAACAGAAGAAAATATTTCATCAAAATCTATACCTTTCTTTTGTGCAAACCACTTTACAATAAGTCTAGCCTTGAACTGCTTTATTCCTCCATCTTATTCCTTCAACTTGTAAACCCATTTATTCTACAATGTTATTTTTCCTACTGGCAACTAAACCAAGTCCCAAGTATGGTTATTTACCAATGAATCCATTTCCTCTTTCATGCCTTGCTCCCACTTCTTTTTGGTGTCTACCTGCATTGCCTCTTCATAACATTTTGGTTCGCCCAAATCAGTCAACAATAAATAATACAATGAAGGAGAGTATTGTTCAGGGGGTATACTTAACTTGGTATATTTTTTAACAACACTTGTAGGTGTTTGAGGTACCTGCTGCTCCTATTGTTGTACATTTTGATTTTCTGGTTCCTTTGGAATTTATTTTTCAGTGATCTTATCAAGCACTTTGTATTCTTGTTTTTCCTTCATGTTTCTTTCCCTACAACCGATCTTTGTACATGACCTTCTCATTGAATATGACATCTCTACTCCTAATGATTTTGTTATTTTCATAATCCCATAAGTGATAACCAAAAGCATTAACACCGTATCCAATAAAAGTACACTTCTTGGATTTTGCCTCAAGCTTTGTTCTATTTTATTTATCAATATGGACAAATTCTTCACAACCGAAAGTTTTCAAAAAGGAACAGTTTACCTTTTTTTTTGTCCATGCCTCCTCTGGAATTCTACCATCCAAAGAACTTGAAGGTCCTCTATTTATTAATTAAATAGCAGTATCTACAACATCTTCCCATAACTATAAGGCCAAACCAGCATGCAATCTCATACTCCTTGCACACTCCATGATTGTCATGTTCATCCTTTCTAACACACCATTTTCTTGTGGTGTTCTTGGAACTGTCTTCTCTCTATGAATCCCATGGTATGAATAGTAATTATCAAACTCCTTGCTGCAATATTCACCTCCATTATCTTATCTAAGACACTTTAAACTTTTTCTTGTCTCATTCTCAACCAAAGCTTTCCATTTCTTAAAAGTATCAAAAACATCGTATTTTTGTCGAATGCAATAAACCCAAGTTTTTATAGTTGAATCATCAATAAAAGTAACATGGTAACGAGATCCACCAAGAGATGATACCTGATTTGGTCCCCATACATATGTATTAACAAGCTCTAACCTTTCACTCTTCTTTTCTTTTTCGACTCCAAGAAATCTGACTCTCTTTTGTTTTCCATAAACACAATGCTCACAGAAGTCCAAATCAATTTTTTTAAGATCTAGAAACAAATTTATTTTGTAAAGCATATGTGTCCCATTCTCACTCATGTGTCCAAGCCTATGATGCCACAATGTTGTATCCACTCTTGTATAAGCTAAGAGATAGAAGAGTCAGTACTACCAGTACATAAATACAATGTACCTACCTTCTCTCCTTTTGCTATCACCAATGATCCTTTGATGACATTCCACGTCTTATCTATAAATATGGATATACAACCTTCACTTGCCAACTGCCTTGTTGAAATTAGATTTTTCCTTAAATATGGAACATGTCTTACCTCTTTCAACAACCATTGGTTTCCATTGCTTTGCTTTATTTTTACCCTTCCCATTCCAACAATTTTGCATGGTGCATCATCACCTAAATGAACCTGTCCAAAATCACCTTGAACATAACCTAGAAAATGTTTTATATGGGGTGTGGCATGAAATGAAGCCCCTGAATCTACTACCCAAGACTTAGAAATATTACCTACAGAAAGAATCAAAGCATCTTATAACACATCACATATTACATTTGCTTCATAATTTCTCTCTTGTTGTCCATCTCTTTGTTTCTTTGGAGCTCTACAGTCTTTCTTTAGATGTCCTTTCTTCCCACAATTCCAGCATTCTATCTTTCCAAGTCTGGATTTGGATCTGCCCTTCCTAGAATTCCCATGGTTCCCTAGGCCCTTTCCTCTATCCTTTTGTCTTCCCCTGTTCTCCATGTTCAACGCATTACTTGATATCTCACCTGTGCTTTTCCATCACATTTCCTCACTAAGGATAACACCACCAACATCATCAAATTTTAAAGTATTTGAACCAGAGATAGAGTTACTTACAGTCATGACCAAGCCATTCCATCTTTCTGGCAATGAGCACAAGATTAGAAGAGCCCTGACCTCATCATCAAAGTCCACTTTTACAGAACTTGGTTGATTAGTAACCGTATTAAATTCATTTAAATGATCTGCAACAGAGCCACCTTCTGACATCTTCATATTAAATAATCTCTTCATCAGAAATACCTTATTGGACGTCGAGGGTTTTTCATACAATTTATCCAATGCATCCATCAAATCCTTCATTGTCTTTTCTTTCGAAATATTGAAAGACACCGACACTGCCAGGCTCATCTGTATCATTCCTAGAGCCTTTCTATCAAGAATATCCCATTCTTCATCCTTCATAGTCGTCGGTTTCTTTGCTACTCTGCCCAATGGTAGTAATAGATCCTTCTGATATAAATAATCTTCCATCTGCATCTTCCATAACTGGTAGTTTTGGCAGTTAAATTTTTTGACCCTAAACTTTACATCTTCTGACATATCTCCCACTCAAACCAGAAACCCTATTTTCCTGCGAGTTACCTTTCACTCTGATACCAATTGTTAGAAAAACAGGATCATGGAGCAATAAAATAAAACAAATGCGGAAATAAAACACAGAAAATACACAATACAATAGATACACAGATATACGTGGTTCACCCAGTGTGGGCTACGTCCACTAGAGAAATTGTTAGGTCCTTCCTTTATTATTATCCAGCAAATGAAGGGATACAACCTACAACAAACCCATTGTAATTTCCTCTTCTTTCTCTCACAATCTCCTATCTCAGAAAACAATATTCGCTATGATACACAGCCGCAATACATTTCCCTCATAAGAGAGGGTTTCATTCTAGGGAAAAAAACCCTAACATAACTTCTACCATTAGATATGTGACCTTATAATGAATGGTCCAGATTTACAATGAAATTACAATATACTTTTACAAGGCAATTTTTCCTTCGAGGGATTCTCCCTCAAACCCCGCAGCCAGGGGGGTAGCCCCCCCCCCGGACCCCGCAGAGGGGGTAACCCCCCTCTGCACTCCCTAGCGTGGAAGAGTGTACATGTAAATACTTCATGGGGTATAAACACGGCTGAAAACAAAATACCTCTAAATCAGGAAGATAATCAGGCTCCACAACCAACATGAAACCCCTCATTTTGAATTTTTTCAATGGAGTTGTTATGGATTTCATTCTCCTGAATCTTTGGTGCTTCTCATTTCTTTTTTATATTACAAAAAAGGTGATTCATGCTAAAAACAAGCAGCCATTTTCTTGAATCTTCTTCTCAAAACTTTGAGCCATGGAGATTTATGGTTCCCCAAACATATTTGAAAATAAATCGTCCCCAATATGGTTGCCAAAAATTTTGATGCTTGAATCTGTCAGGACCAAAACAACAACCTCATGAGGAAATTAGTCCCAATTCGTTTTTAAAGAGGTGGTTTTTCTCTTTGGCTAAAAGGTATATCTTTGAATACCTTGGAGTAGGGAGAGTGCTAGACAAGAAACCCCAAAAATTTATTGCTTGGATTTATATGAGAATGGTTCTTAAATAACCCAATATGATATTTATATGTAGCAAAAGTATTTTAATCAAAAAAGATTGAAGGAGGGCTTCAACATCATAATTAAATTGTGATCATCATCACACACAATCTTCTTAATAATATATAAATACATCCATATCTTCTTCATAGGATAGAATTATTTTATCATCTCAAATAATTTTAATAGAGTACTACAATCAATATCAAAAGATAATTTGATAGGTGAACCTCAAATACATTATATTCTGAAAATAGGGTTACAAAGCACAATCGAGATCAACCTCGAAGCAATTCTTTGTGGAGTTATATTCATGAAATATATTATTCATTACAAAATCTTTGACAGCCATATATGTGGCTCCAAATAATCCATGATTATATAAGAAAATATCTTATAATAATATAAGAAGAACAATCAACAACTCAGCCTAGTGCCCAACTCTGAGATTCAAGCATAAAACTATGAGAACTCATGTAGAAGAATATATATATATAAAAGAAAATGGAGAAGATGGAGATTTCTTTCTTTTGATCGAAAGATTGATTGTGTATCCATGCTTGTACTTTATTATTCCTCTGATATTCTTCTCTGGCCCTATGATAATACTAAATAATTCTTTTGATGAAGCCTCTCTTCCTTTTTTAAGAAGAGATTTTCTAACTACTTGAGTAGTTAGGGTTTCTCCCTTCTAGAAATCCCCGTACAAGTTTCTTCTTGAAACATTCATTTTCATAAATCTCTCATTAAGTCCTCATTAATGAATTCACATCATTAATACAAGTATATTCAAAGTGGGTCCCTCTCCCTTTTTAATAAAAAAATGTAATTAAACTTTTATATTTTTAAAATTTGATTGATTTTCCATCAAAAGAGGATGAATGTAATTTAATTTTATGGAAATGAAAACCATTTTTTTATATATTCAAACCACTTTTTATGTTCTCTTCATTGTCTCATATTTCCAACGATATAATTTTTTTCCAAATCCATCGCCTGGATCTCAAGATATGAGCTCGTGAAGTTGAGTTGTCACGTAGGCCCATTAAAAATGCAATTGACTGATATTTTAATTTTTGAGAAAAATATATCACTTTCAACATTTGAAAATTATACCAACATATTCTACTTATAAATACCTTTCCAACAGTATAAAGTTTGTGCGATTCTGACACCTGGATCTCAAGTTTTGGCCTATGTAAGATCAACACTTAGCCACCGTCGATCAAAGTTGATGGGCAAACTCAGATCTTGGATTGATTTTCGTGTTTTCCTTCATAAAATTTGAGTTTTTTGTTTAAAAGTCTATCCCACATGCATTAGGATATTATATTATTCATGATATATAATTATAAGTGTTTGATAACTTAGCAAGAAACACGAGAAGAGAGGAAATTATGGAGCTTCGAGGATTCAGCCCTTGGAAAATTGTTGAATAAAATTATAATTTTGGAATCTCGTTATCGTCAATCACATGCCTAGTCATTGATAAATAAGCCATTCATATATTTTCATGAGTCTTGGTAATAACTTTACACCTGTCTCTAATAATAATATTCCACATGTATCCCTCCACGAGTTGTCATGTGTCACAATTACATGCTTCCATGTGGAATGTTCTTATGGGTTCATGGCTTAAAAGGGGAAAACTTTGGAATAATGGTTATGGGAAATCAGGTGGAAGGGTAAGTGAAGGGAAAATTGTAGGTAGCAGAGGTCAAGGGGGTAGTTTGTAGGTTGTGGGGACGGGTTGGTGGGTTGGGGAGTGAGGTGAATAAGATAGTGAGGGATGATCGGTGTTCTCGAACCCGATGAGGATTATGAGTAGTTCGGGGGAAATGGAAGAAATGTAGATGACATAAGTGAGGGAGGAGAAATGTAGGTAGCAGGAGCAGGGGTGAGGAAGTGTAAGGAGGTGATGGAATGTATGGGTCTGCCAACCCGTGAACCCGTGAATATTGAAAAATGACTAAGTATGGAGAGAGAGATGTTGCGTGAAAATTCTAAGTATGGTAGCATTGTAATATAGGAGAGGAGAGGTGAACATGATACTTAAAAATATTCTTCAAAATCAGACCTATGGACAAGATCTTGAGTAACTTGGACATACAGAAACAGATTTATGATCCAAAAAAAGCATGGTGAAGCTCAGACTGAGGGCTACAGAGTGAAATTATAAAATTTCATAAATGTCTTCTTTTGATATCAAGGATTTTTATGAATCCAAGAGTAGGAAAATAAAGATGACCAAATTTTTGTCAACAACACCATACAAAAAGACCCTGACAATGAAATAAAATTAAAACTAATGATCTGGATCAGCTTGCCAAAAAATGTTGCCACTTGACTTTGCAAGATATTCTTTATCATCCATGAAAATTAATTCACAAAAAAACAAGAATACATAGAGTATCAAAGATAAATCAAGCACCTTTAAAACAAGCTGTTGAAATTTATGATTAAGTTTCGAATCTTACTTCCTTCAATAAGACCCTATTGTCATCTAGAGGATTAGGCTTTCAAGTAAACTCAGAAATGAACGAAAATTGAAGCTATCTCACTAACTAGAGAGCAAACCTTATTGTTTAGTTCCCCTTCTATTCTCCTCTTGTCTATTCCTCTCATTGAACCTTTATTCTTTCTCAATAAGTTGAGGTAGTTCAACTAATTTCTTTAGTTAAGTCAAATTAACTTAACTAATTAGTTTGGGAAGAAATAATTAATAATAATATATAAATAAGGTTCTAATTAATAATAACTAAATAGGTGGGACCCCTTGTGACTCCCATCATTCTCTTTGCCAACCATCAAATATAAAATACAAAATTAATCATTTGAATCATATAACACCCTTGTAGCTCCCATGGATATCATTTAAGTCGAATATTTAAATATCAACAAAATTTAAGACCATATCCCAAAAAAATAATATATCCATCTTATCCACACAAATATCCAAAATAAAGCTTGTTGTCCAAAATATGTTGAAAATCATTAAACATTGTCTTCATCACTGAATATCAAAAAAAAAAATTAAAATCCATATTTCTTGTCGTGTGAGGCATATTTTCTCTTCTCACTGTTGTCTCCTCTTGACTTTTCTGGGGTAGCCCTTGGTTGGTTAGACCCTTGGGGTTGTATTTCGTTCATCACATGGGAGTAGTCAACTTTTAGGTGGAGACATGAAGACATGGATTTAGAAGACTCTGTGGATGGACTGGAGGGGGAAGTCGTTTCTTTTTCGTTATCTGGCATAGGTTGTGGGATGTCAGTTTTCAGTCTCTTGCTGGCATGCGAGGACTGTACTGGTGAAGCAACATGGGAAATGTGTGCATTAGGATTAATTGAAGGTGGTGGTGGCGGTAATGGCAATGAGACAGTGGGCCAACCATGGTGGTGAGAAGCATGTTAATTGACAATTTCTTGCCAACTATCATTTGCAGGAGGTTCAAGTTGCATCGACACATGTGGGGAAAAAGGAATGTTGGGAAAATTTTGAGGCTATTGAAAAAGGGGCCTTTTAGATCGAGGATGCAATATCTCATGGCCAACCAAATTAAATAACCCAGCTTGAAATAGTTGGTTCAACTCTTATGGATCAGCACCAAAGTGAATAGAAAATTGAGGCCTCATATGTCCTCGATGCCAATTACCCATGCCTTTGTTATTTCGACCATTACTTCCCTTGCTGAAAAAACTCATACTATAACAATAATTAATCAGTCATGAAGTTCTTAATAACCCCTACATGAAACTCCACTTAAATAAATCAATATTTGGCTCTATAATTTACTACAAGACACATGCAATCCATCCATAAAACTTCAATTTATTAATTGCCACACGAACATGGAATTGATAGGGTCGTTGGGAGTATGGAGGGATTGTATTTAGTGTAATGTGATATCATGGAGGGGGGAATATTTACGAGTACTATTCAATCAATCAACAAAAAAAATCAAGTGTGTATCTAAACATATCCCAAAACTCTAGTCATCAATTACTGTCACATCAATTTTTCTTCATTTCCATATTGATTTCTCTTAAAAATAAATATCACAGAACGGGGAGTGTATAAATGCATTTGGGATAATGAGGGGGTTGTACTTTGCGAAAAATGGTAGAATGGAAGGGATTCCCACAGATAGTGTTCTAATAATATATCAACCAATTCCATCCTCACCATCAATTAACAATCACCACCTCTTACTCTTTCAAAATTGAACAACACTTTGTTTCCCAAAAAAAACAACCCAGAAATGGTGTTTCTTTTCAAGGCTGCTCATTTGCCTTAGAAATTTCATTACACAGTAACCAATTTATATTTTATTTCCCAAAAATTATTTAACAATAATAACAATGCTTGTATATAACAAACTCGAGGAGTGAACAACATCGTAATAATTACATCCAACACAACAAACAATTGAGGAGTGGACAGGTTGTGGCCTACAATATCAACCTAGTATTGCTTAAACCTACAGGGTCCCGCAAAGTATTCAAAACCTGTGTATAATAAAATTTCGACTGAAACCACAAATAACCATACTTTCCAGTTTTATTGCATTCTGGTTCGTAAAACTTCACTCAAGCATACATAATTCATACATAAGTGCTCTTCGCATATGAAAACAAAACACATCAAGTCGTATCTTATCAATATTTTTGCAACATTTCCATCGACCCCATATTTTTCCTTGTGACAGACTGTATTACCAATGAATAAGTGGGTTCAACATTCCTTCCATATTCGCACAGTGAATAATCAATCAAACCCGTGACTAAAAAAAGAGCACGAACAGTGCCTTTACTAAAATATGGGTGGGTTATTTAATACACGGGGTTCAATACACAAAAGTGAAGAGTAATGCGGTGGAGGGGGGCGAGATGACCAAATTGAGGGTTTAGCCAAAAGGAGCACGAGAAGCTTAATACTTCTACAAAAATTCACATTTATATTCACAGAGTCGTTACAACGACATGGGCACAATGGGCATGAAAACCAACAACTTAAATGACAAGCAGAATGTCCATATAACCCACAGATAAGGAGAAGTGGTACGCTTAGGAAATAAACCCAATAAAAGAAACTAGAAGCAAGGCAAACCTGAGAGTTTCCCCAGTTGCATTATTTCCCACAAGTAAATCACGAATACCATATACAGTAAGAGACATCCACACAACTTTTCAATGTGAATGGTTCAAATACAACACCACAGAGACCAACACTTAACCACCAATCCATATACAGTCAAAATTACACATATAATATCTTTGGAATGCACAGACTATGAGCAAACAAGAGCCAACTATTGACTTAATTAAAGAGCAGAGCAAAAATTCGTGGATGGAAAAGCAAGAAACCCCATACCTATGTAAAAATTGCTAAGGAGAAACAACCAAGCATGTATACCTCCTCCATGGTCAAGCAAAGCGGAGCATCAACAACCAACAAGAGAAACTGAAAAATGGCTAAGGTGGCGAGCTCGAGGAGGGTTAGAGCGATATGAATTTACTGCATGTCGTATCTATAGATTTTAACCTTGTACAATATTTACTGCAAACAGATTTTCAGTAAAAGAACAGAAAAGATACAATGGCAAATACAAGATACAATAGAAAATACAAACATTACATAGAGATTTTTCCCCTGGAAACCCAAATCGAGAAAACCATCATATTTTATATTCATTCATAATGATACATTGTTCATAATACAATATATATATAGGAGCCAGCAGCATCCAAAACCCTAACCCAATGACCTGGATTAGTAAACAGCCATAATTCCTTAACCGGAAATAGAAAACCATCGACAAAAATCATGTGCCAAAAAACAACCCAACAATGGACACAAAAATTGAGGCAACACGAAAAATGAGGCAAAAATGCGATACGTTTCCAGAGTCAAAGAATATAACACATACCCAACATTCCCCCACTTGTTGTTTTATTTGCATATAGGGGGTTACAGGGTTACATAGTCAACAATCCAAGGCAACAATTCCCATGGATCCTCTACACCAAGAGAACTTCTCGGTGCTCACATATTTTGTTAATGAATCTGGAACATTCTTCAAAGTGTCCACCTTCATCAACAACACTTTCTTTTCTTCAAACATGTCTCTCACAAAGTGATATTGAACATCAATATGCTTTGTCTTTGAATGATAAGACGGGTTCTTCACCAGAAAAATTGCACTCTGACTTTCACAATCTATCCTTACAGCTTGTTGTGCCAACCTAATATCTGAACATAATCTTTGTAACCATACGGCTTCCTTACTTGCATGAGTGGTTTCCATGTATTCAGGTTCTATAGTTGAATGTGCCACTAAAACATGTATTTTTCCCATCCAACTTATTGCTCCTCCAAACAGGTTAAACACATACCCACTTGTAGATCTCCTACAATCTAGATCTCTAGCCCAGTCTTCATCCACAAAGCCATGTATATCCAACACTTTGTCCAATATCGGTCTTCCTTGGTAGCACAATCCATAGCTACCAGTGCACGCAAATACTTGAAAACCCTTTTTATTGTTTTCCAATGCTCCTTCCCTGGTTTTGACATATACCTACTCAAAAATCTCATTGCATGTGCAATGTCTGGTCTAGTACAAACCATTGCATACATCAAACGGTCAACTACACTCACATATGGAACACGAGACATGTTCTCCTCCTCTTCCTATGTCTTGAGACATTGATCCACATATAACTTTACACCAACAAGAATAGGAACCTTGATCGTTTTACATTCCTCTATATTCAACCTCTGCAATATTGTCTCGGCATATTTTCTCTGATTTAACCAAAGTTTCCTCTTTTTCCGATCTCTTTTAATTTCCATGCCCAAAATGAAATTTGAAGCAGCAAAATCCTTCATGTCAAATTTAGAGGACAATTGAGTTTTCACATCCTAGATAATCTCCTTGTTGTTTCCTATCAGCGACATGTCATCCACATACAAGACCAAATAAATCAAATGATCACCAATTAATTTAAAATACACACATTGATCATCTTTTCTTCTTGTGAAACCAAGTCCCAACATATAAGTATCAATTTTTTGATACCACATCCTTGGTGATTGTTTTAAACCATACAAGGACTTTTTCAACTTGCATACTAACTCCTTATTTCCTGTCACAACAAATCATTTTGGCTGCTTCATATAGATTTCTTCTTCCAGATCCCCATGTAGGAATTTTTTCTTCACATTCATTTGTTCTACTTCAAAATAAAATGCGGCAACAACAAATAACAGAAATATTATAGAGGTTAACTTGGCAACAGAAGAAAAAATCTCACCAAAATCAATTCCCTCAACCTGGGAATAACCCTTTGCTACTAACTGAGCTTTGTATTTCTCCACTTTTCCTTCTGAATTCGGCTTTTTTTTAAATACCCATTTGTTTCCAATGGGATTTCTTCCAGTCAAAAACTCCACTAGATCCCAAGCCTTATTCTTATCCAAGGTTGCCATTTCTTCATCCATGGCCTTTTTCCAAATATTTCCATCCTCAGAGTCCACTGCTTCCTTGACAGTTCTATGATCATCATCAGTAATAGGAAAAGAAAAATTTGAACGGAAATCAGATGGAGTATACCTTTTTGGTAGCCTTCTTTCTCGAACCGATCTCCTCAATACTAGAGTATGAGGATCTTCTTCTTCTTATTCATGTTCTTCTGTAGAGTTTGATTCATCATCCTTTAAATCAAAATCTATTTTATTTGGTTCTTCCTTACTTCGTAGGACTTCATGTTTAACAACATCCTTCATTTCTCTAAATACCACATCTCGGCTATACACTACATTCTTAGTTTATGGGTTCCAAAGATTATAACCTTTGAGGCCATCTTTATATACAATAAAGATACACTTTTCAGCCTTCTCATCTAGCTTACTCATGTTTTCCTTTGGAACATGAACATATGCATCACAACCAAATACCTTGAGATGTGTGAGAGAAGGTTTCTTACCAGTCCATACCTCTTGTGCAGTCTTTTCCTCCAACAGTGATGAGGGTTATCTGTTGACCAGGTAACATGCAGTACCCATTGCCTCTGCCCATAATTATTTCCCTAACCCGACACCACTGAGAATGCACCTTGATTTTTCCATCAGCGTCCTGTTCATCCTTTCTGCAACTCCATTCTGTTGAGGTGTATATGGAGTAGTCGTCTACCTCGATATACCGCACTTCTTACAAAATTATTCAAATTCATTCCTACAGAACTCTCCACCATTATCTGTCATCAACACCTTAATTATTTTCTTTGTTTGATTCTCAACAAGAGCCTTAAACTCTTTAAACATGTCAAATACTTCAGATTTATTCTTGAGGAAATATATCCAAGTATTCCTTGAGAAGTAATCTATAAATGAGACATAGTACATAGATTTTCCCAATGATGGGACCGACACAAGTCCAAAAATATCACTATGAACTAGTTGTAAAATTTCTTCTTCCCTTGTTGCACCAGAGGGTAATCTTACTTGATTCTACTTCTTATATACACAATGTTCACAGAAATCAAAATCCAAAGAGCAGTTAGACATACCTTCAACCATACCTTTAACATGTAGTAGTTGAAGGCCCTTCTCTCTGATATGCCCCAGTCTTTGATGCCACAGCGTAAGAGTCTCCAGAGGCTGTAGGAGTTCTTTATTATTCAACTCCAATATCAGGAACAATGGAACTATTACACCCATTACTAATAGTGCTTCCTTGCATCTTATACAGAGTTCCAAACCGAACTCCCTTCAACAACACCATTGCTCCTCGAGCCATCCTGTAGGTTTCCTTTTCAAATATTTTTTTTACCCCTGCATCGTCCATTTTTCTTACAAAAATCAAATTTCTGGCCAATCTTGGGATGTGCAGAACATTGGGTAGTGTTTTAATCCTTCCATCTATGAGCCTCAACTTGACTTTTCCTTGACCTATGATTCTGGTTGTCGAGTCATCACCTAGGAAAACATTACCTCCATCGTACCATTCATATTCATATAACCACTCCCTGTGGGGATTCATATGAAAGGATGCACATGAGTTAACCAACCATGCTTCATGATTTTCATGTGTTCTTGAAGAAGCCAAGTACACATCCCCTCCTTCTTCCTTAAAGGTCTTTTCTTCTGTAGAAGGAGATTCTTCAGATCCCTTCTTTTTATCAACTTTGGATCTACAATCCTTCTTTTAGTGCCCTTCTTTTCCACATCTCCAACATACATTTACAAACTTTCCAGGATATTTATATCTACCCTTAGACTTAGATATCCCACTTGAGAACTTATATCTATTTCTTTCTTGGGATCATCCTCTTGCAAATAATGCATCTGTGCTTTGTCCTTCCATATTCTTCTGTCTCATCTCCTCCGACAACAAGGATGAGACCACTTCATCAAAATTCAAGGCAGTTGTATTACTACCTATGGCCACAACCATACTATCCCATGAGTCTGGTAAATAACATAGTAAACTCATACACTTATCCTCATCTGGAATTTTAATCTCAACAGATACTAACTGACTTACCACAGTATTGAAGGCGTTCAAATGCTCTTCCACCGAGTCTCCATCTCTCATCCTCAGGTTATACAGCTTCTTTCTTAAGAATGGTTTATTTACTAGGGACTTAGACCGATACAAATTCCCCAACGTATCCCATAAATCCTTGGTTGTAGCTTCCTCTGACATATTCAGTAATACTGAATCTGAGATACACGGTCAGATTGTGCTATTCGCCTTTTTATCCAAATTTTGCAGTCATTTGTTGAAGTTCCTGTAGGTGCAGTACCTGGATCTATCGCGATCGACTAATCTATGTCCACCGACAGATATTCCATATTGAGCTTCCACAACTAAAAACTTTTCTCATTAAACTTATTGATCTCCATTTTCGAATTGTTCATAATTTCTTTTCACCTGAAAAATCAATACCACGGATCTCCCACTATAACAAGGCTTATCGCAGTCTCGAGCCAAACCCTTGACCACAAAGGCATCCCCCTGAAGCCAACAAAGCTCTGATACCAAATGTAGATTTTAACCTTTTACAATATTTACTGCAAACAGATTTTCAATAAAAGAACAAAAAAGATACAATGGCAAATAAAAACATTACACGCAGATTTTTCCCCTGTAAACCCAAACCGAAAAAACCACCATATTCTATATTCATTCATAGTGATACACTATTTACAATATAGTATACAAATAGGAGCGAGCGGCATTCAAAACCCTAACCCAATGACCTAGATTAGTCAACAACCCTAATTCCTTAACCAGAAATAGAAAACCATCAGCAAAAACCATGTGCCGAAAAACCGCCCAACAATGGACACAAAAATCGAGGAAACACAAAAAATGAGGCAACAATACGACATGTTTATTGAGGCAAATAATATAACGCATACCCAACAGTATCTACACTCACACTCTCATTCATGGCCAATACGAGCAAGCCAACTATACAACTCATCAACCATTAAATCCAAATAAATTAAATACAAGTCGAATTTACAAATGAGCCAACCCTTGTCAAAATTCCCATGTAACACAATATCAAAACCTTTCTAGGGATACAAATTCCCAACTTTAGATTTCCAATTTAAACAATGTGTGCAACACTTGTAGCAAGGGATCAAGGTGATCACCAAACCATACACCATATACCATATAAAAATTAAAAGTGGAGTGTAGGCCCTTCATCAATTTAAAGGCAGCATAGTTATGCTTTATGAGAGATAATTAAGACAACCTCATTTCCTCTTTATTCACCTTACCCATCACATCCTATGATTTATTATTTTGACAACGATTTAAAGCAAATAAAATTGTAGAGCTCGTGTCTCAACCAACTCATAAGCACATAAAACATAAGTGTTGTCTCTTCATCATAGTCACACAAGTCACATAAGGGGTCCCACCTATTAGTATATAATTAAATAATAAGGCGTTGCAAGCAGGTACCCTATGTTGTGCTTTTGGGCTTCAATGGGGAGCACATCACTTCCCGCTATTAGGGAACACATCACTCCCTCTCATAAGAGAAAATCCTTCTGGACCACACCAAGCTTGTCTCTGAAGTACTCAAACTTCAATTTCAATATAGGCTTAGTCAACACATTTGCTACATGTTCGTCGGTAGAAATATATTGGAGCAAGTGTCTCGTCATAGTATTCTCCCTCTTGCTAGGAGAATCCTCTGGATACAAATCATGCTTTGTACATCTATAGGCTATTTATCTACAACATGCTTGATCTTTGTAGATCAACTTGGAAGTCATCAATGACTTCCCTTCTAGTATTGAAACCAAAGAAAAGATATATATATCCCAATCCTTCTAACTAGCTTCATCCTCGGTCATAGTAGAAAAGTCTACCGAAGCAAGGGAATCTTCCCATAAGATCTCATATCTCCTCGAAGCCTATGAAGCTTCGATCTAGTCTTCTCAACCCATGGCATATGTATGTATGTCCTGGAAGACATCTCTCTCTTCCATATGAATCTTAAATTCTTTGAGTCTCCATTCTCCCTTTGAAGATTGACTCCCTCTGATTTTGTATAATCTTTGGAGCCATATGCTCCCTCTTTGTGTGATGATTTCCTCTGAAGCCTCATGTGAATGGTCTTGGGGAGGCTTCTCCTCCCTTCTAGACCGTGAGGACTGAATCCCTCTGAACTCTAGCTCCTTCTAAGATGGTACTCGGTGGGATCACATGCCTCACCATCGGTGGAGCCATCTTCTCCTCATGATATGGATCATCAATGTTGCATCCTATAATTTTCATGGGACCAGACCAGTCTCTTCTTGGTTACTGCAACGATTCTGGGTAGGCCCTTCTGGCTCCACTAACTGTCCCTGATATGAGGAGTGATCAATTGAACTAGAGGGATTTGTTCGGTTATATTTGGATCCTTATGCTCCTTGCAATCAATATCCATATGAGATACTCAGTATCCCACAAAAGTACCCTTCTTTGTCTTCTTCTTCTTCAGTACATGGATGTATACAGTTGTGTATACAACTTCTTATCTGAATAGTCTACTCCATGTCTCAAACTAGAGACCATCTAATATGTTTCCTCCTGCAACCGTCACTATATCTCCCCTCAGAGTTATCACTTCTAACCTTCCAGGAACAAGGACAACAAAGGGGAAAACAATAGACAAGAATAATACTCTTATAATAGAAAAAAGAACTAGAACAATAATCACAGTAGCTCGTTCTCAAAGCTATTTCTTGTGACCTTCCTAAAACAAGAGCCAAAATAAAAATACAATAATAAGAAATAGGAACAACACTCTTATAGTGTTGTGATCAATCATTCATCCAAGGTGACCTCCATGGAATTTATAAAATAACCTTCCCGAGACAAGAGAAACAAGAGAAAAAAGTATAATATCATTTTCATAAGAACATATCTATGTCATTAAGAATAAAAGACAATCTCATGGTAATCATCGTATTATTATAAAGATGACCTTCATGTAAGAAAAACAAGAAGTATCTCCTAGAGGAGATGTTAGTTCATCTTGTGACCAAGTGCAATAAGCATTTACATCAATAGTGCTCACATGCTGCAAGTATTCATTGTATCTAGCAGTAATAGATCCTTTCGAGGATTGTTGTCACAACTAGTAATGTAGCAATTATTAAACTTGATATGTGCAAATTGGAAACTTATTAATTTAATCAATCAAACATGGAACCTGGAGTCTTATCTTCAAGAATGAGTGTTGTGATTTTATTTCGAGTCTCCTTCACTCAAGATGACAAGTATTCTCTTCAACCTGTCCCTGTACTTAAGACAATATGCTTTCTTGATAGAAATCTAAGTTAGAGAATATAATGAAAATAAACTAAAAATATCAACCTTAATCAATCTAATACTTTGACTAGAGTCATCTTATAAATTTAACTTTGAATAGAGGTTACTATGATAATCATAACTTCAATAGATAAAAATACAACTAGATGTTCATAATGCCATAACAACTAGAGGCATATGAAAACAATCAAACCTGGAGTGTGTTGTTCCTCTGAATATAGTAGATCTAAGATCCCTCTGGATCTATGATTGTAAGAGATCCCTTCTCCTTAAAACTTCAAAGGTGCTCCAAATTGTAATCTAAAGGCAGTTGGAGATGCGCTAGGGTAAGGCGCACTAGGAAAACCAAAGATTAGTCCCAACACTTCACAGAAACTTTCACTGCAAATGGTGTTGGCACTGCAACTAGCACTATAATTGGTGTTGCAATTGGCATGAAGCAACTGGCATGAAGGAACTGGCATAACAACTGCAACTGGTACTGTAGAGCTATGGTTTTATGAGGAAACCCCAATTTCTCAACTTCGAAAATTTGCAGATTTGATCCGGGGAAGAGATGCACCCTACTTAGGTGATCCTCTTAGTGGGTTTAGTAAGTGTTCAATGAGCTTGACAATGGGGGAAACTGAGGATCTTCCTTCCAGCGGTTAGACTATTACGAAGGAAACTTGCTTTGAAACCATGTTGAAATTTTGGTATGCTCGTTTAACCATAGACAATGTCACATCATTGTCACCCAACCATAGGAATTCACATATGCCACCTCCGAGCACACTAACCTATACTTAGAATAATTTTGGCAATCCTACTCCATAACCAACAAATAAACCCTAGCTTCTAACTGCAACAAAAACTCAAGACAAGTAGAGCACTCATTTTCCAAGGGTAGCACACAAGAGAGAGTCTCCATATCCACAAAACAAGTACCATACACAACTGCAGTTGCACGACTCTCTCAGAATTGTGCCATACTTAGAAAGAATATCACCAAAAGTATCACCAAGAATGTCACCAAGAGAATCACTAGGAATATCACTTGATAGCGCTAAAGAAATACCAAGACCAAGAGATGACCATATGCCCTTATTCCTCCTTGCAGCTCCAACTGCAACTCTCCACAAGCCTTGTGCACTAACTGGTGTACAAATGAGATAAAATGTTCTCTATTTATATTAATTTTTCTAGTGAATTTTATGGCTCAGTCAACCTGACTTTCTAGTAATTATATTTTATGTTTTTTTTTTCTTGTGGAGTCGACTTGTCTTTCTGGAAGATAATATTATTTATTCTACTAGGTCGACTTGTCTTCTAGAGTTTTCACACCTATGTTTAATGGTCCACTTGCTTTCGGAATATTCTATTCTAAGTCATATGTTATACATCGAGGTTAATACCTCCCGCAACTACCAAAACATCAACAAGAATAAAGAGCATGCCATATCCCTCAACTTTATTGCAAACGCATATCATCGAGAAAACAAAGCAGCTAAAAAAAAAGTCAGTAGTTTAAAGAAGGTTCTACTTTTTGAACTCTGTATGTTTCATAGACAAATACAAATAGTATGGATTAGGGATAGGAATAACCATATATATTGATAATAGTGCATTAGTTATTAATTAATATATATATCAACCAGACACAATTTTCTCAATCCAATTATTAGTTCGATTGGTAATTAAATGAGCATACCCTAAGAGAAACTTTGTAAAGTACCAATGCATAAAATAGTGTATATAAATAGACATATAACTAGAACAAGGGGACATTTTTCATCAAATTAAATAAATAAAAATATATTGTGTATATGACTATGTGGCCCCACTACTTAGGTATTACTTTAAGCAGGTGAAAGGATGTGGACAATGCCAAAAATAAATTAATAAGCCATAGAACTGAGATTATCATGAACTCGTCCCCTTAGTACCAATGAAAGTATAGCATTGATGTTATTGACATGTTCAAAAAATGAATAGAAGGAAGAATCACAAGAAAAAACAAAATAGAGGTAACATATAATTTTTTATTCAAATAGATAGTTTCTGTATTTGGATGTCTAATTCAAATTACATTAGATTGAGACACAAATTTCATTGCTAATGCTATTAAGAAGTTGATGAATACTTTAAAGATAATACACAATAAGAACATTCATTATTACCCTAGAGAAGAAAAAAAAAATTAGAATGCGCCAATAAGATAGTAGTATCAATTAAAAAAGAAATCCTAAAAGGGATTAACTTACCTGAAACAGGCAGAGGTGCAATGTTGTTCGTCAAGGGCTCCTAGTGCCACTCGGGTGTTGTATGGTATCCAGCAGTGTCACTCCCAAATCAAATTCGTTAACAGAACATATGGCGGATGCTCTATGGCAGGGGAAAGAAAATGACAGGGGAAAGAAACTGTTGAACGAGAAATGCGACCTATATATATAAAAACAGCTTTCGACCAAAATATTTTTTCGATCGAAATATGTTTCCACTGAAAATCGTGCCACTGGATACATCTATCATTCACTGCTTAGTTTAAGTTTGATACCTTGTATACTACATCTCTTTGCCATATTTTTGTACACACAATAGAGAACAAACAAGGTTTGAAATGAAAATTCAACAGACAAAATTAGACCATTCATATAGATCCAAGATTGATGGTCTCAGTTTATTTCAGTTGGTGAAAATGCACGATGGATAACAAGGGGTTAGAGGCCTAAATTCTAGACCATCGTATTAACAAGTGATAACCTATCATAACTTTATTCATTTTGGTACACAGCGGTGGTATTATGAAACCACTTTATCTCGCCCCTGAAATGCACAAATGGATGACAACTGGCACGGTGATGTAAGCCAAATAAAAAAAGTGTCACGTCGATCTAATCCAAAAGATTTAAAAAAATAAAAAAATAAAAAAAATAAAAAAAACAATTACCCCAAAGCAAATGAGGTAAATGCACATGGTAAACATTGTTATGAATTTAGTAGGTGAAATTCTCCTTCTACAAATAAGTTTGGGTAGTGTTTTAATTTCCTTATTTCAATTTTAATCATTTCATTCGAAGTTAAAGCGATATATTAAAAAAGGTTATTCAGCTTATGGAAACTTGAAAAGAAAATTTAGGAATATCTGAATCCGGAGCACCTTGGGCATCGGCTACAAGCACTATTTTTTTCATTAATAAACCATTTATTAATAATAATTATACGGATTTGTGTACATTACATTGCATCCCATTGAATATGAATACAAGAGGTACATTTAAGATATGTGAATGGACAACAATATTATACTAATCAATCGTTTATAAGTAAACAATATCGTTGTACTTTATATTAGTTAAGGATTTATAAAAGAGTTTCAAAGTTAAATTTTGGGAATTGAAAAAATATTATTTTAAAATTATAAATTATTTTAAGTATTATTATTTGATGTGATTTTATATGATTAATTTATTTAATTAATATTTTTAGAGTTGAATAACTGCATCATCCATCAAATATTTAATAATTATATAATTAAAGTTTTAGAAGGAGCATCCACTGGTGGCATTTTTTCAGAGACTTGGTGGGAGGTGGAGCTTTAGTAGTTTTCTATGTGGCTCTTTCTAGGACGATGGAAACAAACCCTTGGATTAATGTTATGCAGGCTCAACGGGATAAGGAGAAGGTATTTACCATAGCAGGGTTTGGTTCATTGCTATTGCTAATGCTATAGCTATCTATGTTTTTTTTGGGTTATGTTAATCTATGGAATGGAGTGGCAAATTTAATCAAATTAACACTTTAAGACTAAAGTATTTAAACAAGATTTTGATTATAATTTTGAGGTCAAATTCTCTATGATGAAATATTGTTGTTGAAGCTATTTATTATATAAACCTCATCCTCTATTTTTATATATTTAAATGCTAGGGTTTTATTTGACTTAAGAATGCTTCTACCTTATTTTATGCTGTCCTCCTTTTTAATAGACAGAACAAAACTCTATAAGATTTTCGATTTATTTTCATTGCATAGGCCTTTACAAGCATGAGTTGAAAAAATGAAGATAGAGAGATTTTTTGAGGAGTTTTTGTAGATTTCATTTATGCAATTGTGACTTTATTTGGAGTTAGAACTATAATTTGTGAATGAGGTGGTTGACTTTTGTGGTTATATATGTGGTTGTGTTGAATGTTTCATGCATAGTTATTCAATAATAGGTGTGACAAAAATCAAGATCAAGGTGGCAAAGCAACTCTATTAAGGTGGATGGATGCTCATATTTGGTACCAATTGGCTACATTGTTTGGCCAATCATATTGTATTGTTTCTTCCCATGTTTTGAGGACGAAACATGCGAAGGGATATGGAAAGTGGTATACCTGGGGGGTAATATGGGGTACCTAAGGAGGTACCCAATGGAAAAACAATTGATATTTCTATGTATGGAGACCACTTTTAATAAATAAGGCCTCTGTAATAGTGTGAAAGCAATAAATGTGAAAGATTTACTAGAAGGTTCCACCTACTAGAATGTTCTTAGAAGATAGATGGTATTGTATAAATAAGTGTAAGCAATGTATTGAGCATGATGAAGAATATTGTTATTGTAATAAGCAATGATTGCTTGGGAGTGCATTCCTTCCATAAGGAATAATAGAGGGTGTTACTCTACCTCAAAGATTTTATCTACTATTCTTGTGTTTCTTCTTTGTTTGAATAATTGGAATTATTTTTGAAGTTATATTTTCATATTTATTGAGGTATACAACATAAACATAATTTGTGTTCCATAATGAGATCACAAAGTATTGTGATCATGTGTTCGTGTGAGGCATACCACTCCAAGATTTAAGGTTACTTTGGAATGGAGAAGAAAAACATCAATTTTCTAGGGTATTTTATTGATCGAATATAGCATAAAGTTGTAGCAAAGCTTTTCAAAAGATACTTTCTTTTTAGCATGTTCAAGCCAACAATTTGAATGTTGGGGAAAATCCATTCCACTTCCAATCCCCAATGGACCATGGGAATCTATTTCAATGGATTTTCTTAGATGTTTAATGACAATCGATAAGGACAATCACAATCTTACCTGGTTCTGGATCATTTCAACAAGATTTCAGTGATGATACCATCCAAGAAAATGGTCTAAACAAAACAGGGCGTCAAAAAGTATGGGTATGTTTGGATTTCCATTATCAATCATCTCCACCAACAATAGTAAATTTCTCAACGTTTTTTGGAAAGCAATGTGGGGATCAATGGACACCAAGATAAAGTGTATTTCCTTCCATCCTTAAAAAATAGTCAAACACAAGTAGTAAATTGCACGATAGTGCAATTATTGTGCAATTTTAATTATAAACATCTAATGACATGGGATGCCAATATCCAAGATACAAAATGTACAATTGTACAATGCATAGCATGACCGACTCTTCACCTTCTCAATCATGTCTTAAATTTTGCCAAATGATCCATTAGCCATTGTGGGTCATACCGACAATGCAAAGACAAAGAAGGAAGTCGTTGGGTGTGGTTTATAAAACCACATATAGAAGATCCATGATTGAGTTTAAGAGACATTTAACAAAAGTTTGCAGAAGCACAAGGTCCAACATGATTAGCACCACCTAGATTATCAATTTTATGCAAGAGAGAGTTTGACTTTACCTTTTAAAGGAGCAAATTAAAAAGAAATAAAGGAAAATCAAGCAGTCCAAATATGGCCCACTACTTTGTTTATGTTGGACTTTGGCATTCATAAAGCATTCAAAAAAAGATTTCTTGAAGCTTTATAAGCCATCAACATTGAAAGTAAATGATGAAGAATTAACCCTGCTTTCTCCTAAAGAGATGATAGCAAAGGTTGGTGAAGAGTGGGAAGAAGATAAAGTGCTAAGAGTGTAAGGAACAAGCTATTGGACAAGGAACCTTCAAACTGTATAACATTGGGAAAAAGAGACAATTGCCCTAAGCGAAGCAGTACAATTTACCACAAATTCAAGTGAAGTCCCACAACTAGGATGGTTGTTGTTGGGGACCAAGAACTATTAAGCAAGCAGGCTTGAACCATAAATGAGCCAACAATTGACTATGTCCATCGGTGGAAGAGCATGGCATAATGGAGAGCCATTTCAAAGCATCGTCTATGGGAAAAAAGTTTGCCAATGTTTGTTGGTGGAAGAGCATGGAATAATGGACAGCCATTTCAAAGCATCGTCTATGGGAAGAAAGCTTTTACTCAAGTGCATGATGAACTGCATAAGCACAATGCTTGCATGAAGTGTTCATAAACCTAAGAATACATCAATAACGCATGTGACACCCATGCATAGGCACATTAAAGATGCACCCTGCAGTGAAGCACATATGATGTTAAGGTGCATGCAGCATGCACCAAAGTGACAGGGATGGATAGCTAAATACACTATTACAAGGGAAGCTCGATCATCCTCTCTCTTCATTTTCCCAACACTTGGGAGTGAGTTTGGCACATCCGTCAATTAAACCAAGACTTGTATGATATTCTTAGCAACCTATGAGAATTGGAACCGGGAAAGCAAGTTTTTTTACATGAATCATTTCGGAGAGCATGATGCAGTGTGTACACTATTGAATTGCGAGATATGAATAAACGGAAAGCCAAATGCTCCATATTCCCTTCGAATGTAATTGTTTTGCTGGTAAACAATATTGATGTTACTCATTCTCAATGATATATAATTGATAGTGGGTGTCACCCTCGTATTGTTGATGTCATTTTTGTAAAAAGTTATTTTTGTAATAAAACATTGGTATTAATATATTGAGATCGTGTGCCAATTATTTCATTTATGATTCTTTTCTTAACTTGCTTATTTGTATTATCATTACATAATGATAAGATTAAGACATAGCTGGCATTCATTGCCATGGTTGCACTAATTCTTTCAAGAATGGCTGCACAAAGGAAACCTGCTTAAATTAGCACTTTTGTAAACAACTCAAGTCAATCCAGCTCTATAAGTAAATGTACACTCATACCATCTGTGTGGCATTTGAGTTGATGCATCTCTCTCATTGCATCTTTGCTTTGTGGTATGGATATATTAGTATTTACATAAAACAATGTAATACCACACCAACATAAACAATTTCATCGAAGAGGAACGTTGATTTTCAGATGGATAATAAATGGAATTATGCAAGTCACAAACTTTAACTACAGAATCATTAGAGAGATAAAATTTAAATTCTTCTCCGACTGATCATTCTTGATTCTTTACTGTAGGCCGCGTGAATCTCCGACAAGATTTTCCACTTTGATATACCAATTTTAAGGCCATTTTGTGTTTGAAAAAGCATGGTCCTCTGCCAATGTGGGGAAGTTAATAGGTTGAGATTGTAGTGTTTGGGTTGATTAACAATTGGGTTAATTTTCTCCGTGTTCTTTAAATGTTAACACTGATTTGGGGAAGGGACGCCACTCGACTGTCCCAGGTATACCTTGGCATTCATATCGAGTATGCTAGTGACGTCCAAGACCATCCAAGACCATCCATAGTACGGGGAAATGCTACAGAGCCAACCCCTCATAAAAAGGGGATGTTTCCTCCCACCCCGTCTTCCTCGGAGGCGGGAAACATCTCCCCTGTGCAGCGTAAACATAATACTTATCCATGAAAATATCAAAAATGAAATGCCATCACCAAAAATACGAAGGCACGAAATCCCTGAGCCATTAAAATAGTCATGCCAGTGTTTTTGAAGAAATATATGATCAATTTAAAAAATTGATATCATTATCTGGAACAATGAATAGCTAGCAGCGTCTGCTATAAGCATTATGGATATTCAAAATCATGCATTAATCATATGCTTAAGAAAGCATGTCCATATCTGCAAGAACAAAGATTTCTGGCAAAGGGTCACATTACACAATCGCAGGAACTCTGCATTGGCTACTGTTTAACTGTTTCAATAGCTGAAATATGCAATTCAGCCAGTAATTGCTACAACAAATCGTATAGAGCATATTCTTGTCACAGAAGCAAGTTTAGTTGAAATTTACATCAATTGATAACTAAGAATATTGACCGTGGAGCCTTTAAATTGCAGGCTCTAAAGAATTTTCAAAAATACAATTGCAGAATTCCTTCCAGGAAAAGAGGTCCAGCCTTGTAGACGTTGAAAGTGGAATGCCTATAAGATAAGAGCTACATAAAATTACAGTATCGCAGGCTTGGAATAGTTGTCTTCAAGACCAAGAAGAATAGCGTTCTGAGCAATCACAAGCAAGTAATTGGCACATTAGCGATACTCCTTTCATAAATATGTTGAAGGGCTGGGTAATTGCGTGTAATAAGTCGGTTCATCTCCTCTTGGTTCGGACTCACTCATTGGTTCATCTGCACCTGGTTTGGACCCACTCGAACTGCTGTGAAGACCTTGCACCCTGTAAAGGGAGATCCCAACTGAAACAGCTGCAAGACGCAAAAACATCATAAAATCAGTAAAGACCTTCAGATATATATCGAGGACAAAGAGTTCTTGTATCATTCTGACGTGATACATACCAAATTGGTAAAACTCTGCATTATCACCAGAAGATGGCCAATAAACAAGTTCACCCTTTGCTTTAACTACACGCATTTTCTTTACTTTTTGACAATTCTACTATTAAAAATCTGCAATAACTGTGGGTTTTATTACTTCCTTGGACTAAGATAAATTCAGAATGCCATAAAGAGGTTTGCACATATCCTGCATCCTTTCTTGCCTGTGAATAAAAGCAGTGCACATATGTTTTGAGATATCCTCCCAAACAATTAAATAATGAAAAAATAGTGTTTATAAGTCGTTCTCCGAGTAT
Source organism: Picea engelmannii (assembly GCA_009831015.1). Lineage (NCBI taxonomy): Eukaryota > Viridiplantae > Streptophyta > Pinopsida > Pinales > Pinaceae > Picea > Picea engelmannii. The sequence goes on from ML782033.1 coordinate 164,057, forward strand.
GATTGCACATTTCTCTTTTCTATTTAATTAATTAATTTATTTCACAGAGTTTAATCCTCCAAAAAAGGAAGAATTTACCCTCGAATCAATCTGAAATGCTTCAAGCTATGGACAGACCTGCATTCACTGGACTTTGAGAACTAATTTCATAGGACAGCTTGTCCAAGCTAAACTTGAGGGATTACTAATATATTTGGAAATATTGGCAACGGTCTTATGGTAAGTCATAATCTATGGATTTCAGAACTAAAGAGCTTTGTTCTAAGATTCAGCCACATTACTCTATTGTCAATTGTCTTAATCAGAATCAGACACTTCAACATAAACATACAAGATGGATTAGGCATTGTCTAACGTATCCAGTAAAACCCATTCTTCAACTCTAGAGTAATTCAGTTATTGGTTCTTCATAACAGTCTGGCGGTCAAGGATCAAGAACATCTACCGACAGATATTTCCTGGTTTGCCACAAAGCGTAAATGGGGAAGCATGTGATGTGAAACTGCATGATTGTCAGAGCTTTATGGGCATGGATTGCTAAGGAATACATCACTCTTTTTGTTACTCCTCTATATTGGAAAGGGCTTGGTACTTTTTAAGATAAATGGATGATTCGACAGGGAGGAAGATTGTAAGAGATGTGATCAGATTGATGAGTATTTACTTCTTATTGAAAACATGGTCATTAATCTGGTCCATTTGGGGAAACTAACAACTTTTAGATCAGAGTAAGCTTTGCAGATTTCAGCCAGGATGGACATTTTTAGGAAAGATGTAGGTTCTCTTGTGGTAGGAGACGAAGTGGACATGCTTTTCCCCCTTGCTTATACAGGGAAAGGGTACCTGTGTGATCATCCTTCGGCTTAATAGTTTGCCATTCTTGATATGCTTTCTGTCTAGTAATGAAATATCAAATGCATTTTCAAAAAAAGGAAGAACTTAAATGCATACTCACGAGAAAATAACAGTATCACTACAAGCATTGAAATCACTGAATTAGAAGAGTAGAAACAAATAGTATACTAAAATTCTTAAGTTTCATTACCCTGCATTAGAACTAGAAAAATAGATGGCCCTGGATATTTCCATTACTAATATCATCATCCACCCCGACAAAAGATGTAACATCGCAATTGTCATCAAGGATCAGAAAGGGTTCCACATAGCTTATCTACAAACATGGTTTAAAATTTACACCATATCATGTGACCATTATGAATTACAGAAATGAATGTGAAGCCACAAGCATGATTCTTATGGGTTCTGAATTTTAAAGTCAAAACTTACATGATCAGCATTAGGGTTTTGTATTACAAAAATTTCACCAGTCAACATTGATTAATTTTGCAACTCTGGTGATTCCCCTACAGATTTATCGAGCGATCGTCCTGTTGGTACTGCCATTGTAGCCCTAGTCTTTTGTTGTATTTCATGCCGAATCTTGTAGAAATTAGCTTTCATAGCTAACTCTATCATAGGCTGTTGAGATAGAGGATAAGCCACCAATTTCTTAGCATAGGTTGGATACAAAATCAAGCTGTCATATGGCAATAGTTGTTCCTTCACTGCATCTAAGGTTGCCCTCAAATTTGCATTTTTCGCTTCTAAAATCCCAATCTTGGCCTTCGCTTTAGCTACCTGCTTTAACTTCATCACAAATAGTTAGTGAAACCTTGCGAGTATAGAGAAGCATAAAATAGCTCATTGGAAATTTTGAAGAGTGAATAGATTCGTTAAAAGTGAAATGCCTTGCATGAGAAGTTTACTTATTTTGGAAGGGAAACTGAAATTGAATTTGACATGTTACTCGTAATAGTTAACCATTAAAAGTTTTCAAAAAACAGTCTTAATATGATCGCTGTAAGACATTCCTATCAAAGAAATCTTCTGGAAAAATCCGAGTAATTCATGACTTCCTTTGAAATTGCAAGCAAACAATAAAATATTTATGTCATTAACTGTTTCATCTCTAGGGAATTGCTTTGTAGCTGAAAGAAAACCAGACATTACCATGAGAAAAATACAAGGGTTCTGATTAAATACTCGATGTATACAATTCAATACTTTATTGATAACTTGAATTATTTAAGCTCTACAGAAAACCTCCAACAACAACTTTTCTGTCTCTGCTACTTCAGGACTTTCAAATTCCATTTGAAGTGGTATATAGCTTACATTATTTATCAATAGATTGCATCTCCCTCACTAATCAATATTAAGAAATACTCTAGAACAAAAACTTCAAGTGTTGCCTTCCTCCTAGGAAAATCGAAATATGCAACATGCCACCACAGAACTAAGAACTTCAACAGTTTCACACAAACAGTTTTCCTATGCTATACATTCTATTCAAGTCCTGTTTAACCAAACAAAAAGCTCAAAAACCCAACAATCCTTTCAGTTTTTGGACTTCAGCAAACGTGATCATTATCTAAAGTAATAACATTCAGTGTCTCACACTATCTGCTGTATGCATGCATCAATTCTGCCAAAAGAAATTGACTATCAACCCCCAAGGTTCCACACAAAAACAATAAAATATTTGATTACGCGGGTGAGTTGTGTCATTGCTAACAACATTGTATCCTTCTTGGTGTTTGATCCTTTTCAATGGTTTGTTGTTAATATGGAACCAAATTAGTGATATTGCAAAGATGTTAAGTCTTCACCTGAAGGCAGCTGCCACTTTTACTGTAGTGAAAAACATCCTCGAGAAAGATTTTTGGATAATCTCCAACCATAATCTCAGCTTCCAAAACCAATAAGCTTTCTCTTTGCATTATTGGCAGGGGGCAATATAGAAGCGCAAAAGATCATTACTTGCTTAATGCTCTTTTTTAGCTAGTCGAAGAAAATATCATAATTGAAAAGCTTTCAACAGGTTTTCTCTGGGCATAACTCCAAAGGGCATATGCTAGCCTCTAAGTTTCTACATAACGTAATAACTACCTCTGGGTGAGCATGATTGATAGATGAATCCTTACGAATTATGCTGACACAATTTCCTAGGTAAGAGTTGATGAATCCTTACATTAACATAGTGTATTTCTCAAATGTTCCTTACAAAACATTCAAACTCTTTTTCCACACTATTTATTCTAAACTTTAGACTGTCTAGGTCATTTCACAATCAAAAAGTTTTTGTGCCATCTCAAATAGACCATTTGTCCAAGCAATCATTTTCCTTTGAAGTAGAAAATTCTACAAATCTCTGCATTTCTTCCTTGTACGTGCAAATTATAGCTTGTACATAGTTACACTAACTTGAAGGAAACGCCCTAGAACCAAGGTGGTTGCCCGCATTTCCAAAAGCATTCTCTCATACCTGTAATCGGAAAAAATCGGGGAAATCACGAGTTTTTCAGCGGGCCGATTTTTTCAAAACAATAAATCATGAGTTTTGGGGTTTTGAAAAAATCGCAAGTTTTTGAAAAACTCGGAAAAAACTCGCCAAAAATCGGAAAAACTCGGTAAAACTTGCCACAGTCGCCCATGCCGCGGGATAAAGAGCCCGATTCGGTTTTTTTTTTGTCATTGTGTTTTTTTTGTGTGGATCAGCAAGGGAAGAGGAGGAGGAGGAGATTCATCCATACACACACCATGGAGGATGATGAGCTAGTTGAAAGTGGAACACCACTTTCTACACATATTGGAGTAGCTAGTCCTCCATCCAGCATTGATGTCCGACCAAGACCTTTTGTCTCTAGTTCAAGGCTTGGCAAACAGCCCCTGATTTTTTCCAGTAAAAGGGGGAGAGGGCATTGATAATTTGATACCATATAGCTAGTTGCTAGTTCTGGGACATATACATTTATATATGTGATCATTGATGTCATTTTGTATTGGTTTCAGACTTTCAGTAATGACTTTGATGTATCGGTTTTTGTTTGGCATCCACTATATAATATATATTGATTCTTTCTCCATATTGATGTGCCTATCTGTTTATATGATGTTGTTGTTTCTTTATATATTGAAAAATGTTTAAAATTTTGAAAAAAAATGAATAAATTATGTATTTTTTAATGTTTGCCAAGTTTTTCCGTTTTTTTCCAATTTTTTTGCCGAGTTTTTCCGAGGCGATGTTTTCAGGACCCTTGTCGAATTTTTGCCAATGCCGAGTTTTTCCACTAGGCTCTCATATATGAGATCTTGTTGACTATGGTTTACTTGTTATCTTGTAACTAAGTGTGATGCGGGCCAATAATTGCAGCTTTACAGTGCTTACCAATCATTGTAAGCCATCATCAATGGCATGAATAGTAACCAAGTGGGCACAGTAGCCTCAAAGGAGGCCCTTAATTTTCTATAAGTGGTAGGTACCTCTTTACACCAAGGCTTATGACATTGCAGGAGAGACAACAGCAGGGAGGTGTCAACTCCTAACTCGTTACACCTGAAGCAAACATGTACCATAAATGATAAAGACAATGATCACTCACTGGTTGAAAATTGACGATCAGAGGCATCCCACATCACAGAGTTTGTATAACATGCATGTACTTTTGATTAAATCACCCCAAAGTTTATTCTGAAAGAGAACTTCACAAAGCATTATAACTACACATTGTTATTATTCTATTCGAAGGATGTATACTAAATCATAAGATTTATTACTCAGCACCTGCTAGAACCAAAGAAGTTGCCTGCAATTCCATATTAAAGTATATTCACGTAAAAGCATTCTCTCATATATGAGATCTTGTTGACTATGGTTTACTCGATAGCTTATAACTAAGTGTAATGAGGGCCAATAATTCCAGCTTTACAGTGCAACCAATCGTTGTAAGCCATCATCAATGGCATGAACAGTAACCAAAAGTGGGCACATTAGCCAATGATCACGCAATTTTGTGGGACAAGGGTGCAAGAAAGTGGTTATCTTGGAAAGATCTAAACAAATCCCAAAAACTACAGGCTATTGATCATTTCGCCTTTAGGACACTATGCCAAATGATTACAAATAATCATTTACTTAAATTGAACTTCAATTATTTTCGACCCTACTAGGAAAGATGGAAATGGTCTTGATCTTGTTGACTATGGTTTACTCAATATAGCTTATAACTGAAGAAAACTGAGGTACTATGAGGCTGTCAAATCTGGTCTGTCTTTGACCAGAATTTAGCTCCAAGTTTCAATCTCCAAAACTGTCATTTACTGCATTTTAGGACAGCAAACAGTTTAGTAACTTTCTGCTCATAATTTTTATTGGTTAAGTGCTCTTTGAGGTGCCCTTGCAAGTGTTTTTGAACCGGTGGTTAGCACATGCAATATATCTCAAAACAAGTAACACTCCTCTAGATCTTTACAACACAAATAAGCTGATCTACACTCTAAGCACGCATGAAAATAGGACACAGGTATTTTTGGTCAACGTGACCCTGAATAAAACCCCCCCGGGGAAAACCAATGTGGAATGAAAGTATATATAATGATGATCTCAAACAGTGAATACAACAAGGAATACAATACAAGGTAACCTGGTATGATAGCAAGCTCCTCTCAAGCTTGTAGCACAGGATCCAAGGTGAATGTGCCTAGATAAGTGCGCCCTCCTCTCCTTGTTGCTCTATCCACTGAACTGAAGCGCCCAAGCTCATTTGTGGCCCAATGAAGAATCCCTTCCACACAACCAACCTGTTGTGTGTCTCCTCCACCATGAACCAGACATATCTAAGATCGGACAAGGCCTCCTAGTGCCTGCCAGATGTGTGCCCTCCTCCTAGTGTATGCCCTCCTCCAAGCAAGACTGATCACCATAAATAAATGAGGGTCCAAGCTTCCCTAGCTCCTCCATGGATGTAGGCACCCAAGCTTCCCTCTCTCAATGCTTCCATTCCCATCTCCATTGCTCCTCTCTAGCTCTCCTAGTGAACAAATGAGTGAATGAGCCTCCAAGGCACCTATGCACCCCTCTTAAAGCTCCATAAGAATACCTAGGAAATGAATGGCTAGGATCTCCCCATGCCAATCTCTAATCAAAGGTTGAGATCATCCTACAATAATCTCACTCACAAACCCACTTTGGGTTAAGTTCCCTAAGTTCACTTTATGTCTATTAATTCACCCACTTTGTGAATTAATTATCACTTTTGGCTAAAAGTGACTAATTTCACTTTTGACTTAAAACTCCGAAGTCAAATTGAAATTAGACATAAAGTACAAGGTACAAAGGTACCAACATCTCCCTCTTGTGGTTAGAGGCTCAAAACCACAAGGGAACCACTTCCCGAGGTACACCAAAACTCAACAATAACTAAGTGTAATGAGGGCCAATAATTCCAGCTTTACAGTGCAACCAATCATTGTAAGCCATCATCAATGGCATGAATAGTAACCAAAAGTGGGCACAGTAGCCTCAAAAGAGGCCCTCAACTTGCTACAAGTGGTAGGTACCTCTTTACACATTGCAGGAGAAACAACAGCAGGGAGGTGTCAACTCCTAACTCATTACACCTGAAGCAAACATGAAACATAAATAATAAAGACAATGATCACTCAATTTTGTGCGACAAGGATGCAAGAAAGTGGTTATCTTGGAAAGATCTAAACAAATCCCAAAAACTACAGGCTATTGATCATTTCGCCTTTAGGAAGGATGGAAATGGTCTTGTAGTCATTGATGGATTTTGCAACTAAGGTACTCTATGACATGATTAGGCCGACATGACTAATAACATGTTGTGTCAATTAAAAATGGAATCTCGAAAATCGTGTAATATGGTGGACTCAGAGGTGCCAAGGTATCTGCCAATCACATTATTATTTGAAGACTTGGGTCCTCAGATGGTTGGTTCTTCTTAACAGCTTAGTAGACAAGCATCAACTTCATCCCACTCGGTTTACATATGGCTGTTGTGAAATTTGCTACAAGCCAGTACTAGTTAAGTATGTCATATGGGACTGCAAAGTTGCAGGATGTTTTGGGACTAAGTTACTGCAGAATATAAAGTTCCTTTTGTTGCCCTTCTATATTGGAAAGGTGTTGTGTTTGGTGACAAGTAGATGACACAGAATGCTGGAAAGTGTATGTGTGATGTGATTACATTAATTGGCATTTCTTTCTCATGGAATCGTCATTGTCATGCAATTTTTCACAATGCAAGAACACCCTTCAACCTGGAAGAAGTTTCAATGTTGAAATCAGATTTCGCTATTTAAATCACTGCCAGAATGGCCTGCTTTCAGAAAGATATAGATTCTCTTTCAGTTGGAGCAAACATGAATATGCTAGCTCTCTTTACTTATGCAGGCCGGGGGCCTACTGTGACCAGTCTATGGGACCAGATATGTTACTCTTGATATACATGCAAATTGATTTTTAAGGAAATATATGATGCATTTTCATCAGAAGGTTGTGTTTTGCATTGGAAAAGTTGTGTGTAACCAGGCCTAGGGAAATAAGGTAATAAACATCTTTGCAACATGATGCCCAAAGATAAGATGTCGCTCAGTAAGTGTTCAAAAAGTGCCACCATGGCAGGTTTTCTTACTTCTAAGATGATGCCTAAAAGAGTTGACTGCATAGGAAAGTGACTTTAGAGATGCTTTGCTCAAGATGGTGTGAAATCCTGATGCATTCTATTTGGAGTATGTCTTGACTCTTTGTTCTTATGATTCAAAGTTTATATGGAATTCCCGGATACTACATGAAGGCACCGAAGCCTGGCAAGATTAGATGTGGCCACTGAAAACAGTGAGCAATCAACAGTTTATATGATACATAGCTTGAAGAGTTCAGACAATATGCAATAAATAAATAAACAAGAGATAGCAGTATTTACACAGTTCTAGTAGCATTGAACTATATACAGTGGTTGGTAAAACTAGACAACAACAAAAACCAATGATTTCATCATATCCTGTTCTTAAACTATATCCAAAGATGATGTCAAGTTATAACTTCAAACAATGTGTTGTATAAGAAATATCAATAAAGAGGATGTAGACAGTAGAATACAAGAGGCAGCTAATGAATTGAACATGAAATAGACTATTAGATGTTGCCAGCATACCGGTTGATCACTTAAGTCTGTTGAATTTTCATCTCCAACAATGGTGTGGGGAGAAGACACGGTTTCTTTACACTCAGTTTCATCCTCATTGAAACTGAACATCAAATCCAAGTAAGAGGATACAGTTTGTGATATGTTTGCTTTTTCACTTTCAGCAGTCAAAAACTTCTCTGCCTCCAGGTATGTTGAAGATGCATGCTCACTCAGACGTTCTATCAACCCAACAGTATCTTCTATTCTGTCTTCCATGTTTATCGACATAACTGTGTCCTGGTGTCAGAAAGGAGAAACAAGAACAGAACTGAGCATCCAAGGAAAACATAGGAAAAGAAGACACCTTATCAAGAATCTAAAGACAGATATCATATATTAACAAAGAAATTAATGCTATATCAAATGTTAGCAGAATAATTGTGAATCATGATTAACTACACATTTTGTAGAGCAACCTGGGGCAAAACCTGGCTATATGAAAGGATGAAAGGATTGTCATTAGGCTGGACTAGTTTGTGCAGTTGGTGATGTGGAAGTAGAATGATCAGTATTCCAACCTGGAAATATTACAAATGAAAAATGAGAAGACTACCTTGTAATTATCCTGGACTAGTTTGGACAGTGGATGATGTGGAAGTAGAGTGATCAGTGTTCCAATTTCCAACCAGAATATTCAATTAAATGTACACTGAAATTTGAAACTCTCTTATAAGTGGGTGATGTAGAAGTAGAGTGATCAGTGTTTCAATTTCAACCGAATATTCAATTAAGTGCTGAAATTTGAAACTCTCTTATAAGTATGGTAATTTCTCCAAATTCTCTTATGTGGTCCATTCTCTCTCTTTTTTTATTTTACACATTGATCATGTACAGATTTCAGATATATTCAGCATCAATTTTGGTATCATCCACCCCAGTGAGTAGCAACTACCTCACTTTTCTCTGCAGCAGTGAAGCAGTCATATATATATATATATATATATATATATTCAATTAAGTGTACATTGAAATTTGAAACTCTCTTATAAGTATGGTAATTTCTCCAAATTCTCTTATGTGGTCCATTCTCTCTCTTTTTTTATTTTTACACAGTGATCATGTACAGATTTCAGATATATTCAGCATCAATTTTGGTATCATCCACCCCAGTGAGTAGCAACTACCTCACCTTTCTCTGCAGCAGTGAAGCAGTCATATATATATATATAGAAACAGTACGATCCAGTATGATTTCTATAAGAAACACACCAAGAAATGGTACGGAGTGGGAAAAACAGTATCCAAAATGGACATTCCATTTCATACAATACCAAAAAGGCCAAGTATTTTTCAGGCTATTTCAAGACCATTTCAAAGACAATAACCAACTGGCCATTTCAGCCAACAAATAGCCATTTCTCATCCATTTCACTGCACAGGTTTTATATATCTGTGTCTTGGAGCTGGATACTCACTCAAATCAGATATTCTGTAGAGGGTTCATCAGCAAATAGAAATTGTTTTATCCTCTCCAATCATCAGAATTACAATGGAAACCTCGACCACCTTTTCTACAGCTTCACAAAATAAAATCCCTGCCCATCCCAAAATAAACATCATCAAAAGAATCACAGAAAGCTGAGAAGGGCATTTGAAGCTAGGTTGTTATGACCTAGCCAAAAAGGGCATTTGACCAAGCCTTGTTTTTATAATATTGAGTTATGACCAAACCAAACATAACCCTTATCTCCAAAGTGATTGACACTTGAGATTGGATCTCACCTCACTTGAGATCAATGGCTAAGGTTCATTTAATTAGCTAATGCTAATAACTTTAGCATTTCTTAAAATTAAACTCACTTTAATTATAAAAGCACTTTACTTTAATAATTCCTTTCATTAAAGTAAATTACTAAGGTAGAATGCTTTGGACAACTTCCACACATCTAGACACTTAGACCTGTGCGAAAGTACCTATCCGATGCTACAAATATCAACGGTCCCTCTTACTGAAGAAGGTACTTCTCGAAGAGCCACCTGGAACTGGTTGTCCCTCCGATCCGATCGCAATGTCCCACACATCATCCTGCACCATGGCATCCCTCCAACCCTGCTGGTATGTTGCTTCCTGAACACTAGAAGACTCAGAATCAATGATGCTACTTATTTGCGCCACAACATTTGGAAACTTCCTCTGATGTCTGCTCCCCATGAACATTGAATATGCTCCAAGGGGCCTCAACATGCTCCTAAGCATCCCTCAATGTCTGCATGAACCATCTGGGCATCTTGAGAGAGTTGAAAGGGGCTAACTCCTCCTCCCCACATGAAGGTTGACTCCCCACACTAGAATTCTCTGGATGTTATTCTCCCTTCAGAGCCTCCTGCTCCTCATCCTCTGCCACACACATCGAAATGTATAAGATCCAAGATCCCCTTGGACCTACTCTCACTACTTGAAAAAACAACCTTGGCATTCTTGCCAAGTGCACACCCTCTGCACACGCCTTGCTGCTCAACACTAAAATCTGGAAGACCAGTGACAATCTCCCTCATAATTGGCAACTCCCTGTAATGCAAGTGCCCCATACTCCTATGACATAACTCACACAAATTGTCATTATCATGTACGAAGGCTTGAACAGGCTTGTCCTTCAACCTGTATAAATTGCCCTCTCTAACCCCAAAGCTCATTGATGTGTCAGGGCTAACTCCCTCTGAACATATGAGTACTTGCCATTTCTTAGCAAAACCCCTGTTCTCCATAACTGAGACTGAGAGAAAATTATTTTTCAGTCCCGGTACATCTAACACATCCTGGGATTCTAATGAAGCACTTGACTCAAGTTGGAACAAAACTGTTCCCTCCCCCTTCACTGCATACTTGGCATCATCACCAACCTCCTCATGGATCCTTGAGTCCTTCTTTGTCAGACTATTGAATAGCTCCCATGCTTCTATCATATTTTCTACCCATTCAAAAAAGAAACAAAAAAATACAACCAACGCCTCTGCCCCTGTTGTACGGCCCGGTACCTGTGGCTCAGATCTGCTGCTCAAATTTGCCAAGATCTGTCCTTGTTACCAGATTTGTTTGTCGTTTCCCACTTGCTTCTCTTCTCCTTTGGACTGAATTGATCTCTAGGTGAAACTCCTTTATCACCCTTGCTAAGATCTCCTTGAGAAAAAATCCTCCTTTTATCTTTCTATTAGTCATTAACTCCAATTAGATCCAGACCCTTGAGTTTATCTCTAGATAAAAGTCCTTCATCCTTGTTGAGATCCTCTTCAGTCACAATCCTTCGTGGCTCAAGCATCAATGTCTCTCACTGTTGGTTTATAGATCTGCAAAGATCTTCGTGCAAATCTGACAAATCTGTTGCAAAATGTTGTGGATTTATGTTTGGTCCTTTAAACACACATGACTGCAAATCGAATCTAATAGATCTGTTGCACCAAACTGCAATGTACCTAAAATTGGTCTCCCTCTCGGAGTGAAAGCTCTAATTCCATGTTGATTTTATAATCCCCAACACCTAGATACTTTACCACCTTGTGTTTTTTACTTGTTGATAAATAAATTACAGCACACGGAATAAATTATATTTGTTGGAAATAATAAAACAATGGAAGCAAAATTGGAAACCAAACATCACACATGCACACATAAATTTTCCCTTCAAATCAACTTTTCATTAATATTGACTCCAAGCTTACAAGGGCTCTCTTATTGGGATAATGGCCCACTGAGGAAAAATACAAATACAGCAAACTTGCAACTCTGGCCTTGAAGAAACCCTTTTCCTGATCTACACTAGATCTACCTATTGGACACTCATATTACACTAGATCTGCATGTTGGTCCTTAGGTCTACAAGATTTTCCTGCTAGTACCTCAGATCTGCTAGATCTTCCTGTTGATACCTCATATTTGCACTAGATTTGTCCATTGGTACCTCAACTCTACACTAGATCTATCCATTGGTACCTCAGATCTGCTAGATCTGCCTATTGATACCTCAGATCTGCTGGATCTTCTTATTGGTACCTTAGATATGCTCGTTGGTACCTCAAATCTGCACTAGATTTRTTCGTTGKCACCTCAGATTTGCTAAATTTGCCCGCTGGTACTCCAGATCTGCTAAATTTGTCCACTAGTACCTCAGATCTATACTAGATCTGTCTGCTAGACTACACGGAAATCTGTCCCTCGATTTTTGGTTGTTRGGTTTTCTCCTCCTGYTGCACCTTTGCATTTTCCTCCTTTGGACTTGGTCTCTAGATGAAATTATTTCTTCACCTTTGCTAAGATCCCCTTGAATCACAGTCCTTCGTGACTCAAGCACTTGAGAAAAARCCCTTCTTTGCTCTCAAGTGGATGTCTTTCTCCTTCACCTAGCCTTGCTTTTATAATATTGAGTTATGACAKAATCAAACATAACCCTAATCTCCAAAATGATTGACAGTTAAAATTAGATCTCGCCTCACTTGAGATCAATGGCTAAGATTCATTTAATTCACTAATGCTAATAACTTTAGCATTTCATTAAATTAAACTCACTTTAATTTAAAAAACACTTTAATAATTCCATTAATTAAAGTAAATTACTAATGTAGAAGGCTTTGGACAACATCCACATGTCTAGACACTTAGACCTGTGCGGAAGTACTTGCCCAATGCTACAAACATCAACATCCTCCCCATATATGACAATGACAAACCATGCCTGTCGGATTTTTATGAGGGTATGTACAATGGACAAATGAAGGAGAGGCTTCAAGAGATCTTATTTTCTGAGCATTTTAGAATTGACCTACATACCAGGAATAAGGTGTGGGAACTTAATTTGTAGAGATGAAAAATTCTTCATGCGTGTGTTCATTAAGGGGTATTTCTACTCGATAAAAAATGGTTTCATAACAAATAACCAAACAGAAGTCTTGTAATGTTGGAACAATTTTATCAACAAGTGTTACAACCATGATGACTGTCACAACCATGCAAATTGAGTAGGGAAATATTAAAGAACACGGGGTCGATTTTCAAATTATAATTGCACATGCAACATGAATCAAGTGCAACCCATAGACTTCTATGAGTAATATCAAGTGGAAACTCCCTTGCTTAGTTCATTGAGTATATGTCTACTTTCATAGGTAACTAAAAGATGATTATTGAATTTCAAATTCTCATCTTTTTCAATGGGAGTGAATATGCATTCATCTCCTCTATTAATTACAATTACCTTACCTCATAAAAAGCATATGATTTAGTGCTTGCTCACTAGAAAATTTGACTTCTATCTCAAGAATAGATGATTGTCACAATCATGTAGATTGAATTAGGGAAACATTCAAGAACAACAAATCAATTTGCAAATGAAGATTACACATTCATAGACTTCTACAACCAATATCAAATGGGAACTCCCTTGCTCTGTTGGTTGACTATGTATTTACTTTCATTGAATTTCAAAATTCTAATATTTTCCATGTGTAGTTTTTCAAGTTTCTCGGGATTAATTTCAACAAGACTCAAGTACATTTGTTTCACACTCACAAGTCACCGGTTTATCAACATGCAAATGCATTCATCTCCTCTATTAGTTACAATTTTGTTACCCAACAAAAGGCACAAGACTGGTGTTTGTTCACTCACATCTTCGCAGTTTATCTCAACCATAGTAGAATTAGTTAATTGCACCCCACTAGAATGCGTGATTATGGTGGCTCGCAAGATTGATGGTAATTATGACCTTCCTCTCGAAGTTTTTAACGAAATCACACATAAAATACTAAATGACCTCACTTGAGGTGATCTAGGACATCATAGTTGCTTTGAATCCATGAGAACCCCACTGGCTACAATAAATGAGGCAAGAGATGATATGCATTGGGATGAACTTAACTATGAGTTTTCCAACGTGTAGTGTCAACTATAGTCTATCTGATTTTATGCTATCACTAAGTACTTCTATGATTTCATATTTTGGCATATTTTACATACATTTAATGCAATGTGAATGTTATTATCCAATGTTCTATAATCTATTGTGATGTGTGTGAGTTGTTTTACTTTTTTTAGGCTCAAATTGAATTAGGTTGAGATTTAACATTCCATTATGATGTGAAATTGCAAATCTAATTTGATTGAAATTATTTATGTAGTGCATCTTTTAAGTCTTGAAATAGATTTACTATTTTGCATAATGTGTTTATGCAAAATGCAAGGAGAATTGTCTCGTATACCTCAAAACCCTCTATCCCCCATTAGCCATTCTGTTTTTTATTCATGTTTTTCATTTCTAATATCACACACACACACATATATTGTTTGTGTTATGCTTTGTACGTGTGTATGTTTCAGTACATACATATGACCCCACCCTCCTTCACATAGGTGCATATTGTAGATATTAACCTTGTACAATCAATTACTGCAAATGGATTCTTAATAAAAATAGAAAAGATACAACAGCACACACACACAAATTACACAGAGATTTTACCCTGGAAACCCAAACCAGAAAAACCAACAACATGTTTAGAGTCGCACCTCTAATTCTTCTTCATCATCCTTTTTCATTGTTTACAATATAATATATATAGGATCCCGCGGCATCCAAAAGCCCCTAATCTATTGACACAGATTAGAATACAACCCTAATCCCTTAACCAAATTAGAAAACCATGGGCTAAGCCACAAATCCACCCATGTACTAGAAAACCGCCAAAAGCGAAAACTTTGTGTTGAACCGCTAAAAATAGATGCAAAAAAGCCCAAAAAAAATCGAGGGCTTTAGCCCCCCTGTGACCCCCCGCGCACCCAACGCAATGCAGACCATGGGGTTGGTCATGCAAAGAATATAACATATACCCAACATTCCCCCACTTGTTGTTTCAATGCATACAGGGGTCATAGGATTACATAGTCAACAATCCACGACAACAATGCCCATTGTTTCTCTACACCAGGAGAACTTCTCAATGCCCACAGACTTTGTCCATGAATCTGCAACATTCTTCAAAGTGTCTGCCTTCATTAGCAACATCTTCTTGTCTTCAACCATGCTTCTCACAAAGTGATACTGAACATCAATATGCTTTGTCTTTGAATGATAAGACGGGTTTTTCGCCAAAAAGATTGCATTTTGACTGTCGCAATCTATCCTAACAGCTTGTTGTACCAACCCAATACCTAAACACAATCTGTGTTATTGCTTCCTTGCTTGCATGAGTGGTTGCCATGTATTCAGATTTTGTAGTTAAGAGTGCCAATACAAACTTTTTTTGCCATTGTTCCTCCAAACAGGTTAAACACATACCCACTTGTAGATCTTCTGCGATCCACATCTCCAACCCAGTCTGCATCAACAAAGCCATGTATGTCCAACACTTCATCAAATCCCGATCTTCCTTGGTAGCACAATCCATAACTAGTAGTGCCACACAAATACCTAAAAACCCTCTTTCACACATACTAAGTCACCTAGTTCATGGTCAACAACCATGGTGTTTGCAAAAAAATTCTCAGTGCACAACAACGAGATGAAATTTAGGATAAAATTAGACATTAATTCTAAATTTGAATTGAATCATTTTTTAATTTAAATGAATTTAATGCCAAACTTCAACAAATTTATTCACATGCCCTTGAATTCATTGAATTTCGAATTTCGACAAACGCGGGATAGGGTGCGTAGATTACTTCTATGATCTCAACAAAGTTCTCTAATCTTGTATAGGTCGAAGTGGAATCTTAAAAATGCTTTAACTCTTTCAAATTTCTAGAAATATGTGAAACAATTATGCACCTAATGACTATACAAAATTGAATGTTGCTTCAAAATTCTATTAATATAACAATATTTAAAATAAGCACATCACAATTTATAAAGAAAAAAAAATTAACGACACGTCACCGACAATGGGGGTCATAAAGGGATATAAAACTAAATCCTCTTGAAGTGACACAAAATTAAATATCAAAGAACATTAACTCTAAGAGTGAAATATCTACATCCTCAAATCATTCACCAAAGGCAAACAAGATCTATCAAAAGAACCTATATTGTGGGCATTGTATCATTGTAGTGTGAGAAGGAATGGAATGGGCTTGAACAATTGGTTTCAATACCCCATAAATTTCCTTTTTAGGAGGCCTATGATAACATGTAGAAGCCATTCATAATTTCATATGGACGAGGCATTAACCTTATAATTATTATAATATATGATATATAGTGTATAATCCAACTCCTAACATTGACTACACAGTAGAAAGTTGAAATTGATGATGTTAATATCTCGATTCTTTAGACTGATCATAAAAATCATTCTTTTGACCCCAGAGTAAATGTGAACAAAGAATTTATCATTTTCATGTTGTCCAAGATATGAAAGGATGATTAATGAAGGTATTCAAAAGACTTAATACACAATAGTCATAAAAACAACGGACTTCATTCACCTATAGAAAAGGGAACAACCTCTAAACCTGCAAACCAATGAGTCCAAACCATGTGAATGCATAGATTCAGAAGGGTACGTCCATCGTAGTTGGCAATTTGTCGTCCAAATTGGGTTGATGTGGCATTGTAACCTAGTAGAAGAACACACCAAAACACAACTAACTTTGGCCCCATATAATTGAGAATGCATGGAACTCCTGTAACATCCTGCTCTGGCACACTGACCGAACTTTTTCTTTGAGGACACTTGCTCGCAAGTGATCCGGATTATTATGTTATTAAAACCTTTGATTTGATTATGAGGCGTTATGGGTTGATGACATGTTGTTTTACTGCATTGACATAGGCAGGTGCTATTGACTCGGTTTACTAAGTGTGTAGGATTTTGGACCTCGAGGATGCAGAGGCATCGATGGAACCCTTGGACTCCGGATCGAGTCATGGAGTGTACCATTGGGGTTTGATTGTTTTTATTGTGATATTAGTGCATCTGATTAGATGGTATGATATGGATATGTTCTGACATGATTTGTTGATGATGCAGGTTGACGATAGCTTGCCGACCAGACTCACATATGGAGTAAAGGGGTCACGCACGACTACCAGAGATGTTGAGGGAGAGGTGTGGATAGCAGCCCTGCCACAGCCTACTAGCACTCCCGTCGTAGCTCGAACTGTACGTTAACGATTACCTAGTTCGAGAGGACCCACGGGCCACGATACCGTGAGGGCAGACTGCGACAGTCGCTCACGATGATTCTAAGGGGCGCGCAATAAGGCGAGGGCCTTATTCCTTAGAAGCCCTTAGTCTCCCACAAGTTCACCTGGCGGAGTGTTGACTCCAGGGGTTATTGATGTCTACCAAGTCAGTCAAGAGGCGAGTGGCACCCTTGGAGCACGTGGTGCATCCTGAAGGGCACATCGCGCAAGGGAACAGATGAGGCGAGTGGCACCCTTGGAGCACCTAGTGCGTCCTGAAGGGCACGTCACGTTGTTGATGATAGAGGAATGTACCTAAATGGCCTTAGGACGATTAACGTGTTAAGTATTTTTAAAACAATTTCCATAATTGAATGTCGCCCAGTATGAGATCTAAGGTCAAAGTCTAAATTACACAAGTGGTAAAATTTTATCTTCTAAAAAATATATATATATATATAATAAAAATAAAAGCAACTTAAATATTAATTATGAATTTCGTTAAATCTTCTAACATGAGGGGAGTAAGAAATTTAATTTATTCATAAAAAATAAAATCTGTGGATATAAAATGTAAAGAGGGAATTAATTGTTTTAATCTTTTTGATAATTTAAAACATACTAATTTAATGATAAAAGGGGAATAGGGGGTTAAATCCCACACCGACCTTTTGGGTTCTAATTTAAAAGGGGAAAGAGGGAAATAAAAAAAAAATTAGGAAACTAGGAAAAGAGGTAACATAAAAAGGGAAAAAGGGAAACTTAAGGGAAAAAGCGAAAAGTCAACTTAGTAAAGAATCTACCATTTAAGAGCTTTCTAATTTCAAACTGAATGAACAATTTCATAATAGGGAAAACCTTTAAAACCTGTAAGGGAATTTGGGGGACACCTAGGAGTGATTCTAGGAGTAACTCTAGGTGGGTGAGGGAAATAAGATAGTTAATTAATTAAAGAAATTAAATAATGGAGGAATGAAGGGGATGGGTTGACACTTGTACGGAGCAGAAATTTTAGGAATTTAGTTTTAAAACTCTAATTAAATGAGATTTTAGGAAAGAGAGGAAGTTTGAAACTCTATAAAATGAAGGAAGGAGAAGGAGGTAGGGGGATCTTCTGTTTGTGTAACATTATGCTACAGAAATATCTACTTGACTGATTTACTTGTGGGAGTTGGGATACCCAGCTCGGTGAGGAGTGGTAGCTCGGCCTTGCGAGGCAAGATGGGAGCTAGACGAAATCTCTGGATAGTGTGTGTGGCCCCTTTGCGGCTCGGGGGGCTAAGGGGGAAGAAGAGTACCCCTAGCATTGGCTGGGAGGTACCGGTGAAGTCTCGACGGTCGGCGAGCGGGAGTTGCACGGAGCGCGCGGACGACGCTCGGAGCGGGCGAACAGGCAACGGTACGCTTTCTTCATTTGATTGGTAGATTGTTGTAAGATTTATGATTGGATCTGCAGGTTCACAGGGTAGGTAAACTGGTTGTCTAGTTTCTTGACTGAAATTTGTATAGCCTAGCTGATTGATTGGTCGATTAATTTCCCATGACCTTCGTTTTCCCGCATGTCGTGACCACCTTGCCGTGTTGTTTGTGACCTTCGTGGTGGTTTAGCCTTCGTCCCTAGCTCACCAGTCCTCGCCTGAGCAGTCAGCCAAGAACCTGATCTACAGTCGTCACCTTAGCGTTAAAAGACCTATGGATCTCAAAGCCCTACTTTTCTGTGCGAGGATGATGAGCGAAGAACGCACCTGTAGTCATCTACCTCTGTCATAGTCCTTGGCTGATTGTTGTTATTGCGCCTTTTGGTGTTGAGAGACTATGCGTTTTTGTTATCTCTACGTCTTCTAAATTTCTACCTCTGCAATATTTCATACCTTGACAGCATTTTACCATTGTGAATTCGACGATTATTTTGTTTGCTGCTTGGACAGATTTAAGGTTGACAATTATCAAATGGTGAGTTATTCTTTTACTCCTACCTTACCAGCAATCGCATTTATGCTATTTGCCGGTCATTGATTTGTTTTATTTTTAAAGCCAACAACTACTGTGGATAACAGCGAGATTATCTTTTATTGATAAGGATAGGTTGTGCCGGTGATCCTTAAGTTCCACATCCCTTCCGAATGGAAAAACGTTCTAACTACCATTGTCTACATCTTTATATTTTGTATGCTGGAAATGAAAAAAAAAAAAAACGTTTAGTTATTCCTGTCAGTAAATTTAATCTTTCTTGGCCTGTGATTGCTATGTTTATAAATTATTGAAAAACAATTTAACGATCCCTGTCTGCGGCATTTTCTGGGCTGTGATTTTTTCTCATGCCTAAAATTTCAAAAAACGATTAATCTTTATCTCTGTTTCCTCTGCATTTAAGTATCGGGTAATGACGGTGCTAACGATTTTTCTCTCTGCGATTATTTTTGCTTTTAATTCATTGAAGACGTTTCTTTTTACAAAGAGATGCCTGTGTGGAATAGGAATATCTGACGTGCATGTGCATGTATTGATTCCCAGTTAAATGAAAAGTAAGGGTATTTAATGTGACTATGTTTTTCTGATTGCACTTTCATGCCTAGGTGTTAACTAGCGATTTTCCATTTCTTCAGATAGCATTTCGTTTTCATTTTCTGGGCGAATTGCCACCCTTAGAGACACCACGTTGCCTGGGTGCTTAGCTGACAATTTTCCCCTTTCTTAAAGACCGCATTTTGTTTGTGTACTGGGCGATTGTCATTTTTAAAGACACGGTCATTGCCGAATTTATCGTTCTGCGAATTATTTTATTTGAGTGTGTTTTTAATTCAGGACCTCTTGCCCAGCACCTTCCTTACTCCCTCATGAGCTACCTCCGTCTTCGTCGATGAAACCATTGCAGGCAGCTTCTTTATTTTCCTTCTGGCAGCGAGTTATGTGCCTGAAATTTCGAATTGCGCTTTTTTTTAATGGTGTTGTCTATGGCAGCGAATTGGTGACTGTGGTGTAACGACACTACTTTTAATTGCTTTGGCGATTCTGCTTACCTTGCCAGCGAATTAGGTGGCTATGATTGAGGGGTGTGAATTGATTTTTGAATTCTGAGTATTGCGTTGATTATTTAGTTACTGAGTAGGGTGAAAGGATTATTTGTTTACAACTATTGTATTGTTTTACTGTCGGCAGTCCCATCGAATGGAATCGTATTAGATGGTTACGGTTTAAACCTTGGTTATATGTTGGAAAGGATTCCCTGTGTGCGGCTTATTCTATCCTTTGTCCATCAGTAATTTAGGTCTGGAAGTTGCACCTTTGCGATTACTAAGTTGTGTGATGAGATTGCAATTTTAGGAATGTTTGAAGCTTTTATTATTTAATAAAGCAGGTTTCTAATTGTAAAAGTTGAACCTTTGCAAATACTAAATTATGTGATGAGATTGCAATTTTAGGAATGTTTGAAGCTTTTTATTATTTAATAAAGCAGGTTTCTAATTGTAAAATTTTGTGTTGAATGGTATATTAATAAATGTCGAGATGGCATATTAGGAATGCTTTTAAACCTTTCATTATCTTAATATGTCAGTTTGACTCACTTAACTTAGTTGTGTGCTGATGAATCTTTCTAAAAATAAATCGATAAGATTTTTATTACTCATAAATTTTATATAACATTTTTATTATATCCTTGGAATATAATTATATGGAAAAGTTATGTTACTTATTACATAGATGACCCTTGTTCCATAGTTTATAACTGTAATTGTTTTAGTTAGCAAATTATACCCTTGGTTCTTACTTGATTGGATAGTGAAAATTATCGACAGCAATAAGAATGATAGGGTTGGAAGAGTTAACTTAGGCTTCCAAGAGTCATATGTTAGGGTTAATGATTGCAGCGAGACCTTGGTAATAAGATCTTATTTAATTAATAAATTGACTTGAAAAGCGAGAGGGAGGATTTTATTGCTTCATGTTATTGTAGAATGGATTCTTGGGAGTATTCTTAAGATGGTGTTCCGTGTATTTTAAATGAGGTACTTTTCTCAGTCCTTGTGCGCCAGGAAGTTAGCACGTGGTATGATGGTTATGGTTGTCAATTTCCCTTGCGTCTAGTTACTTGTGTAATTAATTTTGGGTGCGTTGCATTGTTAGGATGATTGTCCTTAGCTTAGTAGGCTTGATCTGGTTGTGTCGGACGGGATGTAGACATCTCCTTGTTCCTCAGAATAGTCGCCAACCTTGAGACCTTAAATGGTCAAAATCGATGGGAACCTGGGCTTGAGCGTTGCTTATGTGTCTTGGAGGTCCTAACCATTGCAGGGTAGGATGGGCGGGTAGTCATTCTTTCTTGTTAAGTCGTCATGTTGTTGTTGCGTGAGTTGCTTGCGTGGTGTTCGTCGTCGTGTTGTGTTGTTGAGTATAATGTCATGTTTACCTTCCTACACACACAAAAAAAAAAAAAATTGTTATGTGAGGCTTGATGTCGTGACGAAACGGGAGGTTCGTTACAACTCCATGCAAATGATATTGGGCGCAGTGCACCCGTCGGCCAAAAGCTCTCAACAAACTCCCAAAACCTTTGGAACCACACTAAAATCTCCCACAACATTTCATACATGTCCCAAAGCTCTAATTAGGAAACGATGAGACCGAGTTCCCTAATCCATGGCTGCAGTTCTCGTGCAACTAGGCTTTTAATATGCATCCCAACATAAATCATTAAGATCCACTAAGATCTAGAATATGATTTTATTTTTGCAAATATTTCCACTAGGATCACTTGTACCATATGTATAGCATGTGCATTTTGGTCTATGTCGGGATATTATTTCCTCAAGGATTTACATTTCTAGCACAATTTCTAATGTTTTAGTTGTTTGAGATGATGTAAATCTTTCCATCAATAAAGTTCTTTTAGACAACCAAGATCCATCTAACAATATATAAATCATTTAACCACTCTCTTATTCGCATTCGGTGCTAATGTTTTATTTATGTAGTGATCACCACTAACAAACAAGAACCAAAAGGAAATATGGTTTGTTTAGAGAATATTAATTGTAAATTTCATCTGTAATTTTCTCTTTTATTCATGCAACTACATGCCTTCTTCCAAAGACAAGACGATAAAGTTTAAACCATCCAGTGCCAAACCAAATCATAAAAATTATCATCCTTACAATTACATGAATCTATCCATTTCTCTATTGTTGGGTCATGGTATCTTACCACCTTCATGTGTCCAATTGATCAAAAAAGAAGATATAGCTATAAAGATTCGTTATTATGTGCCCAACCAAACATCGAACCTACTCTATTTTGTGCATAAGGGTAATTACTATAGCACTTGGTGTATATCATGTTGTGGTCCAAAACTAGTAGAAAGTAATGAGATGTGGAATTTGCAAATCTCTCTTACCTATTGTGGTGTAACAAGAAGTGGAGCTTGTAGTTCACCATGAGAACATATTATAAATCATAAACAAACAGCTTGCATGCAGGTCTGAATAAGTCAAGAGTCAACAATGTAAGATTTTCACAAGAAAACCCAATAATACCAAAACAATATTATCAATCAATCAAAGCTTTCAAAAGATGAATCAAAGCTTTCAAAAGATGAATAGGAAAAAGATTTGGACTATTATTATAAGCATGTCCAACAAATGTGTTCCAAACCATAAATGCAATAACAAGTAAGCATTGACAACAAAAAATACACCAAAAAATAAGCATATGGGCAAGAAACATGTGAACTATTATAATGCTTAACTTTTGGGAAAAGGAAAACAACATTATTAGCAACAGATAAACATAATAACATAAAACTACTAGTGATGAATATGAAATAAGAATGGTATCTTATTGTGCAACAAGATTTTTTATTTTCTCAAGGATACATAAGCATAGCTAGCACCACCAAGATGATGATTACCACCACCCCTTTTAGTGAAGCAATTGATTGTCTCAATCTCCACAATCTTTTGTGCTTCACCTCCCTCTACCTTGATGAGTATCATTGTTAGGCTCAAAATGTTCTCTTTTTTAACAAAAATATTTAAGAAAGATTCAAGAAAATTAAGGAAATAGATATGAAAGTCTAGGGTTTCATATCACATCAACTCCCTAAAAAGAGACCATATCAAAAAACCATTTTCTAATCATTTGGATAAATCATGATCAACGATTAAAGATAAAATATTTTTTACTTGATGAAAAAAGTTATAATTCATAATAACTTATGCTTTTGTGATAATTCTCTATGATAAAGCCATTCTTATATAGTCCACCATTGCCCCATTCTAAAAAAAATTATCAAATAACCATAACCTTATGGATCAAATGGACCACCACATCCCTAAAGCTAAGATGATCTATCAACTATGCTATCTCCAGGAGACCAAGTCTAAGGAACACTTCATCCTCCAATGTCCCATATGACTAATGGAGGTTCCACTCCATATTCTTGGGAGCGGACTTTCGTTCCCTTGGGGCTTTCGTTTGCTACCATGGCCAAAGATGCCTTGTTTTATTTGTCTGAGAGGTAGTTATCCATAGACAAGACACTTTGTGTGGCCTCTATAGGCACAATATTTTTAGGGTCATCACTTATTTCTTCCATCCTAAATCGGTCGTTGGAAGCACTAAGCACTAGGAAAACCACCTCTCCTTGGGGTCAACCAGCAATAGACTTGTGAGACAATGACCTTCTTCCCACATCGCTAGAAGGTACATCACCTCTATGAAACCTCTCAGTCAACCCACCTGTCTTTGATGTTGGCGGCACTTAGTGTTAGGCAAACTACCCTGCCTTGGATTAGTCCACTCCCTATTCCCAAGCTTGGGAGGTTCCCTTGGGACTTCCTTTTGCTACCATGAAAAGAGATGCCTAGTTTAATATGTTTAAGAGGCAATTATCCACAGACAAGAGACTTTGCATCGCCTCTACAAGTCTGATACAATTAGGCTCATCACTTATTTCTTCCAACCTATCTAGATTGTTGGAGGCACTAAGTGCTAGGAAAACTACCCTACCCTTCTAGAGTCTTGTGGCAATAGATATGTGAGACAACAGACTTCTTTCCACATGGTTGGGAGGTACATAGCACTACATGACCTCAAAGTTGATTCACATATCCTAGTTGTTGGAAGAACAACACAATAGCAGACTACCCTACTTTGGAGTCAGAGGGCAATAGATCTGTGTGAAAGTGGACTTCTTCCCACGTGGTTGGTAGGCATATCACCTACACACAACCTTAGAGTTGGTTCACCCACCATGGGGTACGATCCCTCGAGTAGGATCAAGCAACCACCTTAGAGTCGAACCCACCTAATACGAGGTATAGAACCCCGAGTAAGATAGAGCACCCAAACCTCCATCATAAGATTCTTCCCCTCAACCTTAGATGTTAGGAGAGATAGGTCATCTCGTTCCATTTCTCCTCTTTGTATTGTACATCCAAGCCCACTCAACCTCAAGGACTCTTTGGACCTCAAAGTCAACTCACATGTACTAGTTGTTGGAGGAACAACACAATAGACAGACTACCCTACCTTGGAGTCAAGTGGCGATAGATCTGTGAGAAAGTGGACTTCTTCCCACATGGTTGGCAGGCACATCACCTGTACACGACCTTAAAGTTGGCTCACCCACCATGGGGTACGATACCTCAAGTAGGATCGTGCAACCACCTCAAAGTCAGACCCACCCAATACGAGGTATAGCACCTCAAGTAAGATCAAGCACCCAAACCTCCATCATAAGATTCTTCCACTCGACCTCAGATATTAGGAGAGATAGGTCATCTCACTCCATTTCTCATCCTCGTACTGTATAATTGAGACCACTCAACCTTGAGGACTCTTTGGAGGACATCATCAAGATTTGCATCAATTCCTTCATAGTGATAGATGGAGATAGAGATACCTCCTCTACCTCTACTTTAAATTCCAATTGTGATGTTGATGTTGAGCTTAAACCTCAAACCTCTTAGGGTTTTTAACTTCTTTGCCTAGCTCATGCTCCTTCTTTTCATGTGATTTTCATACTTAGATAACATTTTAACATCTAGGAGTGTTCTAGGCACTTCCATGGCTTTGTACTCTTCAATCTCATTGACCTATTCCTCAGTCATTTGTGGACACTAATAAAATTATATTACTGTATAACCCTTCACAAGAAAATTACTACATATATGTCCCTTGAAATACAATTATACCATGTCGTCATGATGGGCATATCATTTTAATGAAAAGTGATAGTAACTAATTAAGCTTTGTATCAAAAAGGCAAATAATCAAGAAATTACTTGTGATTGGATTGGGCATGATGGCACAACTTACCTATCTAAGAAAGTATAAAAGGATGGTTGGCATGAGAATTAATCTTGGAGTTGTTAGGGAGGGAATTGATGGAGTGAGCGTGAAGTATATAGTGTTCAATGGATATCCCTAGAGCACACCAAAAAAACCTAAAAGTATGATAACCATCATTTAGTCTCAACAATTCACTGATTTAATTAATAGGTTCCACATTGATTGCTTGAAGTGTGCTTTCTGTAAATACCAAACATAAATACTATATAGAGCTTTAGTATCTAACAATTGTTGATAAAGTTTCACTAATAACAACATATTAAGACATCATAGCTTGTTAGAAAATACCTCAGGGACTCGAGTTGTCGAATCTTTATGTGTCAAAAAAGAGGTATCGCAACTAGAGGATGGCTTTGATGTAAGAGGACCTCCAAGACCTGTACCAACTTCGAGTTTATCCCTCATTCTAAAAGCCAAAAAAGAACAAAATACAGGATACATTAATTTCATGACCATACCCAACATGATAGTATAATCATTTACAAAGTAACTTGATCATATTACATATTTAACGTAACAAACCATGTAGACTCATTGATGAATATAAATGATGATGATCAATGCTCAAAGCAAACATCAACAATTCAAAAAGAAATGGCACACATGATTAAGAAAGAAACAACTCAAACATCAACATTCAAATAGAAATTGCACACATAATTAAAAGAAAAGGCAACTACCATTAAATATTCAAATAGGAAAACTATAAAATATAGAAAAAAAAGATAGTCCAAACACTCTTCATCATGGCTTTACTAAATGTATTTTTTTAGAAAAAAAGATATTTAATACCATAAAAAAATATTTCATATTGTTTTGCTAGAGTTGTCAATGATAGTAATTAACATTCAAGCACACTACTAGCGTCAACTTGAATGAATCTAAAATCCAGGAATATTTTGAATATTCCAATGCTTGCTAACAAAATGAACAGTCAACTACCACACATAATGCATTTTACAAATTTATCAAGTGGGCCCAAACTCCAATGTGACTACAAAATATTAAAAATAAAAGATGGATTGTGAAACCTACAAATAAGTAGTTTATTATGAACATAAATAACATATATATATATATATATAAAATATAAAATAATTAATAATTACTAATGAAGAGTCACATCTCTTCACGAAAGGGCACCCTTGTGTGGGTATATATATGGTCCTCATTCTATTTGTAATCATTCATCATATATCTTATTCAATTAATTATTATTGTCCTATATGGATTTTAATCTATTGTCCTTTTTACATTGGATATTTCCGTAAGTGAACCTGGTTGGTTCACTCCATTTATATTTTCTATATATTTATGTTATTTATGTTCATAACATTGCCTTCACCTTTTGAATGCTTTGTCCTCAAAGCATAGTGATGGAAGGACTAGACGTATTTTTCTTTGGCTTGTAACGTCTCTGCATCATTCTCTATTCTTGGAGTAGTTGTAGTTGATGATACGAGATGATATGAACCTCTAAGTGCTAAGCAAAATTTTTGAATCGTAAAAGGATCTAACCATCTAAATTCAATCTTTTGTGGAACGTTGCACTTCCATGATAAATTGTTATCATGAGACTTAATTGCGCGGGTATCAATATTTTTCGAACGATAAATTACTTGTTTCCGACCTAAGTGATATTGATACTCTGACTGTTTAAAATGTCTTCTTTTGTGATTGGGATGTCGATAAGGATTTATGGTAACATGATTTTCCCTTATCGTACATGCAACATTTCCTCAATTTATTACGAGTATTGTATCTTCTTCATTAATGGATGTTGTTTTGTTGATCATTGGATCTACACTCAAAACTTCCATGGTTGTACTCCAACATTTGAATACATCTTTTTTTCAGTTGACTTTGTAGGTTCTTGAGTTGTGACGTGGATTGGATTTGTAATTGTTCCATTTTCCATAACTTGGATTTGTTCATCTGAAAACTTTGATGCTTACTTTTCTATAAGCAGGTCTAACTTGTTTTCCAGAGACTTCTTATCATCCTTAAGCTTTTTTATTTGCATAAGTAGGTTTTGATTATGATTTTTTAAACATGCAAGTTCTTCATTTGATGATTTTTCGACTTTGTTCATGTTTTTTTTCTGCTTCCCCCTCTTTCAACTTTCTGATTTGTTCAAGTAACCATTTGATCAAGGTTCTTCAAACGAGAATTTTCTTCATTTTTTTCTGATAGGCTCTTCTCGAGATTGTCCTTATCTTGTTCTAATTTTTTATTGCATTGCTTCTTTGTTTCATTGATTTGTGCAAGTAAGTTTTTACTATGATCTTTTAAGCGAGAAATCTCTTTGTTTTTATCTGTGATAACTTCGTCAAATCATTTTGCACTTTTTGTACTGACTATTGATTATCTTGAACTCGATGTTACTGGATTTGAATCCAATTTAACGTCTTATAATGCTATCTTCCTCTTGTAGGAAAATGTCAAAAACTTCTTCGTGTTTAAGATGAAAGACCCTAGTGTTTCCATCCAAGGTGAACCCAAAAGTATGTCACACTCATTGCTCCATAAAGACCCAACAGTGAATTGCGATACAAAGGTATAATCCCCAATATTCAGTTGTAAATATGTTATGTCATAATGTTTCTTGTTCCACAAGTCTAGTTTTTCAATTATATTTGAATCAAGAATCACTAACTGGTTAGCGAATTTAGTATGAACATAATTATTACATCTGGTGGGCGCAATAGAAATAGTGATATATTTCCCTCCATATGTCCCTTTGACTCTAAGTAACATTGAAACAGAGTAATTCCCTGAAGTTTTAGGAAATCTTCCTTTCTCATTTCTAGACTCCATATTGCTTTCGTTGATAATTTACGTTAAATGATACCCTAAGCAACCTTCTTTAATCACTTGAACTTTCAAATCCCCTTTTTGACTTAGTGATGGAATAAGTTAAACTTGTTCGTTTTTTAGTAATATCCATCTTTCCATTTTTATTAAGGCTTCTCGTGACTTTGCATCACCTTCGCGAGCCCTACGTCAGTTGCCCATGACTTTTCATCACCTTGTCCGAGCCCTACGTCAGTCGTCAGTTGTCCACGACCCTACGTCAATTGTTTGTCCTTTGCATCAGCTGCCTGCGGCCTTGTTGGCCCTACTGGGAGTCTTTCCAACGTGCCTATGACCTCTGCGTGGTTGCCCGTGATCGTCTCTTAGCTGTCGAGCCTTCTTGGATTGCAATACAACTGCCCAGCCCTACCTATCACCTTGGTTTGGTTTCCCCTTGTCAACTTCTTTCTCTTCGTTGTAGAAACTCTTGTTTCTCTCCTTGCACTCTTGCAAGTCATTGTGTCTCTCTCTCCTCTCCTTAGCTACCTTTTATAACATTGAGTTAACCTAAAATCCAAAACATCTCCAAAGTGATCAACGGCTAAGATCCAATATCGCGTTCACATGAGATCGATGACTAGGATTTGATTTAATTACACATGCCAAAAACCTTAGCATTTAATTAAATTAAACTCACGTTATTACAATAAGACATTCACTTAAATAATTAACTTATACAGTGAATTTTCTAAGGTTCATAGGAGTATTAATGTCTCCCACACGTTAGACACACTAACTCCTATGGGAGTACCTATCCAATGCTACTAAAACATCAACAATTAACTAAGACAATAATTAATGTTTAAGTTTGTGACCTCTCCTATTGTAAAGCACTATCATTATAGTTTATAAACGGTTATATTAAAGCATTCAACTAAACATGTCACAGAGTCGTCCGCACTCTTCAGCAAACATCAACAATTAACTAAGACAATAATTAATGTTTAAGTTTGTGACCTCTCCTATTGTAAAGCACTATCATTATAGTTTATAAACGGTTATATTAAACATTCAACTAAACATGCCGTAGAGTCGTCCGCACTCTTCAGCAAACATATGTTATGTCACAAAGCCCCACCTTCGTTCTCCAATGAACTTACATATATTATTATTCTCATTACTGCTACCCTTTGATTATTGTGGTATCTCGCAAACATATTATGATGTTCATTATTACAATTCTAGAACCCTTGTGTAGTTTTGGGAGACAATTTCAGGCAGATCCAGAGCTGAATCCGTACTGGATCCAATAACACAACTTAAAGGGAACGATCATGGGCCAACATACTCCTACAAAAAGAGCAACAACAAGAAGAACAATAAATTATGGTTTGGCAAAGTTAATCCACAAAAAACACGTTTTCTTATAACCCTTCCTACTCTCAAAAGAAAAAGGAGAGGCTATTGTAGAAATAGCTCAAGCCAACATTGTCAAACCTCCCCTCAAAAGAGAGATTTTCCCTAAAGAAAATGTTCAAAGACATCCTTGGATACCTCTTGAACCAAACAAAAAAACGAATACTTTGTATGAAGAGGAAAACACCCTTGGAATAAAGTTATCGAGACTTGAAATCAAGCCCTAACCCTTCTTTCTTCTAAATTAGTAATGTATTCCCAAATGTCCATGAGCTTTTGGACACCTCTACAGAACTTAAGGCCATAAGACTTTTAAGCAAAGTTGGTGTATTTTGTTTGTAGGAAATAAGGATTAAAGGCTTCAAGATGCACTCTACCATGCAATCCATCTATCCTATTGCTATTAATCTCATTGCTATTAAAAACGAATACTTTGTATGAAGAGGAAAACACCCTTGGAATAAAGTTATCGGGACTTGAAATCAAGCCCTAACCCTTCTTTCTTCTAAATTAGTAATTTATTCCCAAATGTCCATGAGCTTTTGGACACCTCTACAGAACTTAAGGCCATGAGACTTTTAAGCAAAGTTGGTGTATTTTGTTTGTGGGAAATAAGGATTAAAGGCTTCAAGATGCACTCCACCATGTAATCCATCTATCCTATTGCTATTAATCTCATATTCCAATATAAGGTAGAGGTAGTTAGGTCACTCATCTTGTGGAACCCTATATTAAAGACCAAATTGTAGACATGGAAGTTTGAGATTGACCCCATCTAGAAAAAAATTTCCTTCGAATATTAATTTGGTGGGTATGGTAAAAATATATGCCTTCAACCAAAGTTATCATACCTGTAAATAATTGAGGATCAAACCAAGGCCAAACCAAACCCAACTGGAAATCCAAGACGAAAAAGCGATCTACTAAAAAAATATACTATATGCATAATTTAACAAATATATATATATATATATATATATATATATATATATGCATGTACACAATTGTAAATCCAAAACATTAGACACCAAATATGCAAATTTTGATCATGTAAGAGTGAGTATAGCAAAATGGCACAAAGTGAGGTACATATCCAACACAAAATACATAAAYGTTAAGGCTTTAAATGGCCACTAGTGTCAAAAAAAACATCAACCTATAGGCTACAACAAATAGCTACATATTATCAAAATTATCCCCTACACTACAATCCTCATCATTAGTAGCACCTGCTACCTCATCCTCTGCGTCCTCCTATGGCCTTTTCCTCAATCTTCAAGGTACAATAGTATTAGTGCTTGGTGTTAATTGTGGATCCAAGTCCATCCTACCAATGTCATCATCCTCCAATTTTGTTGACCGAGTCTCCATTCCATTCCAAGGGATCAACAACCTCGAAGGTTGTGAAGACAAGAACATTCGATCATGTCATTCCAAATGGTTTCTCTTCTTTGTGTGAATGCACTCAAAGACGAACCAATTATGCTCCAACTTTTTGACTTGGTATCCAAATTGCAAACCTTTTGAGCACATTGGCAACCAAATGATTCCCACCATGTTGCTACAATAAATAATAAGAGTCAAAGAAAAAGTTAGAAAATTCAAGAAATCAAGATTCAGTTTGTAACTTTGGCTAAAAATTTTCAATGACTGGAACAAATGAATAATGTAATGAACAACTACTTGTTTGGCTAAGGCACCTCTACTTTGACTAAAGGCATCCATCTGTTCATGTATGTCATCTTAGACTTTCTAATCAACGACCATGCGCTCTAGGAAAAGTGTACAACTCTTTGACCTCCCTAAGTTCCTCTTCTCTAGAGTTAGTAAGGATTTGTAATGCTACCTTGGATTCACGAATACCCAACTGCATGTATCGATTGATGGAGTTGGTTGTTCCATCTATTATCAATGATCTTCAAAGTAGGTCCATACTTTGTTTTTTAATCCTCCTTTGTTGCCCTTATTTTCTCTTTGGTGAAATCCATGGCCTCGTAAATGAAATCCTATGCTGCATTGGTTTTCAAGAGGAGGGAACAACGAGGACAAGGGGATGCATCCATAGGACGACTAGAGCGCATCCACAAATTTTTTAATATATATATATATATATTAAAAATTTAGAATTCGCCATAAACATTTGTAGTTACTTGTAAGCATAACAAGCTATGCTATATAGTATTATGCACAACCCTTACACTTGCCAGTTCTAAAAAAGGCCATGCAATTTAAAAGACGACGAAGCGACATAACATTATTGTCCCCTAGACATGAGCAAATTGCAGTTTAGCTTTAGAAAACTTAAGTGTAACTATTTTCAATTTGCAATAAGGTCCATGAAGGGTCTATAAGACAAAAAACCGTCTCTATAACAACTTTTCTTCCTCATATTTCTTGTTAATGATGACTATGTTAAAACTTAAAAGGTTTTGCAGATTTTTACAATTGTGTTGAAAACCACTACAAAACACTTTGGTTCTATAAATAGATTAGATTCATATTTCAGATTAAAAAGGTGATTGAATAGGAATTTATTCAAACATTTAGTACCAATCTGAGTCAATACTTTTGATTGTTTTCACAATGCTTGAGGTTGGGATGGTAGAAGAACTAGACTTGAATTACCATTGGAAACCCATAAACAATATGTAAATGTTGAGATGACCCAAACAATGAGAATAAAGAGAGAAATAACCACAAGGATCAACCCTTTGAAATGTTGCATTTCTTGCTTTTTTGACATGGAGGCTTTGCTTGTTGTAATGTTGTTGCTGAAAAGACAATAGTTAAATCGCCAAAAACCCAAATCAAAACCCATCATACAAAACCCATGTTTTGAGATGCAATTTGTACAACAAATTTAGATTCAATGTAATACAAAAAAATAGATGGGAAAAATGATCATATTGTCCAATCATCAATGTCCATTGTCAAAACTGAATATACATACCCAAAACATCCCCGAAATCTATCCAGAATATCCCTAAAATATGCCCAAAACATCCCCAAAATCTATCTGAAACGTCCTTGAACTCTGCCTGAAACGTCTTGGGGACAACCAGCAAGTCTTTGAGTCCCCGATGAAATCTCCAACAATTTGGCGACATTTCCTAGGGTTCCTCGAGTCCCCAAAACATCGAGTACGAGGGTTTTTTCGAGGGGGACAAGCCCCCATGCAACATAGATGAAATCCATGGCAAATTTATCCCATCCACCATTTACAACACCTTAATAAGGGGCTTGACAACTTTGACAATCTCTTCAGCTCTAAACCAAAAATTGTTTTCAAAAGCTTTAGCACAGATGTCTTTCCCATCATCCTTGTTGTCCCTGTTACCCATTGTGTTGCATGCGGGTTACCTTATGCATCTCATGTGATAGATACTTGTAGATGATGTTGTTGGATGATTGATCAAATACAAGGGCTTATTATGGTCAACACGCACTTTTCCCGACATTTCCCTTATGGTTCATTCCTACTAACTACCTCAATGATTATCTGCTACTATGTCTAGAGGAATGTGCATGGAGCAGTGTTATTGGTTTATGGAGCAGTGTTATTGGTTTATGGAGCGGTGTTATTGGTTTGTGTTATTGGATTTTCAATTATGATGTATTCAACCTTGTGATGGTATTCCGAGTTTATATCTTGTTCGTGATGAAGATAGCATTTTCATTGGTTTTATTCCTATTTTTTCTAGCCATCACATGACTATGTGAGAAGATACAGTGTTGGTGGTACACGATGCCTAGTTGGAACTCCCTAGTACTTTGGTTACATTTTGCCTATGTTTCTACCTTAGTATCATTGACATTATTCACTTGTGCATTAGTGGGCATGCGTACTCCTTTTAACATTATTCTCCTTCAATTCATCATTGGTTGTTGTGTGAAAGAGGTAGTTGTAAAGTCTCAGTCTCTCAACATTCAAAGTTCAAGTGGGCAATTATTTAGTGTAGTAAACTAGATTTTTTTAGTTTATAGTATATAGTATAGGGGTAGGATGGCGTCTCATCCCACGGGCCTGTGCATAGAGATGCCATCCTATAGGCTTGTAGTATGGTTATAAAAAATTAAAATTTTAAATGATGCCAAACTTGTAGAGTCTAGACCACCACACTACCAACTTTGCAATACATTATGCCAATCTAGATTCTCATCCATGGCACCTAATGTCAATTTTTAAGCATCTAATTCCATATTTGAAAATTACTTCCAAGTGACTCAAACAGTAAATCCTAGGGTTGTTATCACAGAATAATTTTACACTGAAATTATGACAGAAAATTACAGCAACAAAAAATACCAAGATCTGAGAAAATTCATCCATACACATCAAACACAAAAATCTATTATGTCAACTTTTCAAATTCAGAATTTTGAGGGCAAAACCAGCCCTCTCAGCGAACTACAGTGTTGATATTATGGTAGTTGCAGGAGGTATTTACCTCCACGTGTAACCCTGACAAGAATAGAATATTATGGGAAGCAAGAAGAAACCCTAAAGCATTAAACATAACCCTAGAAGACAAGTCGGCTCAAGGAAATATTTAATATTAAGTATTTAGCCTCTAGAATGGGAAGTCGGCCCAGACAGCTCAGGAAAAACAGTATAAATACAAGTAGCCAGACCTCATTTGGTACACAGCTCGAAATTATAGCAGTGAAGAAATGCGCACTGCAGAAACTAGCTTCAGCTGCAGCTACTGCAATCTGTATTCTCGGTTTAGACTCGGACTTTCTATTGGTTATGGTTGGACTTTCTAATCAGTCTTGGTTATCTTTGCTTGGTGCATTAGCCTTGGTTGGTTATTGGTTTTCTTCCAGAATCATTCTCTATCAAGGTTAAGGTGCTCGGGGGTGGCTTCGGCCTATGGTTGGGTGACAATATTGCTATATTGTCTATGGTTAAACGAGCACATCTATTATCTCTAACAGGTTATGGGCCCACACTATCTTCAAACAGTCTAACCGCTGGAAGATAGATTGGGAGGATTTGCTCAGTTATAGTTGTAATTGCAGCCAGGTTTTGTTGCAGCAACGAAACCCTAACCCTCTTGTTGAGGCACCTTAAGAGAAGAGATTGACCTAATTTCTAGATAGCCTAGTGCACCCTAGTCTAGCGCACCTCCTGGTACTCTCAACAAGCTAAGACGTCAAGTTTGAGTTTTTGGTCAAAGTCAAAGGTTGACCAAGTCAAAGCAGTTATGACTTACTCTATGAAGTCAAAAAAACAACTTAGAAGGGGCTTCTAACTTCAGAGCATGGAAGACCAGGATTGACCTCATCCTTGCCAAGAATAAAGTGTTGGATATCATGAAACGAAAGGTCGTGGAACCACAAGTTTGAAGAAGGAAAAGAGAAGGAACCTCAGAACATTGCAGTTATGGAGAAGTTCAAAGACAATGACATCAATGCCATGAGTATCATAGTGGACTCTATAAAAGACCACTTAATACCCTACATCTCCCATATTGACTCATCCAAGAAGATGTATGGTGCCCTAACAAACCTCTTCTCAGTCAAAAACATTGGACAAGTAATGAGTCTGAAGAATAAGCTTCATGACATGAAAATGAATGATGATGAAAGCATAACA
Source organism: Picea engelmannii (assembly GCA_009831015.1). Taxonomy (NCBI): domain Eukaryota; kingdom Viridiplantae; phylum Streptophyta; class Pinopsida; order Pinales; family Pinaceae; genus Picea; species Picea engelmannii. The sequence goes on from ML782033.1 coordinate 199,375, forward strand.
TCATACTTTGTGAGAATCTCTCAGTTAAGAGATCAACTACAAGCTATTGAAGAAATCATTTCAAAGAAGGAACTGGTAAATATAGTACTCAATGGTCTTCCCAAGACATGGGATGCATTTGCCGCAAGCAAGCATGAACACAAGGAAGGAGTATCCCACATTTGAAGAACTTTGGACTTGTTGTGCACAAGAAGAATCAAAGATTAGTGCAAAAGAGAAACCCCAAAAGAAATACGATGATCAAGCCTTCACGTTCAAGAATTTCAGGAATAAAAAGAACATTGAAAACTGTCAAAAATACAATGCTTCAACTGTCGAAAATATGGTCACTACAAGAATCATTGTCCCGAGTTAAAGAAAAGGAAGGAAACACACAAAGCATCAATTGTCGAAAGGGGACCCTCAAAGAAGGCCAAGAAGGATAAAACAAACTTCTTCTAAGACAATGTAACAATATTCTTCATAATTCTTGTACATACCATGTTTACATAATTTTTGTACATATCTTGCATATCTATTTCTTAGAAGATAAGATGTTCAAAGAGAAACAATACCTATGGAAGAATAACAAGATAAGGATTGTTATCACAATGACTACAAGTCAAGCAATACACATGAAAAGATGAAGTGCATTGACAATCCTTGGTAACAATTCCTGTGGAAGCTATTAACATAAGTAACAGCTGCAAGATAAGCCAAAATCGGAATCAAACTTGAAGAAACCTGGAAGAAATAAAAACAGAAAGAAGTTGGCAATCAAGAAAAAATTAGAAAAAGACTTGTGACACTTTGCAAAAGGCAATAAGGATGCAGACGGAAGCATGGACTCTCTTAGATGGAGGGAGTAAAGTATATAGAAGAGCATGCATTCATGCATGAAGCAAGGATTAGGAGGGAGCTAATCCTAAATAATATGATCCATTGAGGATTATGGAGTATCTATCCATGTTCCCATTAATGGTAGCAGCCATGAAAAGTAGCACATGTTCAGTTTGACTTTAGAAGCCCCTCAACTGAGTAATTGAACAAAGAAGCATATGTAGAGCAACCTCAAGGTTTTGAGGTATACCAGAAAGAGACCCTTGTATGCAGATGGAAGAAGATCTTATATGGATTCAAACAACTTGGTGCAGAGCCTCTCATGCACAGCAAAAGCGTGGTGAAAACTTTCTATAACAGAGATATCGTATCAAAATGGTTACTCAAAAGTCCAGGATGATGGATTATTAATCCATGACAAACTCTCATGATGATAGAAGAAGTGCCACTTGGATATGTTCCAATTTGAGCCTTGCCATGATGTCATGAGCTAGCAAGAAGCAAAAGAGTTGAATCCAACCATGATATATTGTAATGATCAGAGCTATATGAAGCCTTCAGAGAAAACCAATGTTCCAGATAGACAGAAGTACATTGAGATCGAGCATTACATTCTTCATGATGAAGTACAGAAAAGAGAAGTGGTTCTCCAATATATCTCCACAGATGAGCAGATAGAAGTAAAACCTCTGTCCAAGATGGAAAAAGCTTGTGTACTCAAGAGAACAAGATGGAGCTCATGGAGACGACTTCCTTATTGAAAAAGGAAGACATTACTCCCAAGTTGGGAGGGAGCATTGATGTATTATTGATTTATGGACAATCATTTTTCAATTCGAAAAATGGTCCAGGATGAGCAGTTCCTTTCCAGTTCGGAAAGTGGTTTGAGATTTCTGATGGACAGGCATTTTCCAGTTCGGAAAATGGTCCAGATCGGATAGTCATTTTCGTAATGAAAATGGTTCGATAGATTGTTGATATACCATAGACAGCGATTCCCCTTGTGGTCAGTGTGGGGGAATGGTCTAGGACAGTCATTCTTCTTGACAGTCACTCTTAGTAGTGGTCAAGTAGAATGGTCTGCATCGTCAGGCAGTCATTCTTTCGAAGTTCACAGTTGTGAGCAGTTTCGAAGAATGGTCCGTTTTGGAGGTTGGTGCAGGACAATGATTTCCTTAGGAAATGGTCCGAACAGTCATTCCCTGGGGAAAACTCATTCTCTCTAGGTTGCACTTTGTTTAGTGTCGGAGGAATGGCCCAATTAGGTGAATGGTCCAAGTTCAGCAATCAAGGATAGGCATTCCCTAGGGCAAACTCATTGTATCCAGGTTGCACTATGTTTAGTGCTGGAGGAATGGCCCGATTAGGTGAATGGTCCAGGCTCAAAAATCAGGACAGTTATTCTTCTATGCTTGAGAAGAATAGCTCATGGCTGATGTTTTACTTTCTGAGGGAAGATGCTCTTCCAAATCTCACAGATGTGAGTGGAAGAATGGGCCAGATGACTCAGTTTATATCATGATATTGTTTTCTGTGCAGGTTGATATCAGATGATATGATTGCTATAGAGACTGTATATCTCTCGACAATAGATGTATGCTATTGTGGTGGATATGTTCCACTGGTTGTGACTGTGTCACTGATTGAGTAGTTGTGTGCTACTTGGTGTGGTAGTGTACCACTGGATTGTAATTGTGTACTACTATGGATAAACACAGTTGTGTTCTATTGAATGACATTGTTCTGAATGCCATGTAGACTATCAGTAGCATTGAAAATGATTATCAGCTAGATGGATAGTCAGTGTGCTTGTGGACAGACATTCTTCAGGTGGAGAATGGTCCAGATAGAATAGATTGTTGTTGGATAGATATTCTCTCTATGGAGAATGGTCCATGTTGATAGTTTGTTGACATCCCATGGACTAGTATTTTTCCTAAAGGCACAGATTGTGGCCCGATTAGGAAAATGGTTCATGACCGATATTTTCTAAGGCATATAGGTTGAGACAGATCTCTATGGTACATATGACTTGATTAGAAAATAGTCATAGATTGACATTCCTATAGGAATGGTCTCTGTAGTCCATGGCGTAGCTTTTAGCATTTGTTGGGTTAGTCATTCTTCTAGGACGTATGTCCAAATTAGAAGAACGGTCCTTATATCACTCTGTGGAGTGGGTGACTTATTCAGCATCATGCCTGATTACTCAGATAGAGTATGGCTTCGAGAGATGATGCAATTGATGCTATCGGATGATAGTGATGATGGTGCTCGTGATCTAATCATGAGATAGTCTATACGGCTATGATGGTGCTACCGGTTGAATGGTATGTTTGTGCTCAAGACCATTGCCTTCAATACCTCCCTAGCTAGGAGGGAGTGTTGATATTATGGTAGCTGCGAGAGGTATTTACCTCCACGTGTAACCCTAACAAGAATAGAATATTCCAGGAAGCAAGAAGAAACCCTAAAGCATTAAATATAACCCTAGAAGACAAGTCGGCTCAAGGAAATATTTAATATTAAGTATTTAGCCTCTAGAATGGGAAGTCGACCCAGACAGCTCAGGAAAAACAGTATAAATACAAGTAGCCAGACCTCATTTGGTACACAGCTCGAAATTACAGTAGTGAAGAAGTGTGCACTGCAGAAACTGGGCAAGTGCGCAAGTCTGGGGAGTAGTTGCAACTGCAGCTACTGCAATCTGTATTCTCGGTTTAGGCTCAGACTTTCTATTGGTTATGGTTGAACTTTTTGATCAATCTTGGTTATCTTTGCTTGGTGCATTAGCCTTGGTTGGCTATTGGTTTGCTTCCGAAATCATTCTCTGTCAAGGTTAAGGTGCTCGGGGGTGGCTTCGGCCTATGGTTGGGTGACAATATTGATATATTGTCTATGGTTAAACGAGCACATCTATTATCTCTAACACATAAAACCAATGATCTGAGGACAAAGCCAATCCTCTCAAAATCACAAAATCAACAAATTTCCCAGAAAATTTCCAACTTACAAATTTGTTGCAAACCTTGTTGTACTACCTTCTAACATCACCCTATACAGTCTACTAAACTGCTCAGAAACTCTCACATGTGTGCCCTGTCTATTGATGTACAGTCGTCACACGTGTGGCCAGATCTGCACTGTTTTCTCCCACAGTTGCAATTGTACGGCCTGATTCACACGTGTGGCTTCTACTTTCCTCACAAGTGTCGTCTTTCTCTCTCTTCTCACATGTGTGAGCTCACACATGTGGCCTTCCTCCTTGGTTGAAAACAGAAAAATAAATAACCAAAAAAAAAAACAGAATGTCCAAGAACCCTAAGCCAAATTTGTTAAAGAGCAAAATTTCCCTTGCTGAGATTTCCAAGCTCCTTAGCACAAGTGCTCACTCACTTATGCTAACTCCATAATGTCACAATATGTTAACTCCATAATGTCACAATGGGATGTGTCAAGTCTCTCCTCACATTGCCTCTCCTTCTATAGGAGTCTAATGAGAGAGCTTAGAAACCCCTTCTAAACTCAACATTAAATTAGAATTGTTTATTCACACGTGGGTGTGAAGCCCCAACACCAATTCCAAGCCCAAATTTCAATCCAAAAGAGTTTTCACCAAAACAAAAACGCAATGTGGGAGTCAACAATGATTCTCACATGCACGACACCAAGGCCAATGTGAGAATACATGCCTAAAGCTACAAAACATCAACACTCCCTCTAAGTGATGGAGGTATTCTCACCCACTCCACTATCACCTGGAAGTAGCTCAATCTCCCAGACTGGAAGTGGCACTGCTTCTCACACTAGATCCGCTACCACAACTGCTCTCCAATCCTCCTGATAATTGCTCCCTCAATCATCGAAGCAAATCCTGGTGTATGGCATGGTCCCTTCTTGGAAGACACACTACTCCTAGAAGCCTCTCGCTTCTAAGCTTCTCGCCTGGCTTCCTCAACCCATGACACCTTCCTGACAGTCTTGGAAGATTCCTCTCTCCCACCTGAATCTGAAAGTAGACTTACTTTGGATGGTTGACTCGCCCTCTGAGCATGTTGACTCCCTCTAAAGTCTAACTTCCTCTTGACAGACTTGGGAGGTTGCTTCTCCCCACTAGATCCTAAAGACTAACTCCCTCTGAAATTTGACTCTCTTTGAGCCTGCACAACCTCCGTAGCTACCTGCTCCATGTCCTTTGTCGCCCTACTGCTACTGGCCACAGCTCACATAAGTTTGCCCTTCAGCCTATATAAGTTGCTCTCTCTAACTCCAGAAACCACTACTATGTCGAAGCTAGATCCTCTAGGAATGAATAGCAGTTGTCTATCCCGAAACAAAACTGCATAGCCCTTCTCCTCAATCGTTGACACTAAGAGCACGCTCCTCCTAAGTTTTAGCACCCATAGCACATTTGACACCCTCAACACATCTCATGACTCCATCCATCTGGAATGACATTGTTCCAGATCCTCATACTGCATGCTTGGTGCCCATACCAAGTTCCACACACAAATCTGAGTCAGTCTCTGTGAATCTTTCGAACAACACTTGTGCTCCTATCATATGACATGAGGCTCCACTATCCACCAACCAAGTCCCACTTCCAAAAACTGTACCAGAAAGGGTGGATACCAATAAGAACTCCCTTTGAATCTTGTCTGCAACCTCATCTACCTATGTTGTTGATGTGTGTTGCTTCCCTCTCCCTTTCTCCGTTGTGGACACTGTGAAGCAGAGTGGCCATACCGATGACAAGCAAAACACTCTCTTTGGAGAAATTCCTCTTCTACTCTTCCTAGCTCTAGAGATGCCACTCTCTTTGGAGAACTTCCTCTTCTAATCTTCCTAGTATGAGCAAATAGGGTATGGTTCTCATCATCATTGCTTCTCTGCTTGTCATTCCTTGACTCTATCCGAGCCTCATGCAATCCGTCCACAATTTGTCGAATGGTGGGAACGTCTCACGTGCACAAATCCCTTGCACAAATGGTTCCCAAGACCCAAAAAAACCATTCAATGCCACATTCACCAACTCAGTGTCATCAACTGCCTCACCAATGGTTGCAAGCTGATCACGAATCGGAGTGATCCTCATGAGGTAGCTAGAAACAATATCTGAACTAGACATCTCAACAACTTTGAGTTGGTGCCTCAAAATCAATTTCCGACCTGTATTCCTGCTTTAGTATAAGCCCACCAAAGCATCAACATTTTCTTGGCCTTCACTTCCTTCTTCTTATGAGCTGCCAATTCCTGCGGATCATTAGGACTTGGAACCATAGTCTCAACCTACTCTTTGAGATCATTCTCCTCCAGGAGAAGAAGAATCCTGGCCTTCCAAGCCTGAAAATTTGTTGCTCCTTCCAACATGTCCTCAATCTTAAGAGTGCTCACCATTGTGACATGACCACCAATCCGTAGCTATGTGTCTCAAGAGATGATCCTTCTCTCTCTTCAAAACCTCAACTCTGATACCATGTCAATTTTTAACCATCTAATTTCAGATCTGAAAATTACTTCCAAGTGACTCAAACAGTAAATCCTAGGGTTGTTATCACTGAATAATTTCACTGAAATTATGATAGAAAATTACTGCAGCAGAAATACCAAGATCAGAGAGAAATCACCCATACACATCATACACAAAAATTTGTTCTGTAAACTTTTCGAATTCAAAATTTATGAGGGCAAAACCAGCCCTCTCAACAAACCACAAAACCAACCCTCTCAAAATCACAAAATCAACAAATTTCCCGAAAAATTTCCAACTTGCAAATTTGTTGCAAACCCTGTAGTATGGTCTGCTGATGTCACCCTGTACGGTCTGCTAAACTGCCTAGAAACCCTCACACATGTGGCATTTCTATTGTTTCATGGTCATCACATGTGCAACCAAATCTCTATCACACGTGAGACCTAATGCGTATTGTTTTCTCCCATACGTGCAGTTGTACGGCCTATTCACACATACAACTTGATTCACACATGCAACCTATACTTTCCTCTCACACATGCGGTTGTCTTTCTCTCTCCTCTCACACGTGTGGCCTTCCTCTTTGACTAAAAACAGAATGTCCAAGAACCCTAGGCCAGATTTGTCATAGTGCAGAATTTCACTTGCTGAAATTTCCAAGCTCCTTGGCACAAGTGTTCACTCACTTATGCTAACTCCATAATGTCACAATGAGATGTCTAAAGTGTCTTCTCACATTGCCTCTCCTTTTACAGGAGTCTAATGAGTGAGTTTAGGAACCCCTTCTAAACTCAACATTAAATTAGAATTTTTTATTCACACATGTGGGTGTGAAGCCCCGACACCAATTCCAAGCCCCAACTCCAATCCAAAAAGGTTTTCACTAAAATGAAAATGCAATGTGGGTGTCAACAAAGATTCCCACATGCCTGACACCAAGGCCAATCTGAGAATACGTGCCCGAAGCTACAAAACATCAACATCTGAGCCCAAACCTAAAAGGCTTCTTGATAAGGCATGGGAACATTGTGACCGAGCGATTCTAGATGATAACCATCAAGTAAAGTGAAAATATTATTCCACTACTAGGTATGGAGTCACAAAACGCTAAAACACCACCTAGCTAGAGTTGTGTGCAAAAATGTCGTTGTCTATGATGGTTGCCCTGCAGAAGTCACTATTGAAATGCAAGTTGCTTTGCAAGTCATCAAAGACCAAAATACTAAGACAGCTAGGACAAAGTTTGAAGTTGGAGGGATGGGTAGATCTCAAATGGCACCCCTAGTTAGATGCTCATCAAATGTTGGAGCAATTCCAAGTCTCGCCTCTCCTTTCTTCCTTCCTCGCATAGCCCTAGGATCTCAACCAACCTTAGACAATTACAACGAAAAGAAGAGGAAGGAGCAGATACGACAGTCATGAGGTTATGGTACCATGATAGCCTCTCATTTAACCTTGCAAAGTCTCCTTTTTATCAACGCATGGTAGATGCAATTGCAAATGCTAACTCTGGATACAAAGCTCCCACTTATGGTGCACTTAGGGGAAAGATCTAAATGAGGAGTTGGAGTGTATGAAGGCACAGTTGGAAGGCATTAAAAGCTCGTGGGAGAGTACAAGTTGCACAATTTTGTCAGATGGGTGGATAGATTAAGGGAGTAGAACAATCATCAATTTTCTTGTGGCTTTCCCTACAGGAACCATGTTCTTGAAATCCATTGATGCATCCTCACACATAAAGGATGCTAATCTGATATATTCATTGTTGGCAGATGTTGTGGAAGAAGTTGGGGTTAAAAGTGTTGTCCAAGTAATCATGTACAATGCTGCAAATTATGTGGCAATTCGAAAATTGCTATGTGCAAAATACCCTACTATTTTTTGAACCCCGTGCGTTTCCCATTGCATACATCTAATTTCGAAGGACATAGGGAAGTTGGAGTGGGTGCAAGATATTGTTCATGAATGCAAACTAATAACCAAGTACATTTATAACCGTGTCCGGGTGTTGAACCTAATGAAAGAGTTCATAGAGGGAAAGATCAGTTGCCCCACTGTTACACAATGCTGCAAATTATGTGGCAGTTCGAAAATTGCTATGTGCAAAACACCCTGCTATTTTTTGGACCCCATGTGTTTCCCATTAAATAGATCTAATTTTGGAGGGCATGGCGAAGTTAGAGTGGGTGCAAAATATTGTTCATGAATGCAAACTAATAACCAAGTACATTTATAACCATGCTTGGGTTTTGAACCTTATGAGAGAGTTCAAAGAGGGCAAGCTCAGTCTCCCCACTGTCACACACTTCGCCACAAACTTTCGCTCCCTCCAAAGCTTTCTAAATGAGTACCAGGCATTGAGAGAGATGTTTTGTAGCCAACAATTGGTATTTTGTAAAGACAGCACAAAACCAGATGCAATTGCTATAAAAGTGTCTCTCTTTAAAAATAATTTATGGGAGAAAGTCACCATGGTTATCAGCATGACTAAACCCCTTGTGAAAGGGTTGAGGATCATCGATGGAGAAAAACCTCCAATGGGATACATTTATGAGGGCATGGACATGGCCAAAGAGGCCATCAAGACTTTCTATAGGGGAATTCATCTAAATATCTCCCTATATGGGAAATTATTGATTCCAAGTGGGAGAGGAAGCTACATTCATTGTTGCATGCAGCGAGAGCATATCTCAATCCATGCATATTCTATAATGAGGGGTCTAACATTCAAAAAGATCCAACAAGAGACAGGAGTTGTAAATGGTTCAAGACACACAAGACCAAATCAATATGCAACGAGATATGTACAAGGAATCATTTGGCATGTTTGGATTTAGCTCAACCCAATGTCTCAAGGAGAAGGAAATGCCAAGTAAGATTCAATTTGTAGATCATTATATTGTGATTTTGCTAGTTTTCTTTTTAAAGTTTGCCATTGCAAAACTTGCTATCTTTGGTTTTTTTATAACATCCCATTGATGGGATAGATTGTGGCTCTAAGACACCACAACTACAAGAAGACACCACAACTACAAGAATGTGGCTTTGAGACACCACAACTACAAGAATTCGCCATCAGAATTATGAGTCGGCCCTATAGCCCCTCAGGTTGTGAGCGCAATTGGTCAGTATTTGAGCACGTCCATACCAAAAAGCGCAACAAGTTGGAGCATGAGCAGCTAGAGAACTTGGTCTTCCTCTACTGCGACCTTCAAATGCTCATAAAACAATTGCGAGCAAAAGATATGGATGCAATTTTATTACATAAGATTGATCTAGTCTCTGATTAGGTCTTGGAGGATGAATCTCCTGCTGATGATTTGAGTTGCTTGATGAATAGACTTAGGATCTCTTAATAAAATCTCCCATGTGTTGTGCATGGACAACCAAGGACCGACTTGTATATAGGCACATCATGGCAATCAATGAGGTCTCTAGAATACCAATGTTCTTTGAAACAAAGCCTCTCGGGGGAAGAAATCAAAAGCTTTCTCAAAGTCCATAAAGTTTTGAAGAGCGATGTCACACCTCCTCAATGATATCCTAGAGGGTAAGGATGTGATCAATGGCCAGGTGCTCATGTGGGAAACCAGCATGTCCTCTAGCTCTAAGATGCCTCCTCTCAAGCTCCCCAAAAAGCTTCAGATGGAGAACTGTAGCAAAGAGTTTAGAAAACATGTGGCCTACCATGATCATCCTGTAATTGTTGGTATCCGCACTAGAACGGTCCCATTGAACTACTTCAGTGGTCATTTGTTGGACATTAATATATTTATCTTATCTTAATTATCTCATCTTATCTAGTGTTCCATTCTCTCATATGGGAACACCAAATACATCAGCATCTCAATTGTCATTTCAATATAGTGATGTTGGCACTAGCTCCTCGAGGGTTTATTCTAGTTGTTCTCGTAGTCATGCATGAGACTCAATATTGGACATAGAGACGTTGTCTATTTTGATTTTTTAATTATGTTATGAGACTATAAGTTATGTAGTTGAATGGAGTAATATTTGTGAATTTAATCATGGAATAACCATTCAATTCATTATTTTCATTTTGCATACGAATATTGAGTGTCAAATGTTTTGTTATGATATTTTATGAGATGATCTTATGAATTTCTGCATAGACTGTGGTTTTATAACTTATATGGATTGGAAATGTAATTAGTATTATTTTTGTGCACAAAATTACCATATTTTGAGTATTTGTTCTCTTTGTCGAGTTTGAAAAGAGCCACTCAATCATAAGAGAAAAGAGTTTTAAAAGAGTCCAAGTCTGACAACATTGGTTTAGATAATTTCATTGTGGCATAGAGGCAACCCTTTGATGGATCACCCCCATTATGCACACAAGTTGAGGGTGATTGTGGCCTTTGACCTTGGAGGCTTATTGTGTAGAAATTTAGTGACAAAATCAGCAAGCACAAATTATGTCATACACTTAGCAACCTAGAGATAGTTGTCATCTATGAACTCTGAAATGTATAAACCCACATTCTGAAAATATTATGAGCAGAAATACACATTGCCAAGCACTTTTGCAACAGAATAAACACAATGAACAATAATCACACATCCATGTAATACTCAGAAATTTAAGCAACCAGCCAGGGAAAACCCCAATGTGTGAAAACCCAAAGAGAGATTTTATTAGCTTCAAGAAAGTATATCAGCAGCAAGTTACAATTTCCAGCAAGAGAATACCTCTTACAGCACCCAACAGTCCCACAATGCAAAATTTGTATTGTTGTACGACCTTCCTTTGATGGACAGCACCTCGAAAAACGTGCCAAACATCAATTGTATGGATAGAACTGTACGACCCCTTCTATAGCAAGAAACACTCCAAACAGCCTCGAAATTCGTGCCCACAATCTACCTCGAAATCTGTGCCCTCTTCCTTGTTGTATAGACTATACGGATCCGTAAAGTACGGCCTCCTCACAACAATAAATATCAACCTCTTCTAAACAGAAAATTTCCTTGGGAAATGCACCCAGCTTGCTACCCTTTCCTCCTCAAAGCTCTCTCGAAAATTTCTCAATCTCTTATTTTCATTGTGTCTTGCACACTACACAATGCATTCTCTTATAATTCGAAATCACCTTCCAAGTGTCTTTTCACCTTCCCCATCCCTAAATCCAAAGGCCAAGATCTAATCTTGCCTTTACATGATCAAGGGACATGATTCATTCCCTCCAAAATAAATCACTTAAAATATTAAAGTACAATAAAGTCACTTTAATAATAAGTGCACTTTATGAAATAAAGTCACTTTAATATTAGAAGGTACACTTTATTAAAACGTCACTTACATAAAAGAACCACTTTATTCCAACTTTATAAAAACCCATTACAAAGTCAAGTGTCTAGTAGTGTAAGTACAAGCTTACTTTCACATACAAGACAAAACATGTGGAGTACCTCCCGAGCTATAAAAGTTGACACTCCCTCTTAGCGAGGGATGTACTCGTTGCCATCACCATCATCAAGTCCCATCACATTGTTCGCAGTCGGAGCTCCCTATAAACCTAGAGCCAACCGCAACACCTGCAAAGAACTCAAACCAGAAAATCTTTTCCTAACAGCCACTCTGAACCCTGAGCTCCTAGGAGAATCCACTCCACCCTGAGCATCAGTTCAATCACACCAGTTGAGCCTCCTGTCAGTGCTCAGAAAAGACTCCCTCTCTTCTCTCGGAATGCAAGATTGAATCCTTGGGCTCTCTGCAGTCTCAGGAGCCTCCTACTCCTCATCCAAGGTTGAATCATAACCTAAAGGTTGTCCTCACAACATGTACAACTTATTCATCCAATCACCAATCAACTGTGGTTTGATCGAGTCTGCTCCCTCTTGTAAATAAATACATGTCCCTCTTGAACAATGTATAATATCCAGCATCCTCCAAGGCTAAGACTGAGAGTAAGTTAACCCTCAACCCTGGAACAAAGAGAGCTCCATCAAACTCCAGGAGTCCTCCATACTCGAGTCGGAATCTAACCCTTCCAACTCCACGTACATCTCGTGCCTCCTTAAATCTCCAAATCTCCACCAACCGATCAGGACCTATCTCTGTGATAATAAAGAATACTTCCCAGATTCCTGTCATGTGACAAGAGGCTACATTGTCAACAATCCACCTGTTATCACCCCCAAATCCACCACTACCGACACTGGATACTAGAGTGACCAAGGAAAACTCCTTATCAAACTTGGATGAAAATTCCTCCAGAGTTGTTGTAGCAATTGTATCAGGCCCCTCCTATTCCTTCTTCTTCTTCTTCTCAGGACACTGAGAAGCAAGGTGTCCCAACTGGTTACAACAGTAACATCTAACTTTACTCAAGTCCCTCCTGGAATTTCCTTTCTTCTTCTATTTTCCCTTTGCAACAAGAACAACATTCTCTTCATCAGCTCCACTCCCTTTTGTCCACTACTCTGAGATCCTTCTCGGATCTCCTCCTGAGTGAAATCGTCCCACAGTCTACTTCAATCTGGTAGATGCTCACTGTTAAAGTTTTACTTACACAGCTAGCAGTTACGGTTCTTATTTATTATTATAATCATTTAGCACATTAGCTGTATAAGATCATTGAAAGAGAGGCAATCACAGAAACAATAGAGACACACATATTATCCTAGGAAACCCTCGTGGGGGAGAAAACCGAGCAAAAACTTCCTCAATATAGATAGACCAAAGACCAGACAGAAGATCCTCCTCTACTCCTTCAATAAGAAGAGTAGCGCACCACTTAACCAAGAAATACCAAGACACAGACCAAGCACCCTCCTTGACGTCATCCTTAGTTGCAGTAGCAGTTCCTCCAAGACTTGCGCACTTCTTCATAGCTGCAGAGCTAGTGAGGTGAGTGTGTGCAAATGAGACACTGACCTCTCTTATAAATAGTGGTCTGGCCAGCCTATAATTAGGTCTGGGCCGACCTGTCACTTTACCCTCTTATACAGTTTAACTGTCAAGGCATAAAAGGGTCAACTTTTACTAAGGAACAATAGGGTCGGGTTAAATATAATATAATAATATTACTCAACTCTCTCTCGGGTAGAATATTTTTCGAAGTTACAATATTTCAACACTCCCCCTTAACAAGAAGGGTGTTCTACTGACAACATTAATAACAACTGACTAGACTCAAAACATCATCAAGAGGAGGGGACATCGTCATTAGCATCGAGAACATTGTCGATCGTATCTATAGGTCATTGAAACTTTTTCTCATCATCAACATCAGTAGAGACTGAACATCATCATCATCTGCAGCACGGAGATCGAGTAACACCATCATCATCATCAGCATGAAGTCGGAACATCCACATCAATATCACGAAGTTGGAACAACAACACGAAGCTAGAACAACATCATCAACAACACGAAGCTGGAACATCAACATCAACAGCACGAAGCTGGAAAAACATCATCAACAACACAAAGCTAGAACCTCAACATCTATATGTGGCAACAGAATGAGGCACATGCATCAACAACATCTATGGTACTCTGACAGACCGTCCTTATCGAACCTTCGGGATCTTCCCAGGAATCACAAGATTCCATAAGATATAAAATCCTAACAAGCTACCACATGGTACTCTGACAGACCATCCTTACCGGACTTTCGAGATCTACCTAGGAATCATAAGATTCCTTAGGATATAAAATCCTAATTGAGCTACCACTACTGACCACAGCGGGCATATACATGCACGGGTACTCTGACAAACCATCCTTACCGAACCTTCAAGATCTGCCAAGGGATGATCAGTCCTCTAGGATATAAAATCCCAACAAAGCTACACGTTGTTGGTCAGGATACCATAGTATCATCAGCATCACTCCCCCTTTCGAGGGAGGTCCTTTCAGACAACACCAAGCTTGTCTTGAAAGTACTCAAACTTCACACGAGACAAAGGCTTAGTCAACACATCTACAACATGCTCATCTGTGCCAACATATTGGCGCTTCATAGCTCTCTTATGTACCAAGTCACAAATGTAGTGGTATCGGATCTCAACGTGCTTTGTCTTATCGTGGAACAATGGGTTCTCTGTCATCTTTATGCAACTTTGGTTATCACAAAAGATCATGCTATCATCCATCTCTAGGTCAAATAGACATGTCAACATCTTCTAAATCCATATGGCTTCACAACTGGCGAAGCATGCTACTATGTACTCTTCTTTTGTCGTATTAAGAGCAATACTGGATTGCTTCCCGCTTTACCACAAAGTCATGGCTGCCCCAAACTGAAACAACATCCTGAAGTGCGTTTTTTGTCTGAAGCACTTCCAGCCCAATCTGAATCAATATAGCCATACAATCTAAAGTCACAATCTCCAGTATAACAGAGGCCATAGTCCAACGTACCCTTAAGACATCTCATCACATGCTTTGCAGCTACAAGGTGAATACGCTTGGGCTCCACTAGTTACTGACTCAAGGTGTTCACAGCAAAGCATATATTTAGTCTGATGTTCATCAGATACATCAACGAACCAATCATCTGTCTGTATAGAGTAACATAAAGTATCAACCAATAACTTCATATTCGTCTCCATAGGAGTGGACATGGCACTACAGTCCATCATGTCGAATCTCTTCAAATTCAGCGGAAAACTTCTTTGTACAATCTGTGATGAACTTTTCTTCATCTGTCAAGAATAAGTCATCCACATATAGCAGCAATATAACTGGTCCATCATTCTCCATCTTGAAGTAAAGGTTGGGATCAACTTTACTCTTGGTAAAGCCCAAGCTCATCAGAAAACTATCAATCCTGCCATACCAAGCTCTTGGAGCTTGCTTCAACTTGCAAACACGAGTCTTCATGTCCTGTAAATTTGGAACCAAATTTACACATCACATTGTACCAACCTGGAACACTTGCTTAGTTTTCAACTCAATCTGCATAATCATGTGTTGGTTCTATGTGCTTTCTGCAAAACACTATTTGTCTCACTGCCTAAGAGTATGTCCTCTACTTTTTCTGCAATTTTTCCTTCTGGAACAGGGACTCTACACGTGCAGCTGCTATTTCTGAAGCTGAGAATGACTGCTCTATTCTAACTGTAGTTGTTGAACTCTGAGAGTAGCTCCTCTATTCTATCATGGCAACAGTTTCATCTTAAATTGAGAGTGGTTGATACTGAAGGTAGTTTTTTCTTCTGGAGGCAACTCAAACTCAAATAAAAGGATTGCTCCCTATGAATCTCATACTGTATCGGAATCATGGTTGTTCTAGCTATCTTCACGAACACTGGAACTATTTCTTCGATTATTGGAGCAAGTGTCTCGTCATAGTCTTCTCCCTCTTGCTGGGAGAATCCTCTGGACACAAATCAAGCTTTGTATATCTCTATATTGTTATCTGCAACATGCTTGATCTGTTAGATCAATCTTGGAAATCACCACTGACTTCCCTTCTGATCTTAAGGTGAAATCCATATCCCAGTCCTTCTGACTGGCTTCCTCCTCTATCATTGAAATCTTCTCAAGAGATTTCATGTCTCCTAGTAGTCTCTGAAGCTACGACCTAGTCTTCTCAACTCATGGCATCTGTCTGCCAGTCCTGGAAGATGTCTCATTTTCCCATCTGATCCTTTCTGAGATCAGGCTTACTTTGAGTCTTGATTTCTTCTGAGTCTACAAAAAATTCATAGTCTCTACAGGATATACTTGGTGTTTGAATACCAAGTCTTAATATGAAAAGTTGAGTCAAACTTCAAACGAATTATACTTCCTATCAAGGTGGCTTCATTATCCATTGACCAAGTCTACTGTGAGTTTTATTCTAATGTTCGGTCATCTTTTGAGCCTTCTGCTCCTTACAATCAATCTCCATATGAGATACTTTGTATCTCAAAAGTAGCTTCTTCTTCATCTTCTTTGGTACATGGATGTATACGGTCATGTATACAACTTGGATATTCTGCTCCATGTCTCGTCTAATATGTTGCCTCCTGCAACCGTCACTATAGCTTCCTCAGGGTTATCAACAGTGACCTGCCCAAAACAAGAACAACAAGGGAGAAACAGCGGACAAGAATAATGCTCTTTATAATAATAATAAAACAATAGCGAGAACAATCGTCATAGTAGCTCCTTCAGAGCTATCACTTGTGACATGCCTGAAACAAGGGTGAAAAGTAAGAAATACAATAATAAGAAATGATACCATGTTAAAGTTTTACTTATACAACTAGTAGTTACGGTTCTTCTTTATTATTATAATCATTTAGCACATTAGTTGCATAAGATCACTGAAAGAGAGGCAATCACAGAAACAATAGAGACATACAGATTATCCTGCGAAACCCTCATGGGGGAGAAAACCCAGCAAAAACTTCCTCAATATAGATAGACCAAAGATCGAACAAAAGATCCTCCTCTACTCCTTCACTAGGAAGAGTAGCGCACCACTTAACCAAGAAATACCAAGCCACATACCAAGAACCCTCCTTGACGTCACACTTAGCTGCAGTAGCAGTTCCTCCAAGACTTGGGCAATTCTTCATAGTTGCAAAGCTAGTGTGGTGAGTGTGTGCAAATGAGGCAGTGGCCTCTCTTATAAATAGTGGTATGGCCAACCTATAATTAGGTCTGGGTCGACCTATCACTTTACCCTCTTAATTTACATTTTAATTCTTAAGGCACAAAAGGGATGACTTTTACTAAGGCACAATAATGCCTAGTTAAATATAATATAATAATATTATTCAACTCTCTCTCAAGTAGAATATTCTTCGAAGTTACAATATTTCAATACTCACGACCCACCACACACTTCACGAAGACTTCCCATTCCTTCGTGAAGCCTTTCAAGGCTATCCTCACCAACTTTGAATCAGATATGACCTCCCCAACTGCAGCCAGCTCATCTTTCACTTGAGCTACTAGGGTAAGATAAGAAGACACACTCTCCCCTTTACCCATCTTGGTATCATGCAGTTTATCTTTCAAAGCCATCTTCCGGTTTTCATTCTTCGCCTTGTACAAGTTTTTCAATGCATCCCACATCTCTTTGGATGTCTTCTTCTCAACCAAGTGAGGGATAAGGTGGTCCTTCACCCCATCCAGAATAAGCCTCTAAGATTTGGTCTCCTTTACCTCATGTAAATCCAAAGCTATAGGGTCTGTTGATGGAACAACAACTATGGTGCTAACAAAGCTCCAAATTTTGTTCTCCCTGAGAATAGGCGATATCCTAACTTTCCATTGCAAATAGTTGGAAATCCCATCCAACCGATCCTCATACCTGATGCAAACAACCATGTCCCTGTCAACTATTCAATGGAAAACAAACAACAAATTTCCCCATGTTGATTTTTCATTAGAGATGATATTGTATGTGAATGAATATCTTATTACAATGATGAGTGTTCTATATATAAAGAACATATGGTGACCATGGTGACCATCCATGAAGAGATGCACCCCTTGGGTAATAAATATATTTATACTTTATATTATTTTATACATATAATACAAATATACTTTATATTTATACCTTATACCTTATACTTTATATTATAAATATATTATTACATTAATCATATTATAATTAATAATATTGCTTAATAATTAATAATCATATTATTAATTATCAATCTAGTAGAATGTCTTTCTAATGTTTCCCAAACATCAACACCCCCTTCAAATCTTGCCCAAAAATAACATTGCCCACGGTCACTCAGAGCCCAAGCTTTGATACCATGTAAAAATTTAGTGACAAAATCAGCAAGCACAAATTCTTTCATACACTTAGCAACCTAGAGATAACTGTCATCTATGACTTTGAAATGTATAAACCCACATTCTGAAAATATTATGAGCAGAAATACACATTGCCAAGCACTTTTGCAGTAGAATAAACACAATGAACAGCAATCATCAACCAACCAAGGAAAACCCCAATGTGGGGAAACCCAAAGAAAGAGAGATTTTATAAACTTCAGGAAAGTATATCAGCAGCAAGTTACAATTTCCAGCAAGAGAATACCTCTTACAGCACCCAACAGTGCCACAATAATCTGCCTAGAAACCCGTGCCAAATCCGTACTATTGTACAATCTTCCTATGCTGGACATCACCTCAAAAAATGTGCCAAACAGCAGTTGTATGAACAAAACTGCACGACCCCTTCTGCAGAAAGAAACACTCCAAACAGCTTCGAAATTCATGCCTAGAATTTGCCTCGAAATCTATGCCCTCTTCCTTGTTGTACGGCTCCGTACAATACGGCCTCCTCACAACAATAAATACCAACCTCTTCTAAATAGAAAATTTTCTTGGGAAATGTGACCAAGCTCTCTTGGGAAATGCACCCAGCTTGTTGCCCTTTCCTCCTCAAAGCTCTCTCRTAAATCTCTCAATCCCTTCTTCTCATTTTTTCTTGCACACTATCTAATGCATTCTCTTATAATTCAAAAATGACCTTTCACCTACCAAGTGTCTTTTCACCTTCCCCATCCCTAAATCCAAAGGCCAAGATCTAATCKTGTCTTTACATGATCAAGAGACATGATTCATTCCCTCCAAAATAAATCACTTAAAATATTAAAATACAATTTCACTTTATAACATAAGTGCACTTTATGAAATAAAGTCACTTTAATATTAGAAGGTACACTTTATTAAAAAGTCACTTACATAAAAGAACCACTTTATTACAACTTTATAAAAGCTCATTACAAAGTCAAGTGTCTAGTAGTGTAAGTACAAGGTTACTTCCACATACAAGACAAAACATTCGGAGTAGCTCCCGAGCTATAAAAGCTAACATATTGATGAAGCACCCTATCTCATCTTGCATTGTTTCACACTTTGAGGCAGTTATTTTGAGGTTAGTTATGGAGCCTGGGGGAGCGCTCACCTTTTGGCACACATGTTAAGGAACCCACACTTATTTTCGCATTATTTTATTGGGGCCATCTTTATTGGGACCATAGCTTCTCCATCTATTTGTTGGAGTTGTTATGGCTTGGCACGTTGACATATGGATTGAGGTGGTTACTTGCACTTGGTTTGAGGGGTTAGTTGGATGTGGCCTTATTTTATTATTTGATGGAGATTATGATATGGTCAAGCCTGGACATTTTGTCTATTTTTGGTTTGGAACATCATCTTTCTAGGAGGGCACACCAAGTGGAAAATCTATTTACTTTTGTTTGTCATCTTGACACATTCCACTTTCTTGTTTTAAGGACATTGGAGATTTAGTCTACTCTTTTACTATGTTTAGGAGGGCGCACCGCCCTCTTGAGTTGACATGATTAGAGATTTGTACATGTGGCATGGTTGTTAGAATATGAAGGATTGTGCTCGTTTTACCATTGACAATACCCTTGTCACCCAACCATAGCCCGAAGCCACCCTCCGAGCACCTTGACCTTGACAGAGAAGAACACTGGTAGCAATCAATAGCCAAGCAAGGCTAATGCACCAAGCAAGAATAAAAACCAACGCTAATCAGATAGTCCCACCCAGAAACTGGCGCAACACCTTCCCTAGAAACTTGCACACAAAACTGCCAACTGCAGTGTGCACAACTAGCTCTCTGCAATTCTAAGAATGTGAATAATGACAAACTGGCGCCCTGTATTTATAGTAATCTAGCAGGCTTGCCTGGGTCGACTTCTCCTTCTGGGTACTAATTAATTCATACTAATTATATTTCTACAGCCGACATCTCATCTAGGGTTTCCTTTACTTCTTTACTTCCTTCCAGAATATTCTAATCTCGTCATAAGTCAGAATAGAGGTTCATACCTCCCGAAGCTACCATAATATCAACACTCCATCCTAGCTAGGGAGGCATGGTCTTGAGCACAAATAGACCATTCAATTGGTAGTATCACGAGCACAATCATTACTATCCAACTGGATAATCTCCTATGACAACTTGTACAATATTAATTGATAGAACACACCTGTGTTTATCCATGGTAGTACGCAACTACTCAAACAGTGACACATAGTCACAAACAGTGGAACAAATCCACCACAGTAGTATATCTCTACTATCTGGAGACAAGTAGTCTCCATAACAATCATCTGATGCCAACCTGCACAGAAAAATATTGTTAAAATAGAATGAATCATCTGGGCCAATCTTTCACTCACGTCTGTGAGATATGAAAGAATATTTGCCCTCAGAGTAGAACAATGAGATATCTAGACTATTCTTCTCAAGCAAGGAAGAATAATTGTCCTATCTTCTGAACTTGGACCATTCCCCACCCTGGGCCATTCTTCCTACACTAATCAAAGTGCACCCTGAAGAGAATGTATAAACCCTAAGGAATGTTTGTCCTTGATTGTTGAGCCTGGACCATTCCCCACCCTGGGCCATTCCTCCTACACTAATCAAAGTGTGCCCTGGAGAGAATGTATAAACCTTAAGGAATGATTGTCCGGACCAGTTCCTCTGTTAACCACAAGAGGAAAAGGATGTCCTGTATGAACCTCCAAAACGGACCATTCCTCATGTTAACCACAATGAGAAATCGTTGTCCAGTGAGGCGGGCCAGTCTTCTTGAGTAACCCTCAAGAAGAGAGACTGCCCTAGACCACTCCCCATGTTAACCACAATGGGAAGTCGTTGT
>ML782033.1:251202-269489 GCA_009831015.1 Picea engelmannii
AGCCTCATGGATTACAAAAGACTCACAAGTTTAAGAAGGATTTCTCAAATTAAAGATGCTTCATCTGTCAGAAGATGGGACACATTGCCATAAATTGTCCCAACTCCAAAGCTTAGGTCAGAAAAGGAAAGTATAAAAGACATCATGCTAATGCCACAAAAGATGATGAACCTGATCATGAAAAAACCAAAGAAGAAGACTCAAGTGAAGAATGTGTATTGATCTCAGCGCTTACAGGTACAGTCACTAATGGAAGTGACACATGGCTTATTGATAGTGGTGCTTCTAAGCACATCACTAGTTACAAGGAGTCTCTCTCAGATCTAGTTCGGAAAGATTCACCACACTAGGTGAAGCTAGGTGACGACTATTAGTATCCCATTAAAGGAGTAGGAGAAGCATCTTACAAGTTAGATTCTGAAAAACCTATGAAGATGAAGGATGTCTTGTATGTACCTGGTTTGAAGAAGAATCTCCTTTCCATCTCAGCCTTGGATGAGAAAGGATTCAAAGTTGCTTTCATTGATGGTGAAGTCCTCATATGGCGAAGAGGAAAATCTATTGATGATGTTGTAGTGATTGGTGTCCAAGAAGGAGGCTTATACAAGTTAAGGGGCATTCAGTTTCAGCATGGTACATAGTACAGTTACTCCAAATGAGCTATGGCATAGGAGGTTTACTCATATACATTACAAAGCCCCACTGATCATGAGCAAGATGGTGACAAGTTTACCAAAGATCCAAGTGGAACATGAAGGCATATGCAAGGGATGTGCACAAGGCACGAACGTGAAGAAACCATTTCCAAGCAGTGATAGCAAAGCCAAGGGAGCCTTGGACATTATACATTCAGAAATGTGTGGACCGATGTCAGTCGCTTCACTTAGCACGTATGTATACTATGTTTCATTTATTGATGATTTCTCATGTAAAACTTGGATTTACTTTTTGAAAGCTAAAAGTGAAGTATTCAACAAGTTCAAAGAGTTCAAGGCACTTGTTGAAAACCTATCTGAGAAGAAGATAAAGATATTCATGTCAAATAATGGAGAAGAATTCATATCAGATGAATTCAAAGCATTTTGTAAGGAAGTTGGGATTAAGAGGAAGCTCTCTACTCCCTACAATCCTCGGCAGAATGGTTTGGCAGAAAGAAAGAATTGTACAATCATGGAAGCAGTAAAGGCCATGATTCATGATCAATATTTACCGATGCATCCGTGAGAAGAAGCAGCCCGAACTATTGTATGTGCAGAACAGAAGTCCCCACAGAGTACTTGGGAACAAGACACCAAAAGAGATGTTTAGAGGTGAAAATCCAGAGGCCAGCCACCTGAGGATATTTGGTTGTCCAGTATATGTGCATGTCCCCAAGGACAAGAAATCAAAGTTGGACCCTTCAAGCAAGAAGGGTATATTTGTTGGATAGAGTGAGACATCGAAGGCATACCGATTTTACATCCCTAGTCACCGTCAGATTGAGAATAACAAAGATGTCACCTTCGATGAGGATACAACTTTTAGTAGATCAAGACAAAATCATTCGGATGAGATTCATGATGAGGAGCCTGAAGCTCCCGGAGTTACAGATACAGATGCAGGTGATGATGTTGTACTAGAAGATCATAATATGGAAGAACCACAGATACCTGCAGAGTCATCCCGAGAGACGAATACGAAGAAGAGAAGACCAAGTTGGGCTCAAGAAATTATTCAGGATGCAGAGAAGTATGGTGCCCCAGATGGATCCTTAAGAGAAAGCAAGAGACCACGACCATACTCTAGTTATGTGGCATTGTTAAGTGACATTATTGATGTTGAGCCTACAAGTTATGAAGAGGCTGCAAAGAAGAAAGAATGGAAGGATGACATGGTTGAAGAATACCAGTCCATTGTAAAGAATGATGTTTGAGATGTGGT
This sequence comes from Picea engelmannii, assembly GCA_009831015.1. Taxonomy (NCBI): domain Eukaryota; kingdom Viridiplantae; phylum Streptophyta; class Pinopsida; order Pinales; family Pinaceae; genus Picea; species Picea engelmannii. The sequence continues at coordinate 253,123 of ML782033.1, forward strand.
TCTGAGACCGAAAGAGAAGACAGTGGTAAGTTCCAAGTGGATTTACAAGACAAAACATTTAGCAAATGGAAGTATCAAGAAGTACAAGGCAAGGTTTGCAGCACGTGGTTTCTCCTAGAAAGAAGGAATAGATTATGAGGAGACCTTTGCTCCTATGGCAAGATACTTCAATTAGAGCTATACTTGAGATAGTTGCATTAAAGAAGTGGAAGGTACACTATATGGACGTGAAGGCAGCGTTTCTAAATGGTGTAATAGAAGAGGAAGTGTATGTGGAGCAGCCACGAGGTTTCGACACATAACAGTCAGACACGTGTGCAGATTAAAGAAACCCTTATATGGATTGAAACAAGCACACAGAGCATGGTATGGTAGAATTGACAGTTTCCTGATGAGCTTGGGCTTTACCAAGAGTAAAGCAGATTCCAACCTGTACTTCAAGGTTTTGGATGGTGGACCAGTGATATTATTGTTATATGTGGATGACCTGTTTCTAACAGGAGACTAGAAGTTCAGCGTTGATAGTAAGAGGAATCTTGTTGTAGAGTTCGAGATGAAAGACCTAGGCATGATGCATTACTTCTTAGGTCTAGAGGTATGGCAGAGACTGAGTGAGATTTTCCTTGACCAAGGAAAATATGTTGTTGAGATTCTGAAGAGATTTGGAATGATGGATTGTAAGGCCATACACCGATGGTGACAAATCTTAAGTTATTGAGTGATACATCTTCAGAGACAATGGATGCCACCATTTATAGACAGATGATTGGTTCCTCGATGTACTTGACGAACACAAGGCCAGATATATGTTTTGCGGTGAACACATTTAGTCAGTATATGGTTGAGCCAAGACGTATTCACTTCATTGCAGCAAAACATGTGATGAGGTACTTAAAAGGTACAATTGATTATGGACTCAGATATGCTTCAGATCGTGAGATAAGCCTACAAGGCTTTACTGATTCAGATTGGGCTGGTAGTGTTGCAGACCAGAAGAGTACATCTGGATGTTGCTTTAGTATGGGATCAGCTATGATCTCATGGTTCAGCAAGAAGTAGACTAGTGTGGCGCTCAGAACAGTTGAAGCAGAGTATATAGCAGCTTGTTCAACTAACAGCGAAGCAATGTGGCTTCAAAAGTTGCTTTGAGGATTGTTTGATCTCGAGTTAGAGGCGAATTGTATCTGGTGTGACAACCAGAGTTGTGTGAAGTTGACAAAGAACCCAGTGTTCCATGACAAGTCCAAGCACATCGAGATCAGGTACCATTATATCAGAGATATGGTACAGAGGGGAGCAGTGAAGCTCCAATATGTTGCTACAGATGAGTAGATAGTCGACGTGTTGACCAAGCCTCTGTTGAGAGTGAACTTTGTGTACTTCGGAGACAAGCTTGGTGTTGTCCAGAAGGACTTCCCTAGTAAGAGGGAGTGATGAGTTACAGATGCGATTCTAGGGCAGCAGCTTCAACATGTGGCAATGGCAACGGGTAGTCATTCACGGGCACGTTACTACTACTCCAGTGAAAAAGTCTGGTATGCAGAGGGCCACTCCAATGAAAAATTATGGTACGCCAAGTTACTACTACTCCAATGAAAAGGTTTGGTACACAAAGGGCTACTCTAGTGAAAAATTTTGGTATGTTGAGTTACTGCTACTCCAGTGAAAATGTCTAGTATGTCGAGTTTTTGCTACTCTAGTGAAAAAGTTTGGTATGCAAAGGGCTACTCCAATGAAAAAGTCTGGTACGTCGAGTTAGTGCTGCTCTAGTGAAAAATTCTGGTACACTGAGTTACTGCTACTCTAGTTAAAAAGTCTAGTACACAGAGGGCTACTCCAGTGAAAAAGTATAGTACGTCGAGTTACTTCTACTCCAGTGAAAAAGTCTGGTACGCAGAGGGCTACTCCAGTGAAAAAAGTCTGGTAGGCGGAGTTATTGTTACTCCAATGAAAAAGTCCGGTACACAGAGGGCTACTCCAGTGAAAAATTATGGTATGTCGAGTTACTTCTACTCTAGTGAAAGTCTGGAACATAGAGGGCTACTTTAGTGAAATATTCTAGTACGCCGAGTTACTGATTGTGGCCCCAGTCAGCATGACCTCGCACAAGGTCAACAGATGCCATGCCTTCAGGGCTCGTTAGTTACCCAGCTTTTCAAGTTGGTGGGCCAACCTGTGTGGTTGGAGGTGTTTCCTAGCCTTGGGCTAGATGGGTAGTGTGTGCACACTACATCGCCTAATCCTCGTGATTAGATGCCTGGTCATTGTGGACCAGTTGCTTGGTGTGCCAACCAGAGGTTACTAGTTCTTTACGAACTAGATGCCAGATTTTGTGTGAGCTAGCGAGTTAAAGCCCCTTGATGACATAAATCTCGGATGGATGATGGGACCCTAGATGTTGACGTGGTTGCAAAACTTCTTCAATATAGATTCGTGGAAATTCAACAAGTCAATGGTCAAGAGTACAGAAGAGCAGAAGCAGTTGTGATGATCGTGCCAGAAGAATACCTTCCTTGCTAAGAGGGAGTGTTGAAGTTTGAATAGATTCGGAAGATATTCTTATTATATTCATATTGTATTAGACCAAGACAAAACCCTAAAGAACAGTTTTATATTATTTGCTAAGTCGTCCCTATTGTGCCTTTGTAAAAGTCGGCCCTATTGTGCCTTGACAAAAAGTCAATTGTAAATTAAAAGGGGAAAAGTGGACAGATCTAGTGGTGCGCTATCTTGGTCTAGAGGTGCGCTACCCTATTTTGGTTAGGGTTTTCTGGTTTATCTCTTGTTTGTTGAGATCTCTCTTGAGAGAGGCATTGTATTTGTTGAAGAATCTATATTGAAGAAGCTTTGTTGTGTTTTATCCCCCACGAGAGTTTCCCAGGATAAATCTTGTGTATACTGTGGATGTCTTTCTTTCAGTGATCCTTATGCATGTAGTTATTGTTTTAATAGTCTAAAGTTAAAGATAATTGAACACACTTAACTGCTTAAGAGAAATTTTAACAAGCTCCACCAAAGATATTCCAACAAGCTATAAATTTATAATCACCACAAGCAAATCCTCCTTGGACTCATACAAGGTATCTCCTCTTCTCTTCCTCCTCAACAGGCACAACTTAGGGTTTATCACCAAACCCTAATTCCAATGGCTCCTTAGGGATCAAACCCTAGCCCTATACTTCAAGAATGCTCAAAGAAACCCCAGTGCCTTAAGACAAAAAGAAATGAAATACAAAAAGAATGAAAATAAGAGGGATATGCAATAAGACAATTTTGGACAACTGAAAACTTCATATATATAGATAAGAGATGAAGTTTAAGTACATAATCTCAACATATCACATACTAGTACAACCCTCTAAGCACTCCAAAACCCTAGCTAGAGAAAACTAAGAAAAACCCTAGCTCCACCAAAGATATTCCAACATGCTAGAAACACCACTAGCAAATCCTCCTTGGCCTCATACAAGGCATCTCTTCTTCTCTTCCTCCTCAACAAGCACAACTTAGGGTTTATCACCAAACTCTAATTCCAATGCCTCCTTAGGGATCAAACCCTAGCCCTATACTTCAAGAATGCTCAAAGAAACCCTAGTGCCTTAAGACAAAGAGAGATAAAGTACAAAAAAGAATGAAAAAAAGAGGGAGAGAAAGACTAGCGCTCCTCTTACATCTCTAACCCAAGTGTAAAGAAGAAAAAGCACACATGCATTATTGATTATGAGATCATCATCTCCAATGTCTTGTTTCCAAGATCAAACCCTAGCCCTATACTTCAAGAATGCTCAAAGAAACCCTAGTGCCTTAAGACAAAGAGAGATAAAGTACAAAAAAGAATGAAAAAAAGAGGGAGAGAAAGATTAGCGCTCCTCTTACATCTCTAACCCAAGTGTAAAGAAGAAAAAGCACACATGCATTATTGATTATGAGATCATCATCTCCAATGCCTCGTTTCCAAGATCACCCTAGGATCTCACAAGAGCAATCTCCCACCAAAGGCTTCATGTTTCCTCCTCATATATTTTCCTAGGGTTTCCCCATAACTATGAGACAAGTACAAAGAAAAGAGTACAATGATGATGATGAGAAATGACTCTCTCCTTCCTCTATTTACACTAGAGAAAAGGGAGACATATTCCACTACAAGCAACCTAAAAGACATGAGTACATCTACACATGTGAAGTGCTCTACTCTAAGTGACACATGTCAAGCTCCAAGGTGACAACAATGAAAAAGCAAGGCTCCAAGTCATAAGTGCTACTCCCCAATGTCCAAGGCTCCAAATCTCATATGCATCTCCAAGGTCATGTGCCTCCTCAAGGATTATGACACCTACATGTCCACTCCTGCAACCCATGCATCCTCAAGTCAAGTGTAAGCCTCCATGCAAGCAACCAAGCAACTCAATGTTGTTTAGGGCTCAATCTTTCCTATAGAATGCTTGACTCTCCTCCTCCAATGCAAGGTATCCTCCAAGCAACGAACCTCCCTCCATGTGTCAACTACATGAAAAGTCACCAAGCTCCACAAGTCTCCAACACTCCAAGGAAGAATGTCAACAAGGTCTAGCAACCAAGAGTAAGCCACCTTCGGTGTGCAAGTCCATCATGGGACATCAAGGGTTAATTGTCCAACATGCACCCCACATCTCATGAAGCACCCCCAAACATGGTTTAAACTCTTTCAAAGTAACCTCGAAAGCTAACAAGGGGAGGTAACAGGTTTGAAGATACTCTCATGCAACAAGCAACATGTCACTAATTGTTGGAAGGCAAAAGTTGCTCACCTTCAACATTGTTGGAAGTGAAGATAGGTAAGGCTTTGTACATTTATGAGACAATCTATATTGGTGATGGGCAAGATGGGGAGGTGTACTAGATAAAGGCTTCCCTGTGACATTAAGAGACATTGCACGTGATTGGTGTAAAGAGTTCCCTATAAATTACTTTTGTGATTGGCAAAATGAAAAAAAAATTGCAAAAGACTTCAAGTAGTAACATGATGATAATGAAGCTATGGATGAAATATATAACTCGGGGCAACAAAAGAGACAAAATGTTCACCTCAAAATATGAAGTTGAAAGCCTTCATAAAAACATAAACATGAAGGTCGATTCTAAAAGGATAGGTTCATGGAAGCCTTGCAGCCCAAATACAAAAATAAGAATGATTGTACCCCCAACATCACATTAGGAAGTAGTGAACAATGGAGTGAAACTTGAAAGTTATGATCACATGAGATCGTCAACAAGAGAGGATGGACAACCTTTTGCAATTTGGAGAGAGGAGAGGAGATTTCAAAATTGTAGAAACTATTTTAAGATGCCAATCATAGCATGTGGAAGATGTTGCGGAAATTTTGATAAAAGAAATAACAAGAAAAATGTCTAGTGTACGAATTGTAAGCATGAAGAATGCCCACAATTGGATTGTGCAGACAAGCAATTCCATCACATATGCAATGTTGATAATCATGATACGCTGCATATGTGATGGAATTATTGTGTCGATGATCATGATACATTGCTCAAAAAAGTAGTAATGGGAATAATATTAAAGAAGAATGTAGTCCAAACAAAGAAGTGTATGAGAAAAAGATGATAAAGTAAGATCAATGGTGCAATGCTTTCAATGTGGGAAATGGGGACACTATAACAAAAACTACATGGAAGCTTGACCCAAGAAGATATTACTATGTCAGTGGTGTGAACCGAGCAAGCATGATACTTATAATTGTCCAAAACATTAAAAGAAAACTTCATGAAAATTGACACATATCTAGTAAAAATAAGGATGCAAGCAAAGAAGATAAGATAAGATAAGATAATTTTATTAATGTTCAAGTACTACCCACAAATAGGTCAAAGGGATTGCTAACTACAATAGTATTGAATACAAAGTGGGAGTGCAAAGGCCACTCCTATAAATGCATATAAAAGCGTGTTAAAACCAAATCTAGAGAATGCTATGATAGATATATCTCTAGTCTAAGACCGTGAAACAGAAAAACAATGCAATCATGCAAAAACATGCAAGTGTTGCAAAGGACCCAACAACAAAACCTCCAGTAAGGGAGGGGGGAATGTTGTCTTGCATGAAGATCACTAATCAATGACCCCTAATGCTCTCTCTCTCTCTCTCTTAGCATATGATGTCGAAGAGAAGAAGATAATGAGAAAATATTGATAAGAGGATCTAGAAGAGATAGAAAATATTATCAAAGAAATGTCTCATTGTCTGCAAGAGCTAACCCTATACTAATTCTAGAGGAAGTCTCATTTTTTATGTTTCCTTGTGTATTATCCCAAGATCTAAGGCAACACCCTCGTGAGTCGTAAGGGCCTTGTTGGTTGAGCCCATGTGACCTCTCATGATCTCATGGATCTAACGGATGATGAAATGTTATTGTCTACCTGCCTCTTGGTGCCTTTGTCTGACAGGAGTACCGAAAAGAAAAATAAGTAGTTGACTTGGAGGTGTATGGTCTAGGCGAAGATGTCAAAAATGAGTGAGATCTAAGGCCAATGGCCTCCCTTATGTAAAGAACCAAGCATCTTTGGTTCGAGAACCAGAAGAAGCTAAAGAGAGAGTTTTGAAACCCCCTAAAAAGGTAGTGAAAGCAACTTCTAATTTCGTAATATATGGGACATCAAAAGACAAAGTGCTCCTTTGTCTTAGTCTCCTAAAGATGGTAAAGCTAGCAGATCCCGTTGCGCCTTTTATATGATGATCAATCTCGAACCAAGGTTGATGAGACCCCACCCAAAACTCCTCGAGAGAAACCCTAAGAACATGCATCCAATGCCAAAGCATATAAGGGGGCAGAACAAGAAGGTTGTTCCTTAATGCCATGAAGTGTTCTACATAAAAGGCCATCTTTTGGTTTAACCCCCTAGGAAGGTTGACCTGGGTAACCCAAATACACTATCTGAAGATGTCTTCTTTGATAATCCTATTCAACTCTTGCTTGGTTGGTAAGAATCGATCGATGGCATTAAAAGAGTATCTGAGAGAAGATAGGTGGTCCAACAAGATACAAACCAACTGAAGTACCTGCAAACCAACCACGAGCCCAACAGAAAGTGTTAAAAGTAACTATGATCTTGGAAGAGCGGTGAAACAAGTAAGGGTAGAAACCTCTATTGGCTAATGAATCACCATATACCCAAAGTCAATGAAGAAGGGAAAGCAAACCAACAATGGTTTCAATCCTAAAGAGAAAGGCTACGAGCTCTGCCTAAATAACAACCTGGGGCGCTATCTTCTTACACATGATGATGTGGGGAGCATGGGGACCTAAACTCTCGATCATGGCCTAAACGACTCAAGAAGACTCGATTCCCAAAAATCTAAACAATAGAGAACCATGGATTTCATGAGGTTGTCCATGTGGTCAATCTTGGACAAAATGTTCTAAAAGTGATTTTGAAGGCACTATCTTCTTACACCTAATTATGAGGGGAGCATGAGGACCTGAACTCTCTATGCCATGGCCCAAACGACTCAAGAAGACTTGGTCCCCAAAGGTCTAAACCATAGAGAACCATGGATTTGATGAGGTTGACCATGTGGTCCATCTTGGACATAATGTTCTAAAAGTGATTTTGAAAGCAATGATGCTCGAGGAGAGCAAGGGAGCCATAGCTTTTGTTGATTCGAAGCTAGAGGGAAAATAAAACATGATTGTTAGGTCGATGAATATTTTTAGATCAACCATTATATGTAAGGGTCAATATTAACTAGTAGATGGGGTGGTCAACATAAAGCGGTACATGAGTCAAGATTACCAACATCCCTTGAACATCCCCCTTCAATCTGTACTTGGTCAAATAGACATTAAAATAATCTTTCCTTGATGTTGAATTTGGTAAGGAAAAAAATGATTGATATTAACAACATCTTGATCAAGACAAGGTGTAGAGAAGCTCGAACCGAAGAGTCCTTTGAAACTGTAGCCTCCAAGAAACCAAAAAGTCTTCACACACACCTTTTTGAATCCAATGAAGCAGACAAAGGTTTCCATCAATAAGCATAGGCACAAGTTATCAAGAGCGAGAGTTAAATTCCCATAACGTTTCCACTACACAGTATCCAAAAGATGAAATGTTGTAAGCCAAGAGTGATCCGACAAAGCTGCTAGTAAGGCAAAAGTGTCAAGATCAACAAGAGTGCTCCAAATAGATAATGGCGCAACATGTAAAGCCAAGCAAAGTGCTTCATGAAAAACAAGCAAACACCAAAGTTGTTAAGATCATTGAACTATTGAAGTTGAAGAGGATATGATGCATAGGCACAAAATGGCAAAATCTATAAATGATCAACATAAGCTCTATGACGAGAATGTGGTGCTAGTTTAAAAAGATGGACAAAGTGTTTCATGGAAAAAAAACACACACCAAAGAACATCGTCATTAGTTATCAAGAGATGAGACTACATATTGATCAACCAAGCAAGATGAGTAAGGAGAAATCCAATTGATGCATAACAACATGTGCAGAATCTATCCCTAATTTGATCCAAGAAAGTCCTTCGTTTTGTAGTCAGCCTCACATAGGATATCATGAAGCAAATCTAGTACTTTTAAAATGAATAATCACCTTTAGACACTAGATGACAAGTAAACCCTTTGTTATTATAAATTCGCAGCAGTCAACCAGTTTATATCAGCAATGAAAGATTTATAACGGCAACATGAAATACAACCCGGAAAACTAGCAATTGACTATCTAAATTTAGCTTACGATGTTGGGCATCAATATCCAATTTCTAAAGCAACTTTTTGAGCAAGTTTTTCCACAATATTAAGTGAATCTGCAGCCTTAATGGTTGTAGAAAACAATTTATGACAGCAGCAAGTAAACAAGTAATTTTGCAAAACGTTGGGGTAAAATTAACTTGCATATGATGTCATAAGTCAACCTTAAGAGAGAGTCTTAAGAGAGAAAAGGCTAGGGTTTTAAGAGTGTTTTCACCACTAGAAGAGCTCAAGACTAGTGTCGTTACTTTCTTGGGCAATGGAGTCAAGCTTGCAACAACTTGAAGAATGAATTAGATGGACAAGAAGAATGAGGCTTTAACCCTAAGGTGCAACCTCTCTTGGGCATTAGCACTAGAACCTACAAGAAAACAATCCCTACTGTGCAACCTCTCTTGGGCCCTAGGTGTCGTTTTCCCTCTTCTTGAGCATCTAATTCAAGGATTCAATGGACTAAGATCAAAACCCTATGGTGCAACCTCTCTTGGGCCTTAGGTCTTTGAATCCTAGCAAGAGACTAGGTCTATTAATACTTTCACACACTCGGATAAACAAAAGCATAGAACGAAAGAACCCCTTATGTTTCCTCCCTACGGTTTCACTAGAACAAAGTAACATGCAATAAGATAGCAATCATCACATTATACCATGAACAACAAACAAATTTGAATAAGATCACTTACCTATCCAAGTCATTATGCAAAGAGAAACCCTAGTTTTAACATTCATCCATCCAAAAATAAAAAGCATCCACGAAGTCCTTCCTCCAAGAGATGTGCACTAGATTCCAAGTCAAAAGAAGAGTAGAGCTAACTTTTAGAGAGAACTCTCTCACTTATGTGAGGAGTGTGATGATGTATAAAATGATTGAACTTTGACTGCTAGCCTTATTTATATAAGGTAACTCTAGCAAGTCCATGCTAAAAGTACGGTTGACCCCTCAAAATAGCCTCTACAATGATAAAACATAAAAATAATAAATGATATGGTCGCACATGTGATGACGTCAAGACCTCAAGGGCATGGAGAATGCCTCCAAAGCCCACGTGGCATCATCAAGGAGTGTAGCAAGGTGAAGACCATCATCAAGTTCCCTACCACATCATGGGGTGTCCAAGCATCAGCAAACCCCAATATCCCCAAAGCAAGCGTCAGCAAACCCCAATATCCTTGATCCAGTGAATAATAGGCCCTGGGGTGCCCTGCCCAGCCTGTGGGCTTTCACAGCCCATCTGTGTGCCATCATGACCAAATCTACTCAAACCAAGCCCATCTGTCTATCGTCCAAGTTTCCAAGGATGTGAGAGCTCATGTCAGAAGGTGGCAAGTCACTGGATGAATCACTACTCTGCATCAGACGTGTCAAAGTCCTGCAATAAAGGCACAACATCCTGGGTGCAAGCCAGGACATCCCTCAAAGAACCATGTCAGGGCCATCCAAAACAAAGCAGAGTATAAGACAGTAACCCAATGTCCATAAGAGATATTAGTCCTTAAGTCACGCAAAGTAAGTTGTTACTTAATAAATAAGCCATGTAAACAATTCACCTCACTATCCCCTTCAAGAATCACACCAACCCAAGACCTCATGTGAGTTGGCAAGTTTAAATATCTAAGGAACTTCATCCAACCCTATTAGGTGTGCCAAACTAGACAGGAAATAAAAACCCCAGGTAGAGGGATAGGTCCCGAGGGAAGCAGGAGAGAAAGAAACCCTTCAAGAGAAAGTGTTATAGTGATATGAAATAGGGCTTACTTCATGGCTTATGGTGTCATTGAATCCATTTCTATGAGTGCCTTTGTAGAGGGAGCGCTTGTTGCTTGAGATACCTTTTCCTCGAGACTTTTTGCATTCTAAACCACTTATTTTCCTTTTGATACCCATTTATCATTTGCAAGTCCCCTTTACAGGTTTCAAGCTTCATTCCTTTATCTTTACTGGGCTATAGTCATTTATGATTGTTCATTCATTTGCATCACGACAAGGGACGATTACCATTAGAGGGGGTAGAGCTCAAGCTATCCTGTGGCATTTATGGTGGCCTTTATCATTTAGCATATACATATATAGTTGTTGCAACAACCTTTGGGCCTTCAGCCCCTTCTTCTCATGAGAGAGTGGACCATGACCCATTACCGAAGTTTAGTGCACTATGAGAGGCTCCAAAATGGAAAGTGTTAAGTATGGTGGGGAACGGAACGTTACCCTTGTGAGGGCCCCCCAATGGTACCCCTCTTTTACCTGAGTGGTGACAACACGGGACTAGCGCATAGAAGTTGACCACCAACATGAAACAAGGCAATTAACACAACTTCCCAAGCTAGTGATCCATTATCCAACTTCAACCAAAGATCATCATCCACATGCCCAACAAATTAAGCACAACACTTTGCATGAAAGAAGGACTAACATACCTCATGGTGACGCTGGCTTACCATCTCCCATACATTGGATTGTCTAGATGTGATGAGCCTTGGTTGATCTACAACTGTTGTTGAATTATATAGCTTTGGAAGCTATTTTCCCTATTGTAACTAACCATGTAAATAAAGTTTTGATATAGTGTTAACTTTATGTCAAGCATCAAACACATGACAAGTGTCAATCCTATGCCAAGACAACCATATGCCCTGTGTCAACCTCATAGCACCTCTAAGAGGGTTGCTTAGGGCGGTTGTAGTGGCTAGCTTAGGGAGGATGCTTAAGAGGGTTGCTTAGGGCGGTTGGCCAGCTTAGGGGGGTTGCTTAGGGGGGTGGTATAACAACTATTATACAGTTGTCATACAGTCCTAAGACAGTAATTTAGGGCAGCCTCTAGAAGAGACGAAATAAGTGACCTTTGGGAGCATTAGAAGGTGGCTCTTGGAAGTTTTAGGAGGTGACTCTTGGGAACATTAGGAGGTGACTCTTGGCAGCCAAAGGAGGGAAGGTATGACAGATGTTATACAGTTGCCATACATTCTTAGGGGGTTGCTTAGGGCAGCCAAACCAACCTATAAAAAGGGGCATTCGCTTAACATTTATATAGCTTTGTTTTGTCAGAGTCTTCTGTTCAAGCAAGGCATCTATTTGTTGAAGTATTTTTGTTGGTTTATGACTGATATCTACTGGAATCTTCTGTTGCTATATGGATGCTAGTTGTTGGAGTCTTCTGCTGGTATATGGCAGCTAGTTGTTGAAATATATTGTTGATACAAGCACTCTAATATTGTTGAAGTCTTTCGTTGTTCCTTGCTGATATAAGGCTGCTACAAATATTGTGTTAAAGTTGCCATAAATCTGCTACAGTAAGAAAGAAAGTCAATTATCTTTTGGTGAGTTTGTCAAGTTGTTACTGTAAGTGTTAGTCTAGCTATTTGTGAAGTTTGTAAGTGCTGAAATAGAGGTATTGTTTCAGCCCTCTGAGTCCTAGCTAGTTACTCTAAAGTCTTGTATTGGTATTGTACTTTGTTGAAGAATCTAAAGAGAAGTTTTGGCTGGGTTTTCTACCCCAACAGGGTTTCCCAGGGTATACTTGTGTTCTCTCTGTGATTGTCTCACTTTCAGTGATCCTCATATATGCAAGATGTATTGGTATGTTGGTTGTATGCTGCAAATTTTTAAATTTACCTACTTGCATCAGTTTTTCAACATGGTATCAGAGCTTCCCTGAAAGAAGCCATTTCTACAAAGAGTTATTAGATATGTGAAGGAGACTACAATATTTCAATTTTTTTAAGGAAGTCAAAAACAAGGACAAGATGATGTCAAGCACTAAGCTTGATGAGAAACTTGAGGGACATGATAACTTCAGAGCATGGAAGTATAGAATATCCCTTGTTCTGGAAGAATGACTTATCAGATTATGTTATGGAAGAGATTGCAGAACTTGAGGAAGAAGAAGCTAAAGGTAAGTACAAGAAGAATCTAATAAAGGCAAAGAGAATAATTGCAGATTCTATAAAAGACCATCATATTCCTCATATATCATCCCTGAAGACTCCCAAAAGAAGATTCAGATGAAGAGTATGTTTTGGCGGCAACTCTTACTAATTCAGTAAATTATGATGATGAAATATGGCTTGTGGGTAGTGGTGCCTCCAGGCACATTACTGGTTTTAAAGACTCTCTTTCAAATCTGACTAAGAAAGATTCTTCTCATCGGGTGAGACTGGGTGATAACTCTTCCTATCCTATTAAGGGCATAGGGAATGTTTTTTACAGCTTAGATTCAGGAAAACATTTGAAAATGGAAAATGTTTTATATGTACCTAGTCTACAAAAGAACCTCCTATCTATTTTAGGATTGGAAGAGAAAGGATTTCGAGTAGCTTCTGTCGATGGCCAAGTTCTTATGTGGCCGAGAGGAAAGAATATTGATGATGCTATTATAATTGGTATACATGAAGATGGGTTATACAAGTTAAAAGGAAAGGCAGATCAAGCCTTAGTACACAGTACAATAAACCCATGTGAACTGTGGCATAGAAGGTTCGCTCATATTCACTATAAAGCCTTGCCAATTGTCAGCAAGATGGTGAAAGGCCTTCCAAAAATTCAAGTGTTCCACGATGGTGTGTGCAAAGGATGTGCACAAGGCAAGAACGTGAAAAATCCTTTGCCAAGCAGTGACAGTAAAGCAAGAGGAGTTCTAGATCTAATTTATTCAGATGTGTGTGGACCTATGTCATCCACTTCACTCAGCGGGTATGTTTACTATGTTTCATTTATTGATGACTTTTCTCGCAAAACTTGGATTTATTTCTTAAAGAATAAAGATGAAGTCTTTAGTAAGTTTAAAGAATTTATAGCTCTTGTTGAAAATCTTTCCGAGAGAAAAATAAAGGTTTTAAGATCCGATAACAAAGGAGAATTCACATCTAGTGAATTCAAGGAATTTTGTAGAGAAGTTGGGATTAAGAGGGAGCTTTCTACTCCATACAATCCTAAACAAAATGGTGTTGCAGAAAGAAAGAATCGATCAGTTATGGAAGCAGTTAAAGCCATGATTCATGATCAAGACTTATCAATGTACCTTTGGGCAGAAGTAGCAAGGACTGTTGTATATGTACAGAACAGAAGTCCTCATAAAGCTCTTGAAAATAAAACTCCAGAAGAAGTGTTTTTTGGAAAAGTTCTGGAGGTTAGTCACCTAAGGATATTTGGTTGTTCAGTGTATATTCATATTCCCAAGGAAAAAAGGACAAAGTTGGATCCTTCAGGTAAGAAGGGTATATTTGTCGGATATAGCAAAACATCAAAGGCATATAGAGTATATGTCCCTGGATACAAAAAGATTGAGATCAGCAGAGATGTTATCTTTAATGAAGATTCAAGTTTCTGCAAATCAAAAAGAAATCATGTAGATGAGATATATGATGAGGAACCTACAACTTCTAAAGTACCAGATACAGAAGAAGAAGAGCTTGTACCTGAGAATCATGATATGATGGAGCCTCGAAAACCTGTTGATTCACCCACAGAAGTGATTACATATCAAAGAAAACCACGTTGGACTCGTGATTCGTGAACTCATTCAAGATGCAAAAAGGTATGGTGCCCCAAATAAGACTTTCAAAGAAAGTAAAAGACCTCGATTATATGCCAACTATGTTGCACTTGTGCCTAACATCATTGATGCAGAATCTTCCAGCTATGAAGAAGCCGCTGAGAAGAAGGTGTGGCAAGATGCCATGATTGAAGAATATCAATTAATTATGAAAATTGATGTTTGGGACATTGTTTGGGACATAGTTTGGAGACCAAAAGAAAAATCTGTGGTAACATCTAAATAGTTATACAAAATCAAGCATGTTGCAGATGGTAGTATTGAGAAATACATAGCAAGGTTTGTAGCTCGTGGGTTCTCTCAGAAAGAGGGAATAGATTACGAAGAAACATTTGCTCCTACGGAAAGGTACACTTCCATTAGAGCTCCTATGGCTATAGCTGCAAAGATGGGATGGAAACTACATCAGATGGATATAAAAACTGCTTTTCTGAATGGTGTGATAGAAGAGGAAGTGTATGTGGAGCATCCACGAGGATTTGAGACACATGACAGTCAGACACATGTGTGCAAATTAAAGAAAGCCTTGTATGGCTTGAAGCAAGCACCCAGGACATGGTATGGAAGAATTGATAATTTTTTGATGAGCTTGGGCTTTATCAAGAGTAAAACAGATTCCAATCTCTACTATAAGATTGAGAATGATGATCAAGTGATCTTACTATTGTATGTGGATGATCTATTTCTAACAGGAAATGAAAATCTCATCATTGATTGCAAGAAGAAGCTTGCTTCAGAATTTGAAATGAAAGATCTGGGTCAGATGCACTATTTCCTAGGTCTGGAAGTGTGGCAGAATCCAGGTGAGATTTGTCTTAGCCAAGGAAAATATGATGTGGAAATTCTAAAGAGATTTGGAATGATAGATTGTAAATCCATGACTACACCAATGACGACAAATCCAAAGTTATTATGTGATACTTCATCAAAGATAGTGGATGCCACTTTGTATAGGCAAACGATTGGTTCGTTGATGTATTTAACGAATACAAGGCTAGACATATGTTTTGTTGTGAACACTTCAAGTCAGTATATGGTTGAACCCATACATGTTCATTTGATCGCAGCAAAACATGTGATGAGATACTTGAAAGGTACCATTGAGTATGATATCAAGTATGATGCAGATTGTGAGTTCAGACTACAGGGATACTCTGATTCAGATTGGGCTGGTAGTGTCACAGATCGTAAGAGTACTTCAGGATGTTGTTTTAGTTTAGGATCAGGTATGATCTCATGGTTTAGCAGGAAGCAAACCAGTGTTGCGCTCAGTACAACTGAGGCAGAATATATGGCAGCACGTTTAGCATGTACTAAAGTTGTATGGCTACGGAAATTACTTTCAGGATTATTTGATATTGAGTTAGATGCTACTAGTATTTGTTGTGACAATCAAAGTTGCATAAAGTTGTTAGTGAACCCCGTGTTTCATGACAAATCAAAGCATATTGGAATCAAGTATCATTTTATGTGGCTACTGTTAAATTTATAAGCAGTTGCGAGAGCCATTCTCCTGGAGGATGGCTAAAACCCTAGATAAGTCTAGGGCCCCCAGTGCACTCCTGGGGTACTTGGTCTGGGACCAAACAGTCAGTGCCATGGAAAAAGACCCTTGTGAGGGCCCCCAGTATACAACTGGGGTTCTTGGTGAATAACCAAGCAGTAAAGACCCCTGAGAGGGCCCCCAGTATATGACTGGGGTTCTTGGTCCATGACCAAGCAGTCAAAGCCCCTAGATAAGCCTAGGGCCCCTGGAAAAGTCCAGGGTACCCATGCATACGGCATGGGTTGGTTCTTGGTCTATGACCAAGCAGTTAAAGCCCCTAGATAAGCCTAGGGCCCCTGGAAAAGTCCAGGGTACCCATGCATATGGCATGGGTTGATCCTTGGTCTCTGACCTTGGTGGATAAGACCCCATTAAAAGTCCTGGGGCTACTTGATTCTCTATCAAGTACTTGATGGTACATGACCTTCCTTGAAGAAGGACATAACCACAAGAGGGATAAGTCCCATATGCAGTGATGATAAAGTAATAGGTTCACCATGTGATATGAAGGAATG
>ML782033.1:289015-314332 GCA_009831015.1 Picea engelmannii
TTTGCATCCACATCATCTCTACAACCTTGGTCAAGGAATTTTGATAGTGTTCTAGGTGAAGACGAAGGCGAGAATGCACTAGCATGGAGGGATGCGCTTCAACCACTGAACATTCTTCCTGCATTCTCAGGTTCACCCCTTGGTCTTTTGGCTTTGTTTTGTGCTACCTCCTCTTCCCTTTGTTATTTAAGTCTATCTTTGGAATCGATACTCACACACGCTTTGATTCCTATATTCTTACCTTCATCCCAATACATAGGCCCACATAGATGCTTTCTCACACGGGTATAGGAACCTATGTAGTCTTTATGACAATGGTGGCATATAAATTTCCTTGTTCCACCCCCTTTCCCTCCACTAAGCTTAGTGACATACTTCTTTGGATTTTTGGGGATCCTAAACATCACTGTCATTTTCATTGTCTCCATCCCCTTCCATTCCTTCCTCCTCTCCTTGGTATGTGTTGTCCACTTCTATTTCTTCATCACTATCATGGGTATTTCGACGTGAACCTCCCACCACTATCATTATAATAAAAAATGGAACCAAAATGGCACACCACATTGACATCAACATCATGAATGTTGAACCTTGGCCCTTGATAATAAGTTGCTACCTGCAATAGAATGATGGAGGAGAAATGGGAAAGAGTAGGAGAAGAGCTAGTTTACAACACATGCATTTAAAAAAAGAAAAAACAAGAAAGAAAAATGGGCATTAAGAGCCTACCTCTTTAGCTCTCCAATGGTGGTTGAATATGACTACGGTAGCCTTCAATCTCCCTTCCAAGCTCTCACAAATGGTAGCCTTCAATCTCCCTTCCAAGCTCTCACAAATGGTAGCCTTCAATCTCCTCAAGAACTAGCAAGAACCCTCTCAAGAGTCAAAACCCTCTTAGCAAAGAAATGGATGAAATGAGAAATAGAATGAGAGAAATGGGAGTGAAAGAGTCTTTTGACCTCTTAGCTAACCCTAGATTACCTTTCCCATGAGTCATTTCTCCAAAAAAACAAAAAAAAAAACAATTTCTTCCTCCTCATGCGCACGGGCTCAGGGAACGTTTTTTTTCCCTTGGGAGCGCTCAGGAAGCGTTTGCTCCCTGGACACTCCCTCAAAAACCAAGGAGTGCATTTTTTTGGGGGGGAATCGCGCTCCCTAAAAAGGCTCCCGAAGGGGAGCGTTTAGGGAGCGCACTAAGGAGCGCGATTCGGGAGCGGGTTCGGGGGGGGCACTCCCCCGCAACCTTGGTTGAACCTACACATATATGTTTATTTGTACCACCATTTTCCCCCAAGCAAAAGTGTCTTATTGTATACAACAACATGAAAACGTTTATAATTTTTTGCAACAAATATGTAATTGCATGTTAGTCTTCACTATATTTTAATACTACTTCTAAAAACAATCTTTAAAATATTCATTCTCATTTCCATGGCCATGTTTGGTGTTTGGTCCTATGTTATTTCAGACTTTCAGTGTTCCCGTACAAAGCATTTGCAAAGCAGCAATCAGTCGGAAATAGGAATCTTACAAGTGGATATAAATCTTCAGTATGTTTTTCCTTTTCAAATTGAAACTTCATCTGAAATATCCATTCTCCTATGGAGCCTATTTCTCCTGTCTGGCCTGATGTGTAAAGCAATAGAAGCTCAGTCAACATGCTAATATTACGTTTCCCCTTAGGCAACCTTTTTTCTATCAATCTTTATAGGAGCTTTGTCAATCTTACTATCAATTATATTGATATCTATAATGGATCAAACCTCAAGCATTGGTTGGAAGTTGCAAAAAGACTGGTTCAAACTCAACATCCCTTCACATTTGAAAGATTTAGATATGCATCGAGTGCAACCAATGCAATAAATGCTAACTTCAAAGTTAAGGTGTAAAATGTTCTAACAAATATTGTTTCACTTTTCCTCTTGTTGTTGCTGGAGTTATTTGGTTCACTGTTGGGGGTACATAGCTTGTTTCCTCGAATCTTATAGAAATCCCACCAATCTTAGCAATTTCCTATCCTTTAGATAAGCAAATCTAAATAAACACATACCTTCCAGGTAAATACTTTGCGATTTCAGCCCACTTGTTCCCATATATCTGGTGAGCACGAATGAGAGCTAACTCTTCCTCTTGTGTCCATGCTTCTTTCTTTATCTCTGGATTTAAATGATTGTACCACCTTCATAGTAAAATGTAAATTTATGTTAGACAAAAATACAACATACACCAAAATATTATAAAAAGTTGTCATTCTTATAATTTAATTTCAAAACTTGCTACATTAACAAAAACTATATACATATAATCCTCACTTTAACATCAGAAACATTCATCTAACCAACTATCATATGAAATACTTCAGTATTTAAGACTTTTCTGGATACAGGCACCAGCATTACTGAATTAGATTTGAAAACCATCAACTTGTTGAATTAGTAGCACACCAAAAGATGGTCTACAAATAAAACATAATCACACAACAAAAAATAACGGGCTCAAACAAGTGAAAGAACTGAAAAACAAGTACTTTTAGGAAATCAACAAGAGATAGAAAGAATGACAAAAGATTAACCACTTTTGTAATACTGAAAAGTCTAGCAGTTTGAGAGACGATGCCCAAAATATCATGCTTAAAAGAATATGGACAGAGATTGGACGCAATGTCCAACAAAATAATCACACAACAAAAAATAACGGGCTCAAACAAGTGCAAGAACTGAAAAACAAGTACTTTTAGGAAATCAACAAGAGATAGAAAGAATGACAAAAGATTAACCACTTTTGTAATACTGAAAAGTCTAGCAGTTTGAGAGACGATGCCCAAAATATCATGATTAAAAGAATATGGACAGAGATTGGACACAATGTCCAACAAAATAATTACATGCATTTCAGGGTCAAAGAGTAGTAAATAACAAAGGTTATTTATAATTATACCAACAGTTATCAACACAACAAACATTATTGGCCATATGTGATTGAGATGATAAATACTGCAACAATTATAATATATCTAGTAACTAAAGAAGCAATCAGTTACCTCAATGTAATTGGTTACCTAAAGAAGGGAAAAATAAGTAAAAGATAAAAGTTAGAAAACAGTCAAAAGGCAGGTCATGATTATCATGAGGTAAAACATGTCCTGAAAAGTCTAGCAGTTTGAGAGACGATGCCCAAAATATCATGCTTAAAAGAATCTGGACAGGGATTGGACGCAATGTCCAACAAAATAATTACAGGCATTTCAGGATCAAAGAGTAGTATATAACAAAGGTTATTAATAACTATGCCAACAGTTATCAACACAACAAACATTATTAGGCAAGTGTGATTGAGATGATAAATACTGCAACAATTATAATATATCTAGTAGCTAAAGAAGCAATCAGTTATCTCAATGTAATCGGTTTACCTAAAGAAAGGAAAAATAAATAAAAGATAAAAGTTAGTAAATAGTCAAAAAGCAGGTCATAATTATCACAAGGTAAAACATGTGATGAAAAGTCTAGCAGTTTGAGAGACGATGCCCAAAATATCATGCATAAAATAATCTGGACAGAGATTGGATGCAATTTCCAATAAAATAATTACAGGCATTTCAGGGTCAAAGAGCAGTAAATAACGAAGGCTTTCTATAACTATACCAACAGTTATCAACACAACAAACATTATTAGCTAAGTGTGATTGAGATGATAAATACTGCAACAATTATAATATATCTAGTACGAGTGGATGCCTTGACCTACCTTATTGACCACCATGGTACGAGTGGATGCCACACCAACCCCCATTACTCACACATGTGGGGCTAGCCACTAGTGGACTTTCAAGAAGATTCTAGAAGCTCCAAACCGGATCACTAATTGAGGGTTGACGAAGCCAAAACCGTAACATTAGACAGCTAGCGGACTATGTTAAATACTGAGCCGCTAGAAGGCGAAGGGGTTCCCTTCTTTTGTATTGTACTTGTTCCATAGTTGAGTAGAGCATCCAAGGAGTGGGATTTAAGAGCATAACAGAGGTACGAAGAAGAGTTTGTAGTAGCCATTCAGACCACAAAGTAATAGGCACCTCCATAGTGAGTGCCCCCCCTTTATTTGTACTTGCATTTCATTACTGAAGAAAAGAGAGCAGAGCATAGCCCTCACATTCTAGTTGGGTTTTCTCCCATATTGGGTTTCCCAGGATACATCTTGTGTTCATTTGTGTGGATGGTGTGTTCTTTTGCTTAATCTTTCATTTTTGCATTTCAGTTATTCCATTAATTTTAGCTATTAAGCTAGTGATTATAAATTTGAGATCTAAGGAAAATAAACATGCATGATAAAAGTTTTCAATATAATACAAGATTTGTTGGGACAAACTATTCCAACGTAATATCCACGACAGTTTACAAATCACTTGGTGTCTTTTTTTGATAACTCCATGATCTTTGGGGCTTCTTTTGTCCTCCTATTCTGCAATCTGAGTGCATCAATTATTCATCTGCCCCTCTTCCTCTGCAATCTACATTCCAATCCATGCATGTGTGTTGAGATTCAGCGTAGAGAAACCCTAAAACGCCTCCACATGTCCAGGAAACCCTAATCTGTTGTGTCAATCGTTGGATAGAAGACCATTGGCATTCTCTAGCATAGGTTGTCAATCCGTTGGGCATTATTTCTCTTTCCCCGAGCATTTTTTTAGTCATTTTCATGGCTTAGGATTTTCGAGCAAGTGTTTCATGTATGGTGTTGGTTAGACGTTATCGGACCAATCTCTCAATGAAGATCATCCCCTAGACCAAAAAGCTTTTAGAGAGGAATTCCATCCATTTGCGAGAAATTTTGTTGGCGAAGCTGAACAAAGAACGAAGGAAATTGGAGTTGTTTCTCCCTTCCACAGACACTATATTACATACACCACTTTACATGTTATGTTTCTCTTGGGATAAGTACAGCTCTCCATTTGTAGCCCCCTACTTCATAATGAGGTTCCAAGTGGGATTGGTGTCATTGTCCTTGTCCAAGGGTGTATGTTGCCTATTTTTGTGATCATCCATGTGACTATATAGGCCTTTGTTTTGGAGAGAATGTTCATGTTGTCCAGATCACAGGCCAAGATGAGCGTCATTTCCCTACCCATCGCACCACAATGAGTTCAATACAAAGAAAGAAAACAAATGAATTTGCATAATGAAATTGGGAAAGAATATGGATGAGTTTTCAGAGCGGTGGAGTGAACAGGAGTAGTGAGGCAAATCCATTGTATGGATTCTAACTGACGAATAACGTTTATATTTGTTTTGGGTTGTTGGATATGATAAATTAACCTTGAGAATTCATATATATCCAAGTGAATATTGGAAATTGGCAAATCATCTGTATCTATGTTCCTAATATCATTTTTTCTTATCTTTGCAGTCGTATTGCTACTAAATCTCTTGCAATCTCAACTAGAAAGATTTGTTATGAAGGGTCAAGAAGATAAGGTATGCAAGCTCATCAAGTCTTTGTGTGGCCTAAAGCAAGCACCTCGTGCATGGTATGAAAATTTAACTGAGCATCTTTTGAAGCTCAATTTCAAGCATTTTAATCTCGATGATGCAACATCGTTTGTCAAGAAAGTTGGCAAAATTGTTGCATATCTTGTGGTTTATGCAGATGATATTTTGATAACATGGAACAATGAAGCATATATTGCATCAATAAAGAAAGGATTGAAGAAGGGTTTTGAGATGACAGACATGGTCATCTTAACTACTACTTGGGTATTGAAGTAACTCAGAATCCAAAGCATGTTTTCATCTCCCAAAATAAGTACATTGGAGAATCGTTGAACAAATTTGGAATAAAATCTGAAGTGAACATCAAAAGAAGAGAACATGAATTGAGGATGCAACTAAATATAGACAGCTTGTGGAGAGTCTTATCTACCTTACTACTACCAGACCAGATATTTCATTTGCAATTGGGATTCTTTCCAGGTTTATGCAAAAACCTTGCGAAGGACATTGGGGTGCTACAAAGAGAGATCTAAGGTACTTGAAAGGAACTCAAGACTTTGGGCTCAAATGCTCTAAGGTGGAAGACTCCATACTAGTTGGACAAAAAGATTCATACTTTGATGGGGATAAGGGAATGGAGTGTCTACTTCTGGATACCTCATGAGTCTTGGATCAGTAGCTACTCTTGGAGATCACACAAATAGTTTGTTCCAGCAGATTCCACTACAAAGGCAAAATATGTGGTTGTTGCAGAGGCAACAAGGGAGACTATGTGGCTCAGGAAGATACTAGATGGTTTGCAAGAGAAACAAGTAAATGCTACTCCACTTTTGATTGACAACACTTTTGCAATCAAGTTGGCCAAGAATCCTAAATTCCATGATTGAACCAAGCACATCAACACAAAGTACCATTTGACTCGACATCATGTAGAGGCCAAGACCATTCAATTGATACATTGTTCCACGAGTGAGCAAATTGCAGACATCTTCACCAAAGCACTTGGAAGAGAAAAGTTTGAAAAGTTCAAAAAGATGCTTGGACTTGTTAAAATTTTGGTATGCTCGTTTAACCATAGACAATGTCACATCATTGTCACACACCATAGGCACAAGGCCACCCCCGAGTATCCTAACCTTTACTTGGAATAATTTTGGCAACCTACTCAAGAACCAACAGATAAATCATAAACCCTAGTTGCTAACTGCAGCAACAACTCAAGACAAGTCGAGAGTTCCTTCTCCAAGGGTAGAGCACAAGAGAGAGAGTCTCCATATCGATAGAACAAGTACCATACACAACTGCAACGGCTGCAGCTGCACTACTCTCTGAGACTTGTGCCATAAGAATATCACCAAGAGTATCACCAAGAACCACCAAGAGAATCACCAAGAACCAAGAAATGACCATACGCCCTTATTCCTCCTTGCAGCTGCAACTGCAGCTCTCCACAAGACTTGCGCACTTTCTTGTACTCTGATTTATGTATTGTTTTCAATAAGTAATGCAAGTTACCCAGATAATTTCTCTCTTCCATTGCTGGTGCACTTTGTTTTATGTTATTGTTATATGCAACTTTCATCCTTTCATAGACATGGTTTTTACTAACACAGAAGAACTCAACAAAACCTCCAACAATTTCAGAGGCCAAAGCTCTTTTACAAGGCCTGAAACAGACTTTAAGCTTGAATTTTAAGACATTCATATTGCATGTTGATTTCAAATTGATAATCAAAGTGTCCAAGGGAAACAATGAACTTAAACATTTGAGAATTGAAG
Source organism: Picea engelmannii (assembly GCA_009831015.1). NCBI lineage: Eukaryota > Viridiplantae > Streptophyta > Pinopsida > Pinales > Pinaceae > Picea > Picea engelmannii. The sequence goes on from ML782033.1 coordinate 296,281, forward strand.
AATTGGTGAAAGATGGCAAGGAAGCTCGATAAAATCTGGTTTTTGCACACAAGGACAAAACACATCTTGTGGACAAACATACCAGGACTGTGGTTTATCTGTAAGAGAATGAACTCAGGTCTATTAAGCACCAATTTAAGAATTGGTCATATGCTAAATATATTTTCATTTTGGTCTTTGGTCATCTGCTAAAATGGTTTCCAGATCATTGTAACTCCTTTGGTGTAGATTTTTGTATGTATATGTCTGGGTTTTTTTGATAGGTATATCAATTTGTGGGACGTGGCCTTAATTGCAATAGAAAAATTCATTAGGGGATATGATAAGGTGGCGACAAAACAGAGACCAGAAAGAGAACATGCAATCCACAAGAAGAACTAAAACTCTCAATGAATCAATTGGTGAAAAATTTAGAGGGAATCCAAGTACAGCTTGCACTGACAAAAAGGTAGAAAAATCCCTTTTGAGTATGACTAATGGTAAGTCCCCCTTTGTTGATGGACTTCCTTGTGAGTTCTTAAAGATATGTATAAGGAAGGTTGTTATGGAGGACCGGTACAAGGTATATTCCAAGGTGCCTGTCAATTGGGTGTAGCTCGAGTGGTTGTGAGGAAAAGGTGTTACCCTCCCCCCCTGAGTTCCAATCCCACTATGTGGCGTGTTTGCTCTTAGTGAGCCAATTGTTGATAAGCTGTTCATGAGTTGTTGACCTGACCTTGTGCCCTGAAGAATCTAGGGTTTACCCTAGGTACCATCCTCAATACAAGAGGAAGTACCTAGGAGGTTTCCCCCAGGATATATTACTTGGAATATATATATATATATATTCCAAGGTGAAATAAGCAGTAACATTAGCAGATATTTTACATAAGGAGCTTATCAAACGAACTCAATTACCAGGAATTAAGATAATGACGATATCATCATATCTATTGCACAATATATGTTAATTTAAAAAACAAAGACTCCAAGCAGCAATGCACCTTCAATAGTTATTTGATATATATTTGCTAACAAGCTCAAAATGTGGTGTGCGACATTTTGTATAAAACCAACAAAAAGGTATCAGCAAATAAAATCTATAACATCTTTCACAACGCACTTGGCACTGAACATTTTACCAGTCAATTGCCCATGGATGTAGAAAACAAAAAAGAACAGTCATTCATCAGGAAAAAATAAAATAAAAACAAGAAAGAAAAAGGCAAGTTCATTTGATAAATTATACAGCTATTAGTAGAATGCATTTCTGGAATTCATTTGTTTTAAACTGATTTATCCAGTCCAAATTTGAAACAGAGATCCTTGAATAGTCCAAATTAAAGAAATGCCCACAATTAGCATACCAGCATGAAATAATACCTTTCACGGCATTGTTTTCCAATGCGACCTGGCACAGACTGTGAAATGAGAGACCACTTTTGTGCCCCATGCTTTTTTACAAGCTCCACTATCTTTTCATCTTCCTGTTGAAGACAGGCAAGCAAATGAAAATTAGTAGAGGCAAGCAAATGAAAATTAGTACATAATACCAATGAATGCCGTGAAAGGATCTAAATCCCCTCCATCGTGATTCAATAGTAACCTGAGATTGCACAGACCTCTTTTGTCCAAGGACCTTTGACAAGATTTGGGTTGATAACCTTCTGCCACCGGTGCAAGCACTGCACATCAGTACGGCCTGGAAAGTATTGAGCTGTAGACATTCAAAATCAATATCAGCTCAGGAAATTGAGAACAAACTGACACTCAGATTTTCAGTAGCTTTTTAATCAATATACCTTCCAACAAATAAAACCAACCTATAGACTACTCCAATCAATAGTACTAAGTATAGAATACAAATAAATTTGCAATAAAAACAAAAACCAAAACCTAAAACTTAAAACCCATATAACCGAAACATCTGGCCTGCCCCTTGATACAATCAAGAAATCACTTGCAATACGGAAACAGTACAAAAAGGCCTTGTAAACGTCTGAGAAACATTTCCTATGTTGGAGGAGCAAATATTGAACTTTATATCAATGTTAGTGAACTTTTATATTAAAGAGCTTTAAAGTGTGCCATACTTTATATCAATGTTAGTGAACTTTTATATTAGTGAGCTTTAAAGTGTGACATGTGACCAAATAAATGTTAATGTAAGGGTTAGACTTAGGTAGTTAAACCACCATAAACGTATTAGGATGTTGTATACGTTGACTTGTAATGAGAGATGATTAACTTGAGAGAGTGGTACATGTATTGGGTAGTCTATAGTGGGTTCCTTTGAATGTATTTGCTCCAGCATTAATGTATAAACAGTTACTATTCTCTCGTTGTCCAAGATCTAGGTGTTAAAGCACCCCGCAGCCACTCAGCTTGACAACACTAGCATTGTCAACATTGCTCCCTAGCCCACACCACTCAGGTTCTAGGTCGTGACACATGGAGGGTTCCAAGAAGGATCAGGGATACTCAAGGCACCTGCTCATAGATGAATTTCTAACTTCTTTCGTTCCACTGGGAAATCTTTGGCCTCGGATGTTAAGAGTGTTGCCACTTCTTCCTTAGCCCTGCCCACTGCAAGAACAACACGATGCCCTCTCAGTCCATGCCACTCTCGGAAGGACATTATTCAACAAGCACACAATGTTAACATCTGTGCCGTTCATTGTAAGTATGCACAAGGCTAACTCCCTTCCTCCTCCTTTCATGGCAATTGCCTTTTTGTCTAGGATGTCTCCTTACTAACTCTCCTTCACTTCATAGCCTATTAAACTTTGGGATAACTTTCTTGTACACCTGTGTTTATGTCATCTCATTTCCTAATGCTCTTGTACACATTTTTCAATTCATCTCATTTTAGAGGGGGTCTTTTTGCAACCCCCCTCTCTTTTGTTTGGCTATTACTGCTCAGTGCTGGCTATAATCACCGATCCCTTTGACCTATTTTGATCTTTAGAGAACATTAATACAAAGTTCAATTTCAATTTCATATTGTTGGACAACTCAGGTTCCTCCTCCAATCTAAGCGATGGTTAGAGGCCACTCAACTTTCTTGATTTTTTTATCACGATGTCGCTTCTTCTTTCTGCCCTGCATTGTATACTGCATGATAGAGGCTTTACATGCATGTGCTAGCCTTAGTTAGTTTCCAATTTTAGCCTTCTTTTATTAAAAGTAGCTTTTCTATTTTTAGAATTGCTTTTCCAAATTTAGGATTGCTTTTATTTATTGGATTTAGAAAGTGTTTTTTCACTTCAGACTTAGCACAAGTTCTAAAATTAGTCTACATGCATTAGTTAGCAATGTTTGTAAGTTTCGTTTAGCAATCTCTTCTAGGCAGTTCTCTATTCAAAGCTGGGTGCACTTCTCTAGAGGAGTTAGGGTTTTTACAGTCAACATAGTCGCTTTTCTTAGATAGTCATATTTTTGTAAACCCTAGATCTCTCCTATTCTATAAAAGAGAGATAGGGTAGAGTTTTGGAATAGTGTCTTGGAGAGTTGGCAAGTGTGTTGTTATGTAATCTTTCAATTTTGAGTGAATAGACAGAGTGTGAATGGTCACTGCAATATCGGCTTGCTGTGAATATTTTCAATGTGGTGTGTTTTCAGATCTAGTATTCCTTATAGTTTTTGATAGGAATTTCTGGTTTTAGTTTTCTAGGGTATTGTAGGAGTGCAGGTCTGACTACCATATCCTAAAAATTTAACAATTAACTTAATATATGTTTGAGTTTCCACTCCCTACCTAATTGTCAATTTCTTCTGCCTTTTATCCCCATTTTCATTCCTAAACCTGGAAAACAGGCACAATTGATGCAGAAGATTTTTCATTCCTGAACCTGGAATACTAAGCACAGAGAGAGATGTTTTTTGCAAATATGATAGGAGAACAAACATATTTCACACTAAGCTTCTCTAGATAAAACATATTCTGGATCATATCACAACTGAACAAAAGCCAAAGGAGTGTTAAGCCTAAGTTACAAGAATCAACACTCATGCAAATAGCTCTTTAACTTCTCTAGCAACCAAAAATCGACTACTCACCTTGTTTTGCTGCTAGAGGATTAACTGGATGGTGCCTTTCATGGTTATTTTATTGTGATCACTCGTTTCCACTGTTTCTACATCCAGATTTATTCAAAGTTCCGCATTGTTGCTTGTTTCATCAGATCTTCCCTCATCTCTACCTTATAAATCCTTTAAGTCTTCCCTCATGCTCTACATTGTAATATTCTAAATCATTAGAAGTCTCAATCTTTTCATGATCTACTTCAGGATTTCCAAACCTCTTCTTGAAAAATAATTATTATATTCATTTAGAAGTAGTTCATTATGTCTTATCCCTTTGCAAACTTTCCACTTCAATTTGCCCTAAAACAACCCCAAATGAGTGTATGGATACCATGCAGCTGTTCTTTGCATTTATCCTTCAGTAAAAAAGAGCTATCGCAGTTTTTTTCTATCATCAAGCCTAGATTCCTCGACTGAAGTTTTGGTGGCAACTTGAGAGTCATATAGAAAACTTCCTTAAAACATCCTAGTAGAAAAGCAAACTTTGTTAAGATACACCATCTACCTTCCATTGTCTTCTAAAAGGTCTTTTCCGTTTGTTTTAATGTCCTCGATATCTGAATGCTGAAACCTTAACTAACAATGTCCCAAAAGCGAGACCCACCAACCTCGACTTGAAGAAGTGGCATAAAGTCTAGAATGAAATTTTTTCTGCAGCTTACATTGTATTGCAAATACAAATTTTAGATTAGCCCATTCCCGCTCAGATATCAAGATTTCCTGTCCACTGTTACACAGGGACGCACTCAATGGGGGATGTTTCTCCACATCCTCTTTTGAGGAAACTCAGGGAAACGCAGGGGTGGCATTTCCCTTATGTGGGAAACTCCTACAAAAAAGGGTACTCCTTGGCATTCCCCAACAATTTTTGCCCAATGACCTTGGAAAATGTCAATTTTTCAAAAGACAAAAAATAATAAGCTTAAATAGAACATCAATATAGGATTTCAAACAGAGTCCCTATGTCAGGGATCCCAACATTTCCCATGACATTTCCTAAAATTTGGGGGCTATCTCCACATATGCGTTTCCCCATTCCCATGTCCCCCCGTACCGGAAACTTGGTGGAGCATTGGTCTTGTCATAAAGAGATCCTAGTTCTTGTCCGCATTACAAATACCAGCAATCTTCCACTGTGTTTCCACTTCTTTCAATTTTATATTTTCTTCAATGTCAAGTAACGATGATAACAATTAATAGAAGGTAAAATAAGAATACAGGGAAGGAAAGCTAACCTATTCTCTTCCAATTTTTGCCATTAAAGCATTGAACAGCTCTCCTTAAAATTTCATCCTGCCATAACAGTTATTAACATAACACTACTCAGAGAAGAACTCAATATTTTTCAGATTACAGTGTATGATACCTTAGCTATCACAAAATATTGTGTGCTAAAAAAACTCATTCCAACTTCATAAGTGTTATATATTCATCAGAAAAGGAATCGTGTAATTCAATACTAGTGTTCGTTATTGATAACATAAACAGACTATCAAATATCAAAAGACAAAACTCCAACAATCACCCAAATGAATGGGACACAGATATGATTAAACTCTATAGATGAGATGCAACTTTCAGCCTTTTAGCCAGAAAAACATAATGACATTAGACAACAAAGCATATAAGATGGCAAGTCATATCCTGATCATCTTCCACAAGCAGAAAAATATATATAAATTTGAGTGTAACACCTCACCTCTTCCAGAGTCCATCCCCCCTTAGATGAACGCCTTGTGGGGCCACCTGTTGGCCTGGCAATCAAATGATTGTTAATAACATCAACCCAAAATTCCAAATACAGACACACAACACACAAAATATCTGTAAAACAACTTGTGGCTACAAAAACGAAATGCATAAAATACAATGTATCTTAAAATAGTTTGATGCAGGTTACTGTTGACATTCACTTTTTAAAAGGATCAGTCATAAACCAAATACTCTTATAGTTTGGAAAAGGTCGTATAATGGAAATTTTGATGAATGTCCATATAAACGAAAGCAACATTTGAATTCCACCAATTCAAGATTGTAAACGGAACAAGTAATTATATAATACAAAAAATAAAGTCATATTAAGGGGATGCAAGGAATCAGGTATTCCTAAATTTTCAATTTGACAATTCCAGGAACAAATAAAAAAGGTCATCCACAAGTAATGAACAGACTAACAGCCAGACAACAAGATAATGACTGGCAGATGACCTTCAGGCATATTTAAGTTGGATAATAAAAAAAACAAATAACTATGTTATTAAAATGTTTCCATGGATAAAGAAAGGGTTAGAATTCATCTTTCTCCAGTGTCAGAATTCCAAATGACATCTGAACGGCTTCTCAAGTTCAAATTTCCCCAAGAGTTTACCCAAATATGCATAGCAATAAATAGGAATGCCATCTGTTACAACAAGGTTATTGTGACGACCTAGGTTGCTGAAATTTCTTAGCCACATTCTCGGACCTCATACAAATTTACAAGTGCTCTCATTTGCAACTTTACCCTTGTTTTCCTTGAGTTTACCAATTACAGCAATACTAGCATGCAACTATCCTGAAATACAATTAGTTTTGGAGCTTCATACATTTCTCCATATCCTTTCAATTTATTCTCCCACAACACAAATTTCCAATTTATACATGAACTCGCAGTAAGAGTTGAAAGAAATAATCATGAGATGGCTAATTGCATAAAGATCAATTTTCTAGTGGATTTTTGTCAAGCTACCAAGCTCCAAATCTTGCATGGCCATGATTCCCATCAGTAAAAGCCAGCATACTTACTAAAAAGTCAACTCCAATAGTTGTATTTTGATCTATAAAGCATCATAAATACTATTTTTATCGTTGACATTTTTGTGTCCAAACAATACCTAATTCTTCAAAAATGTTTCTCTAAGTCGTCTAAGGAACATATGAAAGAATCAAAAGAACAATGTCTAGTTGTAAGTTCTTAAATTAATGTGCATTTTTCTTTGAAGTTCTAAATTCAGAATAATGGGAATGCAGAAAGTACTCTGCAAAACATGATCATCAAAGATAATAGTTTAGTTGAACGATCATATCAATAATAGAAGACGATACAACCACCAATTTACAACAATGTCAACCAAATACATAATGCATTTCCATCAGAAATTGAATCTTAAAAGCTAAATCAAGAGAAAAAATATTCAAATAAAATACAAAGGAATCTCCAATATAATCACAGTAGCACATATTCTACAAACTATTATAAACTTTCCATGAATAATTCATTTGAACGGCTTTACCGTCACTTGTTGATCAACAGAATTGATGGTTGCACATCCAGTTTTCACTTGACACACAGCTATTGAGGTTGCTTTCAGATGATTTTTTCTTGTGTCAAATTGATAACTTGTTCAAGATTTCCTTAAAAAGCCAAATGCTAATTCCTCCATTTCTTTAAGATGCATGCCTGTAATTTTCTTCACAAGAACTAATTGGGAAGAAATTGTAAGTATCAAGTATTCATATGCCTGTAAAGAACTCAAAAAATGCCATACAGAGGAGGCCTAATTCATAGTATACATTATATAGAATATACATATAATAAAATTTCAATACCAAGATAGAAGGCATATGTCACTTTCCATTGGCATAATAACTTGCACAGCAAATTTTGTCCCTGTACTTTGTTATGCTCTAACTTTTGTAAATCCAGGTGTTCAGGTCTGTCATTAATTCTTAGAATGACATATCGTCACAACATAAGTTTAAAGTAGAATACCTCTCAAAGAGGCCAAATATAAAGCACATAACCTTCAAGATAAGATATTTTTCCCAATTTTGAGCTGGTAAATGCTAAACATAGGGCTCAAGTGTAACTCCAAACTTATTAGGTGCCCACTTTCTCTCCATGGCTTAAGAAACACACAGCAGCCATGTGTAACAACAAGGCATAATTGTAATGACTCAGGCATGCTCCAAATTTCCTTCTCTACAAATAGGTGAACAGTGAGAGCCCATTAGTTTACCTCTGTGTGACAAGAACACAGAGGGGAAGAATGAGAGAAGAAGAATTGCTCCTTGAAAGTTGCCTATCTTTGCGTTCCTCAATGGTACATATTTATAATGCAAATTAGTGACAAAATTGGAGACTGAAGACAAAAATAGATCTTCAGCATCTTATCAAACCAGCCTAGATCCATCTGAGCCATGGACCTATTAAGCACTGAGAGGAATCAAATCCCCTGGGGTTCAAACCTTTTTGATGGTGCTAAAACTTGTTGAAAAGTTTGCACCTCAAGGGATTTGATCCCTCTTGACATTTGATAGATCCGACATTTAATGTGAAAACTCAACGTGACATCGGCATTACTCTTGCTCACTCAAGATGCATCTTCCCCATACTGAGTTGTGGAATGCCCCTCTCAGGTTGTTGAATGTGCCCCTAGGGTTGCAGTACACATGCTTTATGAGAAGATCAATGTCAGGATCACAACCTGGAGGGGCTATCAGATAGCTTCAGCAGCAATATTGGAGTGAAACAGGACTGCCCTCTCCCCACGACTATATTTGGCTCTACAACAACAAATTAGAAGAATGGAAAAATGAAAGAGGTGGAAGGATGAAAATCGCTGTGCTAATAATCAGAATCCTTTTATACGTAGATGATGTAACCCTAGCAGCAAGAACATTGTGCAGTTTTCATGAGCTCCTGACAGTGCTTGAGAACTCCTGAGTGGAGGTAGGGATGAACTTGAATATAGGTAAAAGTTTCCACAAGACCAGGGTGGTCATATTGTCACTCAGGAAGAAGATAACACTGCCAACAATTAAATTCAACAGGGATTCCTCAGAGATCATCCAAAGCTAGAAGAACCTAGGTTGGTATTTAATAATAGGCTCAGCAAGACAAATGCACAAGGAAAAGAATCCAAGGTGGTTGGAAGGCAAATTTTCTGCTCTAAAACAAATGTAGGACAGCTGAGGTTTGGGACTGGGGAATAATCAGAGCCCTCTTCCAGGCCCTCATTACTCCGGTGATTCTCGATGGGTGTGAGGTGTTGGGCCCAAGCATTCCAAAAGGCAAATGGAATCAAATCAAAAGAATGCAGAAACACATGGTGATATCATTTATGCGATTAAAAAAACTCCACATAATACAAAATCCTGTTGGCGTAAACAGGACCATGCCCACTTGAGCCGGAGGCAATAAGGACAATATTATATACAAGGAGTGGCAAATTTGGACAGCAGCAGATTACCGCATCAAATCAGCAAGGAGATGCTTCAATGAAGGAAGAACGCGTGGAATATACAGTGCACAAGATGGCTGGAAGGTCGGGGCATATAAGAAGAGCACTGCCCCCTGGAGAGGACAGCATTGAACCAACACATACATGACTGCTATAGGACTGGGATATGCAGGAGAGTGCAGAAAAAACAGCAATACTATATTGAGCATGTTAACCCAGCAGGAGAGATCAAAGTGCAAGACTACCTTAATCTTAATGTGCCTTGGAGGCAAAAGTATGTCTTGACTCTTGGCTCAACTCAAGACAAGCTCACACAGGTTAAGATTCATACACAGAGATGGAAGAAGCCCAAGGACGAATGGAATGGCAGGACTTGCCAGGTTTGCAGCTCTGAGGAGGTAGAAACCAGTTACCAAACAACACTTCCTCCTCCACTGTACCACCTATAGCAGCATTAGGAAGGGATCAGTGTTGGAAGAGAGACGTTGGCCCACAGTTTTTCAGGACAATCAGTGGGAAAATTGTTGCCAGTAGGGCATCACGAATGATGCACCTCGGGGGAAAACTGTTGCAGGAAAATGCACAGGCTCAAGTTGATCACGCAGGGAATCCATTCAGCTAAGCATTTCAGTGGCTATTGCTTAAACCTTCTATATAGGGGTATCCTTTTTTTGTAATGAACTTACCATTTAATTTTTGGATCTGCATTCATGTTTTTCGTCACTATCTGTGCTATATTTGGAAAGGCAGGTCACGTCAAGCTATAACACCTTTGTCCTATGGATACTTGATCTTGTGGACGTCCTAATAAAGATATATCTATCTATTCTATCTATCTATCACACAATGAGCACTAAAAATAACTGTGGTAGAAAAGTTGCTTAAAATATATAAAAAACATCTTTAATGCTCATTATTTCTTCCCTGCGTAGAGGAAATTGACCCCAATTTCTAGTAAAGATGGGGAAAATTCTAGAGTTCCACGGGGACACCTCCCCCAGGGTAGGGTGTGCACCCCCACGTTTCCCATGCACCCGAGGCAAGGGGTCGCCTGGGGAGTCGCTTCCCCGCATCCCCCTTTGGGGAGACGTGGGGGGACACAACTCCCCAAGGTGGGGGACATCCTGGGCATCCCCCCTGAATTTTGCCTAATAAGGCTTTAAAATGCAAAAATTTTAAAATTTAAAAAAAAAGATATAAATTGAGAGTGACTCTGACTCAGAGACAAATACCGACCTTCCCTTTGATGATCCTGATGACTTCATGCAGCAGATGGATGTAGACGACCAGACAATGAGATTGACTCCATGATGTTCATTTTATTTTCAGTGTTCATTGTCCATTGTTAATTTTCAGTTTTAACTTTTGAGTCTCGACTCTAGATACTAATGACCTCAGATCGAGTCTTTGGCTCGTCACTCTTTACTATAGTCTATTTTTGAGTTTGAGTAATTCCAATTTAATATTTCAGATTTAGTATCTACTATTTTGCTTAGTACTAATTAGATTCTAGAATGAGAAATGGTGAATTTAAATCAATGTATCAATATTTTACTATTTCTGTTTCATTTATGATTTATGAATCAATGTATTTCATTACTGAATTTGAATTTAAATCATGTTTATATCATTTACAAATTTGAATTTACTAATTTAGTACTGTTTAGTATTTTACTGTTTACTATTTAATATTTACATTGCACAATGATGAATTTGCATGTGATGAATTGTTATTGTTGAGATTTTATCATTTTTAATTTTATTTAAAAAAAAAATTATATTATATATGTGACATTCCCCCATCCCCCATTTCACTAAAATCCCCAAAATTTGGGGGTGCTTCCACATGTCCCCCCTGTGCATCTCCCGCGCACCCCCGTCCCAAAGTCTTGGTGGAACATTGGAAAATTCTCAAACGGCAAGCTTCCTTTACAACCAAGTATAATAATCTACTTGTGTAGTGCAGTTCTGGTCTTGATATGGAGCAATGTATCTTCTGGGAGTAGAAGTGAAAATTCTTAAGTTTTTGGAACAAGGGTGGATTATTCTATCATGTTGAAGAGTCTCGAAATGGTAGACCATTGAATGTCCTCCTTGCTAAAGAACAACACTTATAGCAAAAGGTCGTTGTTGGACGGGAAGCAGAAGCTCTAGTGAAAAGTAGTGCAAAGTGGAGCCATCGAAAGTCTTGTTTGGCCTTCAAGTTTGTTAGTCTATTCATATTGTTTGACATTTTTTAAAATATAAAGAACGATTATTCTACTTAAATGCATTTTTTATGAAGACCAGTGAATTAACAAATAAGGATGTAAATTTATACACCTTGTGGTCCTTATGTAGCTTATAATTCTTGTGGTAATTATCTTATATAACCTTACGTTCATATTGATATTGTGTGCCAGAGAGAATCACAAAAAAACATAGGAAAAACATCACGTTCAACAATACCAATAAAAGGCTCAATAGAAAAGGTAACACAACACTCAAAACCACAAACGTAGGTTGACCAACAATTCTACCCCAGCCAAGATGATAGGGACATGGATGTGCTTATGTAGGATGATTGAGAGAATAAACGAACTTTTGAAAAAAAGAAAATTCTTTTGACTACCATTGCCTATGATTATGTGAGTCAATCAAGCTTTAATCTAACAACTGTGTGTGAATATAGCTTCTCTATGGAAGGAAAAACAATCTGTCATCATGAGTACCAGTTGTGGATTAGAAGTGCTAGGATTACATAATACAAACTATCATTACCTCATCTTCCTTGTTCTATGGTTGCTAATTTGTGATCATTCTTCCTTTTATTGTCCTTACATTTGAGACACTCTTTATTGGGAACATGGAATAGTCTTACGATGTTGACAATACTTTTGTGGTCCCTTATCCTAAGGCTTGGGCTGTTAACATTTAACTTTACCATTTTAATTTTGTCCATCCTTCTAGCCATTCTTCTGAGTTGGGGTGAGTAGAAGTAAAAGCACAGGATTTAGAAGATGAAGCATTGGACTTCTTTGAAGACCGTTGCTGTAACTTTACCTTGATCTTCAGGACAAACTGGAAAGCTTGTTTCAAAGAAGTGATATTGAAAAGCTCCATTCCTTTCTTGAGATGAATAAACAATTTTGAAATGGACTTATTCAAGGGTTTCAAACTTTCATTTGAATCTCTGCTTTCCAATTTAAGAGACACCTTGTAAATTGCCTAAATTGTAGCTGTTGTGCAAGCTTATTTTCTTTGGATCCCAGGGGATATAAAAATTTGTGAATAACATCAAGGAGTTGAACCTGAGACTGCTACCGCTACCAGATAGGTGATTGGTCATTCATATAAACTGGAGCTATCGTCATTTTTTGGGCACCCATCATATTGTGGTAAATCTAAAAATAAGGTTAGCATCCCTCTAGGATGATGAGGTTCAAAAATCAAGTTTCAAATGGAATCCCCCATAGACACATTGAATCAACCTTGAAATAACCAATTGAATAAAAAGGTCCATTAATTGCCTTTCAACCTTCATGTGAAGCAATCACAAGTTTGGCCAATTGAAAAAGCAATGGGGCATAACAATGCACTAAAACACCCAATTATCACTCCACGTCACAATTCGCACAGATTTATCATAAGCATCTTGAGAAGGCCCTTTAACATTATCTGGTACTTCATAAATCAAAATAAGTGGACTAAGTTTAGACATGTTGGATTTCTACAGATGGTTGCACCGGTTGTGAATTCTTAGAGCTGGTCACACCATTTGCGAATTCTAGAGCTGGTTGCACCGTTCATGAGTTTTTCGAGCTGGTTGTGCTTTGCGCTAAAGGTAAATTGACTATTAAATTTTAATGCTACATATAAGTCATTGCACACATTATTTAAAATTATGTTAAGCACCCATAAGAGGGCATTGGAGATGCTATAATTAAAAATTGAATATCATAAACGCCTATGGCATTCATTGACTATTAAATTTTAGTGCTACATATAAGTCATTGTACACATTATTTAAAATTATGTTAAACACCCATAAGAGGGCATTGGAGATGCTATAATTAAAAATTGAATATCATAAACCCCCATGGCATTCTGCCCATAGCCACAAATGTTGTCTAAAATCTTACATAAATGCTTAAGCCTTAGACATCATTACTAACATACTGTATTCACCCATTCTAATGCACCATTCCCATGTCAAATAAGAAAAACATGAAAATATTTACTACTGATAACAGTTATGCCTAATTCAAGAAATGCACTCTACATAATATTCGCTGGGCAGCTTAATTCAAGAAATGCATTCTACATAAGACATGGGCTTCACGTAATATATCTGTCATTAGACACGTCATAAATAATCTTGGAATTATGTTAACCACCCACAGAAGAGAGGGCATTGGACATGTTGTAATAATAATTAGAATATCCTAAACAAATGTGGCATTATACTCATAGCCGCAACCAGTGTCTACAAACTTACATAAATGCCTAGACATCATTATACTCTAAGATAACATAATTCACTCATTCTAATGCATCATTTCAATGTCCAATAAGAAAAACATGCGAATGTCTACTACTGATATAAACATCAACTATAGTTAATATTATAACTCGCCTGGCTGGTATAAACACCCATGGCAATCTACCCATAGCCACAAACGTTGTCTACAGTCTTACATAAATGCTCAGACATTATTAGACTCTAGCATTATTCATCCATTCAATTGCATCATTCCAATGTCAAATAAGGAAAGCATGCAAATGGTCACTACTGATTAACTGTGATGCTAAGCAATAATATCAACTACAGCCCAGCATAATATTCGCCTGGCACCTTATCGTAAACACCCATAGCCACAAGCATTGCCTGTTATTTTACATAAATGCTTGGACATCGTTATACTCTAGCATACCATAATTCACCCATTCCAAAGCATCGATCCAGTGTCAAATAAGAAAAGCATGCAAAGGGTTGCTACTGATTGACCACAGTGCTAGGCAATAACATCTACATAAATCAAACAAAATATTTCTGTTAACCACCCATCGAAGAGAGATCATTGGTCATTCTATAATTAATATTAGAAAATCATAAACACCCATAGCATTCCACCCACACAGCCAAAGTGTCTACAATCTTACATAAAAACTTGGACATCATTATACTCTAACAAACCATAATTCACCCATTCTGATGCATCACTCCAATGTCAATAAGAAAAACATGAAAACAATTACTACTAATTAACTGTTATGCTAAGCAATAACTTCAACTATGGTCAACCATAAAATTCGCCTGACACCTTATTTCAAGAAATGCATATTAAGATGAGAGTTTGGGGTAGAGGGATAAACACCCATTGTATTCTACTCATACCCACAAATCTTGTCTACAATCTTACATAAATTCTTAGACATCACTATACTCGGCATACCATATTCGCTTTCCAATGTCAAAATTTTAAAAAAATATATATTTAAAAAAAAGGATGATATGGTTACTACTGATTGACAAAAATGGCATTCTTGATAAAATTGATCCCAATTAAACTCTGACTATATTCCCTTTTTGCACTCAATTTTGCTTCTAAGAAGAGGTCCTGTAGACCAGGTAGGTCTCAAAGGATATTCAAAACATAAACATAAACTATAGTATTTCAACAAAGGTATTTAAACATAAGAGTTTTGGGGGCCGGGGGCAGCTCTTGCATATGCACTTCGTTGTTGAAAGAAAATTGCCAGAAATGCTAAAAGTATAAGAGAAATGGATTTGCATACCCTTGAACAGGTGGCAACCTCTGCGCTTCATCGGAATCTCCATTAGCTTTGTCACCTGCTTCATCATTCCCACCTTCCAATTTTATAATCTTTGTCTTTGCCCCTACCCCTCTCCCTTCGACCGGTCTCTCTACTTCCCCTTCACTGTCCATCTCCAGCTCAACTTCCTTTGCAGTTTCCTTCTCTTTCTTCAGCTTCAGCATCACGGACCTCCTTTTTTTCGTCGGCTTCAGCCCCGCTTCCTTTTCCACATCCTTCTTATCTTCTACTTGTACTTTTTTCCCTCCTTCCATCTCTAAACCGGGTTGGGGTTCCTGTTCCATTTCCATCCTTGCTTCCTCTCCCTTCGACAATTCAATTCTCGTGCCCACTACACCGACCAGTTTTCAGCACAGTGCCACAGAGGCACCCAACTAAATTCTAACCCAGAGACCCAAAAACCCTAATTCAAACCCTCTGAATTTATCACAAACCCGAATCTCAGTCCACAGATCTGTTTCAAATATAATTTAAGAACTCTGAACCATCTCATAATAATAATAATAATTCAATCTTTCAAATAAAGATAACAAAGGAACCCAAACCGGATACAAGCCCAATCCGATCAATGGACTATAAATAGACTAAAAGCTCTCCCGGGCACCTCAGCATGAATTGAACCGTGGCTAAATAAAGCGCCATAAATAAATAAAAGAACTGAAAATAATGCTAAAACACGCATATACATATAAAATAGGAGCTCGGTACAGAGCTGTTATTCATAGACATCACCATCTAAAGCTGCCTCCATTAAAAGGACCCTTAATTTGAGCTTCTTAGGTCTCCGCGCCGCGCTTTAACTCTGTTTAATTAGCCGAGCTCCGTTGAAACCCTAACGAAGAGCATGCTGTTGCAGTATTTGACTGGCCCTGGCGATGAGCGGATTCGATCCCGCAACGTGACGACGGTGAGTGGCTGCTGCGAAAGAGAGGGGAGGATGAGGATTTTGATAGAAATTTTGAAGAGTGGGGTTGCCGTTAGAAATTTGGAATAAAAGTCGAACGTTCATCGCCTTAACGGGACGGAACGGGTTGGCGTGGCCATGGGGCTGTTTGAACCTCCAAACGGCACCTTCGGGGATGACCGGCCGGTCTCGGTCGCCGCCGCCAATGACGTCCGATCACCGGTATGGAGAGTCGCGTGGCACTTGGAATCGAGTGGACGTTCGGAAATCGAGAGAGTTGCTTAAACCATCCTAGTAACTTGGAGTTAGATTAGTTTATAATATTTAATTATAATTAAATAATCTTAGTAACTTGGAGTTAGATTACTTTATAATATTTAATTATAATATTAAATATTATAATTATAGTATATCTATTGACCATGGGCACAATTAATGATCTTTTAATCTTATTTAACCTTAAACCCTAATCTGATGGCTATGCATTGAAGATGCTGGCATATTTTTAGTCGTCCTCCAAAATCAATGGATCAAATTTATTATTCATAACTTTCTTGCATTTATCAAGGCATTCGTTAACCTGTTTACTTTTTAACATTTACCTAATCACATTAAAAAATTACTGTAAGGATATGTAATTGCCATGTTCCATTTATCCACCTAATGCAGCCAAATATTTTATATTACCACAAATATTTTATATTGAAGACACATGTTCTTATTATATTCGGCGTTCTCAACCGCAAGTTAATATTTAATTATATTTAAATAATCTTAATAACTTGGAGTTAGATTAGTTTATAATATTTAATTATAATTAAATAATCTTAGTAACTTGGAGTTAGATTAGTTTATAATATTTAATTATAATTAAATATTTTCTTTTGGAGAGTTGTTGTAAGTAGAGATATCTATTTATAAATCAGAAGAGTGTAATATTTATGTATTTTGAAATTATGTTTATAAAAGTTATATTGGTTGCAGTTATATAGGTATATTGATGTATTTAATATTTCATATACTAATATTTATTTATCTTGAATTGTTTTTATAGTATAAATATTTTTCTTTTTATTTTATTAACATTATTGAAGATTTATATTAGTCTTTCTTATTATTCTGAGAGTGGGAGTTCATCTCCCTCGGCTCTATTAGAAGATTTGGAGGACTGGCTATTGGATGGAACTCACGCTCTATAAAAGTCATCAACTCATGGGGTTTTGATTCTGGACTTGGTATAATAGTTATCTCGGCAGATTTGGAAGAACCTCTCAACATTGTTAACATCTATGGACCCTGTCACAATAGAGGCCCCTATTGGGACAAAGTCTTCTCCAAATCCTTCTTAAAAGAAAAACTAGTAATCATGGGAGGGGATTTAAACTTCTCTTTGGGATTTTCAGAAGTTTGGGGCACCTCTGCGAGAACGAACCCTTTGACTAGTTACTTCACACAAAAGTTGGCAGAGTGCAACCTACTGGATATCGAGCCTATAAAACTCAAACCAACCTAGAGAAATAACAGAGTGGAAGAAGCCAATGTAGCCAAAAGATTGGACCATTTTTGGGTAAAGGATTCTCTACTAGAAAAACCCCTACAGATGAAGCAGTGGATAGAATTTGGAGGAATCTCAGATCATTACCCGATTTTTTTTTAATTAAGATAAGGGACGAACAAGCATGCCCGTCTAAATGAATTATTTATATGAGTAGAGCTTATGTTTTTTTTCCTTGGAAAAAAGCATAATTTATATCATTGAAAATGATCAAAATTACATGTTGTAGATACACTTAAGGAGTGTATTCCTATGATCTGGTGTGTCTGTGTTACTTCAAGAGCAAGTTGAAGTTCTTCGGTTGTACGTCTATCTTCTTACAATCCATAAATGATTTCTGAAGTTTTGTCTTCTTAATCCCTTAGGATTTACATATGATTTTTGAACCAAAAATGGTTTCAAAAAGTTCACAAAAAAGTTCTTTGTACTTCTTGAAAATGTTCATTTAAGAACTCTACAATCTTCCAATGGCCCAATTCCATGTGTGTG
>ML782033.1:328294-370522 GCA_009831015.1 Picea engelmannii
GAGCAAGCTGCGGAAGAGGAGCGAAAGAGCAGATTCAAGCGCTAAGGAGGCAGCATCAGATTAAGGTTAGTTATGAATCTTTAGAATGAAATTGTTAATAAATTTTATTTATTGTAATATCATATTTAATATGAAAAAAAAAAATTGAGTGAATTTCAAATTTCTGCTCTGTTTCAATTCATGGTAGTTTCAATTAATTGACGGTCACTACAGAATGATAGCATATTGTCTTACCTTCTTGCATCAAAATTGCTCCCATAGCATACCCTCTTGCATTTGTCTCCACTTCGAAAGGCTTATACAAGCTAGGTAATGTGAGAACTAGTGCTTGACTAATATTTCATTTCAGCTAGCTCACAGGGGTGTGGTCTAGTGGCTAGCGGACATACTGTTAAGGTGTTCGTGCTGCTAAGCAGGTCACGAGTTCAAACCTCGTCTTATCTGGAGGCCAGGCTTGTGAGCGGTGTGGTTCTCCCTAGGGTTTATAAGGCAGCCGACAGGGATTCGACCTCGTGTCATGCGGTAGCAAGATACCATCGTAGTTACTGATTCCCCTAGATACAAAAAAAAAAAAAAAATCATTTTAGCTCGTCAAAATATTTTCGTTGATTCTTTACCCATTATAAACTCTTACCACTGGCTATTATGGTGTGGAGTGGCACAACTATCACTGAAAATGATGCTATGAACTTCTATAGGTACTAAGTCACCCCAACCCTATATCTGACTCTGACGTGCATGATGTGATACTTCTCCAATTGAGTACCCCATCTGCAGTTAGATTCACATAATCTTCTTCTCGCGCAGTAGTTTTGTATAACTAGTTAATTTCCTCCAGGTCTAAATAAGTGGGTTCTACAAGCCTTTCTCCTTCTTATGGATCCAATGGTGCAATGAGTTTGTACTCGCCTAACTCGAAAGTCATCTTCCTCGTCTTTAGATTGATTATGATCTGGTTATCAAACGCTCAATCCAAGACAAACAATGTTGGATAAGGTGTTGTACCATCCATAATTTTTATTACTTCGAAATTGGCTTTAGTGCGCACTCCATCCAGATCTACTGTCACACCCTTTAACCTTCCAATTGGCAGGACCCTGTGTTGATTTGCTAGTTTCAACTAAACAGGTGAATATCCTAATGTGGGCTCTCCCATACATTGCCATGTCTTCTTGGGTAGTACATTCACTTTGGAGCCTAAATCCAGTATGATACCCCCATGTTGAAATCTCCAATGTTGGCGTTCAATCTGAATTCTCTACTTGTTCTCCTCCTCGTATGCAAATGATTAATTGTTTTCTATTTGAACTTTCCCTCTATTTCTGTGCTACATCTTTCTAACATATTTTGTAACACTTTAACAGATGATGGATCATTTAGTAGTTTAACACAAGATTGCAAAAAATCCTTTATGGTACTTACTTGTCCTATAGGTTGTGCTTCATTAGTGTGATCCAACGATGAAGGCATCCCGTACGTTGGTACGTCCTGAGTATATTGTGTAGTTGATGTGGATGCAATGTCCGACTTCAAGAATTCTTTTATGGCTTGCTTGAGTATCTCCTTTTCGTTCTGCGCATCAAACTGCTTATGTGGTTCAACGTTCTTCTTTACCCATTGGTCTTGTGTTGGATCTTGTCTTACTGCATCATCTCCTGTCTTGGCTCCTCCACGTGTAACTATGTTGATATTTCTTCCATCATCCCTTGCTTCTGCAGAAATCCATTAAACATTCTGATTGTTCTTATTTCTCTTTTCCTGGATCTCCCCCAATAGTGTCGAACAATCTTTTGTGTCATGGTCGGATGCACGACAATACATACATGTCACAGGTGGAAGTGGACATTCTCTTGCATAGTGTCCTGGTTGTTGACATTTATGACATACCACCGGTCCTCTGCCTCTTTCAAAGCCTCCTCTACCTTGTTCTCCACCTCTGTAGCCAACTTGATCTCCTCGCAGTGTGTTGTATTGTGGCACCTAGTTATACTGCGCGAAATTATACTGTGGTTGTGCGGTATTGTACTGTGGTTGTGCAATGTTATATTGTTGTGGCGAGGTGTTATATGGGGTTGTTACTTGGTTAAACTGTGGTGCAACTTGCCCTGTCATCATCTTTGCCTTCACCCTAGAAGTGTCTAATGTTCTTTCCCTCATTAACTCCATCGTCCTGCAATCTTTGTCATCATGGCCTACTGACTTGCAAAAGTTGCAATATGAACTCTCAGGCATTGTCTGGTATTTCTGCATCAATGCGAAGTGATATGAATCATGCCCTTGTTTCTTACAATCTCGCACCATAGTCCTCCTGATGGAAAAGGGTTTGGCAGTCCCGTTGCCATGTACTGCGCGAATGTTGGGCATTCGTTCTTATGGTGTCCTTCTGTCCTACATGTGGTACACCAAAAAAACTTCTCTTTTGTCCTTACTCGTGTTTTAGTTTAATTGAAATGTTAGATTCTTTAGGTCTTCTTTAAGCTCCTATATTGTTGGATTTGTCTTCTAATATTGGTTCTCTTCTAGTTTTAAGGCTGCCTATAGAGCCTCTGTCTGGGTCTAAAACTTTTGTTGTCTCAAGGGGTATTTCAAATGTGGTAGCAATGAATTGAAAAACACATGCCTATGTTGCATATCTGTCATGACATACTTCAACTTTCCCTTCAATCATTTGAATCTTTGGTCTATCTCCCAGACAAATTCTCCCGGTTTCTGCCTGATCTCTATCATCTCATTCATGTATTGATCCTCTAATCCAAGCTTCTGGAATTCATTTATCAACAGCTTCTTGATATCCCCAATCGTTCTGGTTGTTCCTGGTGGATTGTTTGCAGCTAATCTCATGTAGCAATCCAGTGCGCAGTCTCTTAGCGTGATGGCTAACTGTGAAAGTTTGTTATCCTCATATGTGATCTGCTTTGCTTCCCAAATCTTTTCACAAATAAACAAGTGTTTCTCGGGGTCCTCCGACACCTCTCCTTGGATTCTGGTAACTTGATGGTGGGATCATGTCCTGACATCCTGAATGTTGAACTACTACCTTTGCGTGGTGTAGATCCTTGACTAATGCTTCCTGAATTGGCTCCCCCAGTTGTTTCTCCCTGTGTAGATGTACTTCCTACGACGTTTCTTCCAATTAAATTCGGTTGTCTAAACGGTGGTGTTCTTTCTGGTGTATTAGTCGCATATGGGTTTATGGGTTCCACACTAACACTGATATGGATAGGAGTTCTACCTCTAGTTTATGCTCTTGGACCTCTTGTCTTCCTTTCATATGTCGCGCGTAGGATTTCCTCAATCTGCTCCATAACCCGAAGATCCTCTACCTCTTCTTCATCACTTGCCAAGCCTTCCCTCGTGGTTATGACTCTCTTCTTATTGTTTATCTTATATTGGTAGGGTACTCCACTGTGTGTTCTTCCAGCCATTTCCATGATCTACTTGATCTGGTCTTCCTCCATCATGATTGGATCCAAGGCCTCCTCTGTCTTTCTTTTATCCATCTCTTCCTCCAGTTCTTCGTCTCCTGTTATTGCTTCCCCCTTCCCCCATGCACGCAGGGAAGTTTAGTTGTCCGAGGCCATTTTCATTACACCTTTATTATATAGTAACATCCTGATGGAAGTGTACAACGATCTGATATACCTACCTTGAGGTCCCTTCAGGAACTCTTGCTCTGCTACGCTGTAAGACTTCGTAGTATCTACTGCAAATTCTGTGATAAATCCTGCAACAATGTTGTCTAACCAGAAATATATTGCACATGTAAACTTATTGTCAACTTGTTGTAGTTGCACAATCTCATCGAGATTTCATTCTAGATACCTGATTCGATTTGTAGGGTGGTTGTCTTTCAAACTCAATATCCACTCCTACAACACATGTGAGAAATCAAAGAAAAATACTTCATGCAAGTGGCTAAATACGTACTTGTCCAAATATTTGTGTGGTGTTAACTGCGGGTTTATGTTATCTTTCTGCACAAATTCTAGCTCCTTTGTTTTCAACCAACTCTCGATATTTTCCTTCGTTGGGTTCCACAGTCTCAACATTCCCTTTTATATTCTCATTCTTTTAACGTTGTGTCATAAGATATTCACAACTCTTCAATAGATCTCATTCACTCAATCCCTTTCTGTTCCAACTGGAAACAAAACCATTTGTTGGGTTTCTACTTCGTCCTGGCTATCGTTCTTGGTCTGACCCAGGTTCAGGTCCTGGTTTGGTTTCCAACAAAAACCTCTTTAAAACTATCGTCCCTCCTGGTAACCCAGAAGGCAACACAATGCACATGATGCACTACGCAGTCTCACCCAATATAGTTCTTAGGGGTGGCTACAATGCTCAGGTGCTTGCAGCCTAGGAATGACTGGGGATATGTGAATGCACACTCTGTGGTCTTCATTCAATTACTAGCTCATACATCTAGATTTATTCTATTGTCATTCCAACTCATGCATGCAAAATATTAGATCTAACTAATTCCTTCATTCATTTATCTAACATCTAATCATCAACATAAAAAAAGATACATAACATTCAGTCACATAATGCATGGTCTACCATGGTTCACCCCTCCTGGGCTATGTCCACAACGATTTGGTTATTCTTCTCTTTTATTATCTTTGGTTCAAAACTATAGCACCACGCGCATTACAACTCTTCCTCAAAACATGTCAAGATCTTACAACGAGGCGGACTAGATCGCACCAGGCTCCTCAGCCTGCGATCTAACCCTCGAGATCTACCCTAATCCCTCTCCTCAACTCAACAACTTACAAAAATAGATTGGACTTACAATCGCATTAAGCAACAACAACTACTAACAATGTTTGAACACGCTAGCATCCAACCAACTCCAAACCCCTTACCTAAACCTCCTAGGTACCTATTTATACATATTTTCGGCTTACTAGCCATTACATTCTCTTACCAAAACCCTAACCATATCCTCGCTAGGTCTTCTTGCATGTGTGCCTCACATGCCTTCCTCTTCTGCATGCACGTTTGTTTTACACGTGTTGATCCTTCTGCATGCGCATCTGCCTCCCACGTCGTGCCTTTCCCTCAAAGCTGGCATGCGCCCAACAATATCTTAAGTTCCCCTCCAGTGATCACATACCCCAAATACACCAATGACTATTGAGAAAACTCACATTTCATGAGGTTTTCCAGTAGTTGATGCTTTTTCAAAGTCTCTAACAATTGTCTAAGATCTGAGATGTGCTCCTCCCAAGTAGAGCTATAAAACAATATCTCATCCAAATACATTATTACAAATGAATCTAAATAGGGAAGCAACACAACATTCATCAATTGCATAAATGTAGCCAATGCATTACATAAACCAAAAGGCACGACCAACCATTCATACAAACTTTGCCTCATCTTGAAGTTTGTCTTCCATGTGTTTTCATATTTAACGCATACCTGGTGGTATCCCCATTTGAGATCCAACTTGGTGAAGTACTTGGCATGCTACAACTGGTATAACAAATAATCGATCCCGGGAAAAGGGAACTGATTCTTAAGTGTGGTCTTGTTTAAAGCTTTGTAGTTGATACACATTTGCCTAGTCCCATCCTTCTTAGTTATTATGATAATTGGTGACCCACAAGGTGAAGTGCTTGGTCAAATTACTCCCTATTCCAGTAGTTGTTGTAATTGTTTCTTTACTTCATTTGCGTCCATAATAGACCGTCTATACAAACCAATATTTTGTAATGAGGAGTCGGGCAACATATGTATCTCATGCTCCAGTTGCCTCTTTTGTGGAAGCCCTTTAGTCTCTTGGAACTCTCCTATGTATGCCTGCAACAACTCCTCCAACTATTTTTTCTATTCTTAGGTACATTCCTTCATGGATACCTTTACTCTTACCGATTCCTCCCTTGGTCGATTCTCTCTTAAAAAAAGCAACGCATGTTTCTTACCATAACCGATCAACTTTTTGGCTTAGTTAGCACTTACCAAAGAGATATTTGACTTGCCTTTGTGTGTGTTGATGATGCAAGACTTTCCATCCTTGATCAAGTGGTATTGATTTGCTCTTCGCATAAAGATCACATCCTTCATATACATGTAGGGGCTTCCAAATACTACACCACACACGTCAAGGGGTACTACATCTATATCCACTTCATCAATAAAATATGCACTTATGGAAAGCTCGGTCTTACACTATTTAGTGACTTTGATTTATGCATCCTTATCCACTCATATGAATGGACATGGGCTTGCATGATCATGAACCTCCAACCCAAGCTTGTTTACAATATAATCTATTATGAGGTTGGCCTATGAACCAGATGTTAGAAAAACAGGATCGTGGAGCAATAAAATAAAACAAATGTGGAAATAAAACACACAAGATACACAAATATATGTGGTTCACCCATTGTGGGCTATGTCCACCAGAGAAATTGTTAGGTCCTTCCTTTTTATTGTCCAACAAAATGAAGGGACATAACCTACAACACGACCGATGTAACTTCCTCTTCTTTCTCTCATAGTCTCTTCTCTCATAATACAATATTCACTCATTTACCCAGCCATAATACAATTCCTCATAAAAGATGGTTGTCTTCTAGGGAAAAAAAACCTATCATAACTTCTACCGTCAGATCTACGACCTTGTAATGAACAGTCCAGATTGATTGTGAAATTACAATATTTTACAAGGCATTTTTTCCCAAAAATCTCCCCCCCCCCTGGACCCCCTTGATCACAATAGTGGGGGGGGAAGCCCTCCCACACCCCCCGTCAAGAAATGGGATCCAAACATGGTTGAAACAAATCTCTGAATTGGGAAGATAATCAGGCTCCACAACCAACACCATAATAAAATAGAGCATCTACCTTGGTCTTTTTGACCTAGATCTTAATATGGAAGAGTTTAATCATCTCCTTCTCTTCCTTATGAGGAAGGCTACTGAGATTCACCTCCTTCTGCACTGAAGTGCATGCAATCTTCTCATCCACATCTGCGATGATCTCTATGTAACATACCCAATCTCTGACTTAGTCCCATCACCTTACACATGCTCTGAATCAACCAAACTGTAATAACCCCATCATATTATTGAGCAATGCTACTCTAAAATTTGTCTGCGTAGTTTCTACTTTACACACAAGTCCGCGCTCAACCCAATTTGAGTCGCGCCATACAACTTATAACAACGGAAGCAACATTCTCTTTTAATACAACCTTAAGCAGC
Organism: Picea engelmannii; assembly: GCA_009831015.1. Lineage (NCBI taxonomy): Eukaryota > Viridiplantae > Streptophyta > Pinopsida > Pinales > Pinaceae > Picea > Picea engelmannii. Next base: position 335,509 of record ML782033.1, read on the forward strand.
ATAATTAAATCAAACAACTACGCGCACCAGCATATTTACCCCAGAGTACAACTATGTGCACAACCACTTGGGCGGCATGTGCCACTTCTATTATTACTGTGTGCGGGGTCTAATTCCTTAACCACACACACATGAGTTTTAGCCTCTTGAAGCATACCGGTTACGATCTTGCGCACCCGACCACTAAACCCTCTTCTTGATGACTCGTAACCAAAATCACAAGGTTAAACTTAACAGGAAAAGTTACCATCAACTGACATACTCATGCACAACTACAATTAAAGGCTAAAAACACCATACTTACATGAGCCTACAACAATTAACAAAATAATAACAAATACTTATATGCAAAACATACAAAAATTTAACTATGTCAAACATAGACAAAAATGCACATAGTAACCAAGACAAATACATAAAGAACACTTATCTTAAATGAAAGTCACCAATTGTGGCCTTGAATCAAACATTCCTCCCAACCATAGATGTTGTTGCTCATAATTTTTCAGCAATAGGTCACCCTCGAGCTGGGGCTCAACTCCACCGGGGCCAAAAGGTTCCTAGCAACAAGCTATGGTCTGAAACCCAACAAAATTACTCAGTCCTAGGTGTCCACTGCTGCATCTAGCCCATAGTCCCGCATTCCCCACGCACCTCTCACACCTAAGGAAGTGTGCCCCTTCTCTGCTCAACAGTCCTTCAACTACCGCACTTTCCTTCCCAGAGTTACTAGCAACAGGCCCGACAAGAAGTCTTTGAGCCCTGCGACTAATGCTCATTGCACCAGGGAACAAATCTCAACAAAAACTCTCTCCTGGAGAGTATGCCCACAATTTTGACAACCACTCCACATGAACCAATTTCTCACCCAGAGAGATTGCTCATGGTATGTCCACCTGACTCTTCGATAGTGAAACTCTAAATGTAGCCCCACAACTCCTTACACACTTTTCTGTGTAGATAAGGTAATAATCAGATTTTCCATACAATCTAATCCCCTTCTGCACACGAGAGCCTGCAACATGAATTCCTTCCCCGGATCCCTGGATCATCTCCCATGCAATAATCATCATCATAATAATAAAATACATTAAGGCCAACAATATATATTGCATGCCTTCCACTTGACACTTGTCATCTTCAAAGTAACTTTAATCCACTTGGTGACCCATTCCCTACCCTTGGGATCTTAGGATAAAATAATATATATTTGACATTATACTTTTCTTGGAAATATTATAAAATATTCCTCAAGACTTATGACTCACCCCCTTTTCCCTTTTTCCATTGGAGTAGGCCCCCCATTTCTTTTTGTTTGAGTCAGTTAATGCGCAACGATGCAATATTATCTGCGTCCAGGATCACTAGCCTCATAATCACATAGACTCTCCAGCCTCCATACATATCCATTCATTCCCACACACTAATCCAAGTGCGTGCAACATAGTGCAATGTGCACACTTGCTCAAGTGCACGCAACACATAGATTATGCACACCTTGTCTTTGTTAGCACTTTTTTGCACACTACTCTGATGCGTGCAATACCAAAACCAAATGTCCTTGGCTCACTAGCCTAAATGTACATTATATTTACACTTGGTATCAATCAAAACACCAACCTTTATGTACAATTACAAAGGGTTCTGGATTAGGGACACTACACTCTACCTTGTTGCTTGGATCCTTTCCTAGCAAGTTCTTCTTCTCAACATCTTTCTTAAGATACTTTGGATTCAACTATGGATGTAGATTCCAACACTTGTCTTCGGTGTGACCATTTATATTGCAATGGTTGCAGTGGTTGTTTGGATTCTTGCATTGATATGCAATGGATGCCATCTTCTTGTCTTTTCCTTTCCACTTCTTCTCCCCCTCCTTGGAAGCATATTGGTTGTCTTTCTATTTAGAACCACTTGGTTTTCCTTTCTTGCGGCCTATGTTCTCCAAGCATTGTGCTTGCACATAGGCCTCATCGATGGTCCTTGATTTGAAGAGAAACAATTGCTTTTGCAAATGACTACGTAGACCCCCTAGATACTCGTGGAGTACATCTAGGTTCTTGGGAGAGATACCCAACATGATCGTCATCTTCTTGAATTCGATGGTGTACTCTTGCACACTTTGTCCTTATCTATGCATGAAGTGATGCCAACAGATCCATTGGTCCTCTACATACACAATAGGGTAGAAATGGCACTTGATGAGTGTTTTAAAATATTCCCACTTAGTTATTGGTGGATCACCCTCCATCCTAAGTGTCTCTTTCTATCTTTCCCACTAGGATAGTGCATGGCCCTCCAGTTTCAATCGAGAAAATGAAATTTTTGTTCTTCGTATATATTATGGACATTGAAACACGCTTCTAACTATTGCAACAAATGATTCAACTCAATAACATCAATCTCACCTTAATAGGGTTTGATGTCCACTTTCACTTCCATTTTGATTAGAGACTGTGAAGGAGTGATGGCACTGGAACTCGGTTGCTCTTTCTTGTGCTCTTTTCTCAACTCATTTTATGGGTCTTCACTATCACATGATTTCTCATATGATCCACCTTCCGAGTTAGAGCCACCAACCTCTCTAAAAGGTCTAAACTTGTTTGCTAGAGCCGCCATGAGGAGGGCCATGTCACAAGAGATATCAACAACTTGCTCATTTATTCTTGAAAATATCTCTTCCACTACACCCTGAGGATTGTTATGAATATAATCATCGGCCATGGCTAGGGTTCTACAACCTGCCTCTTAAGCCAATTCTCGGATCTTGCAACTTTCCATAAGTGCCCTAAAGAAAACTGCTTTGATACCAATATGATCTATAAATTTCCATGGATATTCCACTGGAATAGTTCGTCACAACAGATCTTGTATTATACTGAAATCTTCTAATATGTAGGGTTATTTTCTTAGATCTTAGATTTAATTATTACTAGTTTAGTGCTTGAAAGTCTGAAATAATCAAAATCAAAATGAAAGAACAAGCATATAAACACACCATCCACACCATTGAACACAAGATGTATCCTAGGTGTTGTCACATAAAAATCACTTATAGAACTATACATGTGATCATCAGAAGGGTCATTGGTTCAATACACCAAGGTGCATATCCATGGTATTAATACACCGTCTTCAACAAGACAAAAACTATACAAAGTGGGTTTTTGATCATTCACACGACTCAGTAATATGGATTTTGTGTAATTTGTGTGCACCCACGCAACTGCTCCTTCAAAACTCACATGGACCGACCGTAAATGAAGTTTCACCAACTTTCAATGCATTGATGACCAACAATCCCATTAGATGTAATTCATACTTGAAAGACTAAGAGGCCTCGAGCCCATGGGCATTGAAGGTTGGTACTACAAATGGCTGCATGTCCACTGATGCATGGGAGGTCACACCCAAGTGGCCTCCCCTTTCCCATTGAAACTAATTTTTATCAAGCTTGTTGGAAGATTATAAAAAGAGGCCATTAGCATGCACTAACACAAGAGAATCCAAAGTTATGTTATGTTGATTGCATGAACTTAGAGAATCCTTGTTTCTCACAAACTCATCCATACTTTCATAGCCATTATAGATTGGTGTATTAAACCTCTTAAAGATTGAGAGCTTTTTACACATCTTCTTACCATTTCATTTCATTCAGAGAAGGATAGAGAGAGGTTTTAAGAGGACAAAAAAAAGACGCATCCCAAATTGGAAGAAGAGAGCTCACTTGCTCACCAATTCCCCGACAGTGTTGTACTCAAAGTCTTTCCATTGGTATAAAAAATCTCACCATTATTTCACTCTTGTTATTACATTTTGTGCTCTTATTTCCTTATTTTGTTTAGATTTTTTTGTTTTATGGTATTCCACTAACACTCTAGCAATTTTTTATGGTGCTAGATAAGCTCAGGTTAACATTAAATTGTCTTTTTTGCTCACCCAAGTGGCAAAAGGGACATAACATATTGGCGACTCCATCAGTGTTCTAACTCACATTTCTTTCTTCATAGGCTTGAAGAGTCCTTTCTCTCACTGGTGTTATTTTGCAGGTCACCAAACCGACTTATCCTTGAGTTGAAACCAACCTTTTGGACCCTTATAGCTTCAGGAGTTGTGTGGAATTTGTTACGTCTGTGGTGACAAACTCTGCACGGATTTTGAAAGAAAAGTCACATAGAGGGGCACAAATTTCACCTGACACTACATTTTTTCTATGCCTGGTCTGGACACTTTAGTGCATCTATCACCACTATGACTTGAGTGGACCCTCTTTTCTCCCTAGGCCAAGGGTGTTTTCACTTTGACTTGCCAATATGGGCTAAATGTTCGATTACTTGCACTTCGTAAAATTAGATAATCTTACTTTAAGTTCATTCTTGTATGATAAGTTAGCTAATCAAGATTAATAGGGAGGATACGAAGAACCAAAAAATTATTTTGTCTTGCTACATGGATGGCTACATATGAACATAAACTTTTAGTTGGACTCTTTCATTAAAAGCACTTTACTTTTTGGGACTATGAGATTTCTTGTCTACCTCAAGTATGCTCTTCATCTTGCACTTTCTTGAGTGATATTGGTGAATCAAAAAGAGGTTTAGAAGACTTCTCCATCTCCCTTCCAAATAACGGATATTGGTTAAATTAAAGTCGAAAGTAAGCACCCCAAATGTGCACATATTGACTTTGTTTTTTTCTTCACAAGTCTTTTCAAAGTTCAAACAAATAACTAAGTGAGGCCAAAGCACCAACACATGTGAATCTCATAGTTCATTTTTTGCAAACAAAACACTAGGGAGTTAAGATAATTAAAAGGACCACATTTGTCCACTTCATTGCACAACCTAGGAGACTTTCATTTTCCAAAAGAACAACTAGGGAGTTAAAGCATTGGAACATACCACCAAATGTCCATATCTTCTACTATCTATTGATAATTTCATTTTTTCCAATTATTTAAGGTCGCAAGAACATTTAGAGTTTAATTAGGGAAGATAAACATACCCTACGACGTCCATATGTTGCAAATCCACTCATAAACATATTTTTGCACACTTTCACCACTGCACCCATCCACACTCACACACATTAAGGCATCCACAAATCATTTTTTCCAAAGTATGCTCTCCTTCTTATGCCCATAAGTGATCTAGGAGGACCAGAAAGACTCAAGTGTTCTCAAAGATCCTTCAACACACCCTTAAGCAATGGGATTGGTGCATGACCAAAATCCCCCAAAAAATTTAAAACACATCTAAGAACCTACTAAAATCCTCCTCAAGAGGTCACGAAACAAATTTTAGTTCACATTAGGATTTTAGGGGTAGGTATCTAAAAAAAAACCTCATTATCACTTCTCATAAAAAATTTAGTAGTTGATTGTTTAGGGAACTTCAAATCCTTCAACTCAAGTGTTCCTACACCATAAGGAAGGGAGATACCCATGAAAGGGTAAAGCTTAGGTCTAGTTGTTCCATGAGATTCTTCTTGAGCCACTTGGTTCTTGTGAGGTATCCCAACTTGTGATCGCCTTTTGAGGCTGAGAGTCCCCTGCTACACTTTAGGAGGTCACCTAGTGTCCAAAAATTAGGATTTTCTATAGAGGTGGTGGTTGTGGTCTGCAATTGCACCTAGGTTGGATTTTGAATGACTATTGGGAAATATTGTTAGTCATTATGGGATATGCACCCTCTACCCCTCATTATAAATGATCTTTTATACCTCCATTAGCCTCTCTTCCGGTGGGTTCATGCCCCATTATCAAGAGTTATTGGAAAGCCTAGTCACATTGACATGAAGGATGTGACGTCTCTAAGATGCATGCTTTTACTTTTTATTCCCCCACGTAGAAAATATCCCACCCTACCCAAACATTTTACTTTAATATGATAAATGTATGTTGTATCCATTTTATACTAACCATGTTCATGTTTGTGCTTTGTTAAAATAGGCCATCTTCATTTTTGAAAGCACAAGTTAGATATCTTTTCACTTAAACAATCACACACACTTTTGTTAGTCTAGCAACCATAGGGGACCCACTACCTCCCAAGTGTTCCAGATGCTTGCTTGGCCTCCCACCAATGTTGGGAGGCATCTCTGGTTTCATCGCTTTGCCTATTCATCCTCCTCACTCACCTTTGAGTGCAGTGGTGCTTGGTTCAACCTTGCTTGGTCCCACCTTGCTAGGCGCAACTACCCCCAACGACACATCCAGTAACCCTTACTCATTAGGAATTGGCTCTCAACCATCAACCTCAATGGCAGGATGACAAAACCTACGATATACAACTTCGTTAAATCTTTTCGATCTGGCGAAGCTCACCAATGACCCCATTCCACACAATATAGGTTGATCGAACATGTCAACCAAGCTCCCCTCGAACATTCCTAGGTTTGACGAGAAATTGTTTGAAGACTCGGCCAACCATGTCATGACATTTCACTTATTGTGCTCATCTAATAGGATCATAGATGATTTCATCCACTTACAACTGTTTCAATGAACCTTAATCGATCCTTGAGTGAAATGGTATGTGCTCGAAAAAGCAGGGTCCCATGCAACCTTCAAATCTCTAGGCAAGGCGTTCTCAACCCTTTTCAAGTTACCTTTACACCATGACAATGGCTTGGAAATCCTTAAAAACTTCCATCAAACTACTTCCACCCATACCGTGGATCACATTCACGAGTGGCATCAGAGAAGGAGCCAGTGTAAAATTCAAGTCTCCCCTGGAACTTGTCCTTGATTGGTTCCTCAAGTCTCTTTTTCCCCTTGTTGTAAAATACATGGTCACCACGATGCCGCAAACCGAAGAATAAGCCATAACCAGATACCAACATCTTGATCTAGTCTATTCGCAGTCTGGTTACCTTTATAAGGTGCTCCCTGATGCTCCACAACCCTTACCACTTGGTCAAGAAAAACTTAGAATGTTCCATTCAACAGACGCACTAATTGGGCACATGACCCACCTCAACCCATATGGTATCCCTACACCCTCGTAAGACACCACTCAATATAATAACCCATATGGAGGAGTACCATGCTGCCCTTCTTCCATGGGAACACCTCATGTACCCAATTGTGCATTGTCTTCCCCTCCTCCTTCAACAACCAGGGGGGACAATCATGTGCATCCCATGAATCCTTTTTCTTAGCTAGGTATGCATATTCCTATGCATATGCATGGACATTCATGCAACCCAAGTTGTAGAGGAGGACCCTCAACATCATACAACCTGTATGGGCCTCCACAACAAAGTATCCCATATCACCCATTCCATGTGTAGATTTTAACCTTGTATAATTAATTACTGCAAGTCGATTCTTATTAAAAACACAAAAGATATAATGGCACACACACATATTTTACCCTGGAAACCCAAACTGGGAAAACCAACAGCCTGTTTAGAGTTGCACCTCTAATTCTTTATTCATAACCAATCTTCATTGTTTATAATAATATATATAGGAACCCGCAACATCGAAAACCCCTAATCCATTAACCCAAATTATTCAACAACCTTAATTCCTTAACCATAATTAGAAAACCATGTGCTGAAAATCGATAAAAACAGACTAAAAAACCACAAAAAAATTGGGGGCTATGCTTTCCTGCTGGTTGCTTCATGTAGATTTATTCTTCTAGATCCCCATTTAGGAATGTTGTCTTCACATCCAAATGTTCCACTTCAAAATCAAAAGCAACATCAACAAATAAACTTAAATCTAATACAATTTGACTTGGCAACAAGAGAAAAAAATTCACCAAACTCAATTCCCTCTACCCGGGAATAACCTTTTGCCATTAACCGAGCTTTGCATTTCTCCACTTTGCCTTCTACATTCAAATTCGTATTAAACACCCATTTGTTGCCAATGGGATTTCTTCCAATTGACAACTCCATTAGATCCCAAGCCTCATTCTCGTCCAACGTTGCCATTTCTTCCACCATGGCCTTTTTAAAGAGTTTGTCATCCTCTGAATCCATTGCCTCCCTAACTGTTCTAGGATCGTCATTAGTAATAAACAAAGAAAAATTTAAATGGAAATAAGGTGGAGTATACCTTTCTAGTTTCCTTTTTTCTCGAACCAATCTCCTCAATAGTGGAGTATGAGTCTCTTCTTCTGATTCATGTTCTTATGTAGAGCTTGATTCATTATTCTTCAATTCAAACTATATTTTCACTGGTTCTTCTTCCTTTGGTAGGACTTCCTATTTGGAAACATTTTTTATTTCTCTAAATACCACATCTCGACTATACACTACCTTCTTAGTTTCTGGGTTTCAAAGCTTATAACCTTTGATACCATATTTATAGCCAATAAAGATACACTTTTCAACCTGTTTGCCCAACTTACTCATGTTTTCCTTTGGAATGTGAACATAGGCATCACAACCAAATACCCCGAGATGTGTAAGAGAGGGTTTCTTACCAATCCATACCTCGTGTGGAATCTTTTCATCCAACACTGATGAAAGTGATCAATTGACCAGGGAACATGCAATACCAACTACCTTTGCCCAAAATTCATGTCCAAAACCGACACCATTGAGCATGCTCCTCGCTTTTTCCATCAACATCATGTTCATCCATTCTACAAATCCATTATATTGAGGTGTGTATGGAGTAGTCTTATGTCTTGCTATACCACACTTCTCATAGAATTCTCCCCCATTATCTATCCTCAACACCTTAATTCTCTTCTCTATCTAATTCTCCACAACATCCTTAAACTCTTTTAATTTGTCAAAGACTCTAGATTTCTTCTTGGGGGAATAAATCCATGTATTCCTCAAGAAATCATCTATAAATTATACATAGTACATAGATTTACCTAGTGATGGAACCGACACAGGTCCAAACACATCAATGTGTACCAGTTGTAAAATTCTCTCTGCCCTTGTAGTACCAGAGGAGAATCTTACACGATTCTACTTCCCATATAAGAAATGTTGATAGAAATCAAAATTCAGAGAGTAATCAAACATACCTTTACCGTGTAATACTTGAATGCCCTTCTCTTTGATATGTCTAAGTCTTTGATGACACAACTCATTATTTTCTCCATAGACTGTAGGATTTTTTTCTTCTTCAGCTCCAATATGAAGAACAAAAAAACTATTGCACCCTTAACCAATAGTGTGTCCCAACAAATTATATAGAATTCCATTCTGAACACCCTTCAACAACACCATTTCCCCTCGAACCATCCTGTAAGTTTCTTTCTCAAACACTATTTTTACCCCTGCATCGTCCATATTTCTTATAGAAATCGAATTTTTGGCCAATCCTGAGATGTGTAGAACACCAGGGAGTGTTCTAATCCTACCATCCATGAGATTTAGCTTGACTTTTCCTCGTCCTACAATTTTGGTTGTCGAGTCATCTCCTAGAAAAAACTCACCTTCATCATACCTTTGATATTTGCAGAACCACTCCCTGTAAGGAGTTAGATGAAGGGATGTACTTGATGTTGAGATTGGATAGTAAGGAAGGCCGTCACCATGCATGGAATCCTAACATAGAGGAGGACAATGAAACGTATCCAAGTCAATGGGTTAATCTTTTTCTTAAAATTGTACTTATGAAAAAATACATTAAATGGGTTATATTTTAATGTTGACTTAATGAGTACTTTTTATAAACTTAAAGTGAGAAATAATTTAAGTAGTCATCCTTTAATTTTGACCATTGATCTCATAAGGTGTATGAGGATCAATCTTTGCCCTCCATCCTTTTGGAGATAGGGTTTCTCACTTGCTCATTGAGTAAAAAGGAGATCAACTTGGAGAGGGGTGCATTATGCACAAGAGAGAGGCAATTTTCTCAAGAGAGAGAGAGAGAGAGAGAGGATAATTGCTCGAGGGTTTGGAGAGAGAGTTTGCAGAGAGATAGAGGAGGCTTCTACACTGAGATTGGCACACATCTTCAACATTTCATAGGTCTTTTCCTACAGATTTGATCAGGAGGATTTGCAAAAGGGGGCCATACATTTGTTGAGGAGGTTTTGTATTTGGTTGGGCTTATTTTAGTTGTTTTACCACAATATTGACTTAATATCAATAGATAATAGTTGACTTGCCACAATATCAAAGGCGTTGAGATGCTTTGTCATCTAGTCTCCATCTTTCATCATCGGTTTGTACAACTTCTTATGTGGGAACATTTTGTTTACCATGGACTTAGACCGATACAAAGCCCCTAACTTATTCCATAAAGCCTTGGTTGTAGCTTCCCCCGACACATTCAGTAATATTGAATTTGAGAGACACAACTAGACTGTGGTCTTTTCCTTCCGATCTAACTTTTCCCAGTCTTCTATTGACATTCCTGAAGGTGCAGTGCCTAGATCCACAATGATCCATTGATCTTTGTCTACCAACAAATCTTCTATAGATAAAAAAAATTCCCATTAAATTTTTGATCTCTATCTTTGAACTACTTGCCATTTCTTTTCACCACAAGACTCGATAGCACAGACCTCCCACTGTAACAAGGTTTATCATAGAGTCGAGTCAAACCCTTAGCCACAACGACATCCCCCAAAAGCCAATAGTTGTTATGATACCAAATGTAGATTTTAACCTTATTCAATTAATTGTTGCAAATTGATTCTTATTAAAAACATAAAAGATACAATGGCACACACACACATTACACAAATATTTTATCCTTGAAACCCAAACTGGGAAAACCGACAACTTGTCTAGAGAGACACTTCTAATTCATTATTCATCATCAATCAACATTGTTTACAATAATATATATAGGAACCCGTGACATCAAAAACCCCTAATCGATTGACCCAAATTAGTCAACAACCATAATTCCTTAACCAAAATTAGAAAACCATCAGTGAAAACAATTTGCCGAAAAACTGTTGGTCCTCCACCACAAATGCAACAACAGGGTGGTGTCAACTTTGTCCCACGTTCACCAATACAACATGTTTAAGCATTTGAACAACCAAACATGGTCAACCCGAATACGCAACATACCAACAAAAAGAAGAACAAAAATAAACCCAATGCCAACCGAGGATAGGAGGGAAACCCCCAACAACAAGATCCTCAAGCAAGGGGAAATCATAATGATGGTAATAAGAACCAATACACTGGAAAAAACAATGACCAACAATGTAAGGGGAAGAACAACAATCTCATAACCAACTTCCCTTGTGCATTATGCAGTGAGTATGGACATTATACTCACCACTGCCCCTGAGTCATAGACTTCAAATAAATGAAGGAGTCTATGAACACCCAAGGTCCCCCTACTCTTCAAGGTGCTCCGTAGGTTCAATAGAACTTCCCTCAACTTCCACCACAACAATCTTACACAACCCGTTCCCTCACCAAGGAGTGGTTTCCACACAACCAAAGACTAGGCCCTCCACCCAGCCAATGAGACAATATCCCAACCCATGATAAGCTCAAACCTACAATTCTTCAACCCGTAGCATTCTCATAGAATTTGAAGACATCCATCTTCAAACTCATGGACATGAATACAACATGCCTCCCGACTCCACTTCGACCACATCTGATGCACCCCAATTGCCAATAGGTACTTGTTTGATGATCCCATGCCTTAGTGGTGACCCTAGCCCACTTGTACCAGGATCACCTCTATGACATATTTTCCATAACCCATGTGTTATGGAAACACATAACTATAGCATTGTGGATGTCTTGGATCAATCACATGCAACCATGTTCATTATTGAGGTCTTGCAAACCTTTCCTTCACAAAGGAAATACTTGTTATCTGCATTGGGGGTGCCAGTCAACCCTTCTAAATTGTGCCTCATTACTTTCAATTTGGACAACTTAGAACCTCAACTCCCCTCCTTGGTTACTTTCCAAATCCCAGTCATGATTCTAAACATAACTATTCACCGATGCATTGTTGATGAGGAAGCATCCGCATACATTATATCCAAAAGCGTCTGGCATAAGCTCGGCTCCCCTGAGCTATTCCTTTATGCTATTACTCTCTGGGCCTACGATAACTACCCATCCCAACCTTAAGGTATTTTTCAAAACATCATTGTAGAGATAGAAGGAAAAATGGTCTGGATTGACATCAAGGTCATAGACACCCCATTGGAATACAACATCTTACTCGGAGGTAGCTGAATGTACATGATGAAGGCTATGGGATCATCTAAGTTTCACACCATGATCTTCCCTCATAATGGGAAGGTCGTCACGTAATATCAACTAACACGTTATGAACCTTTCCCCACTACGAACTTGGATAATTTCCTTCCCCTCCTCGAGGCACAACCAAAAGTTTCACCATCCACATAAATGGGTCCAGGGATCTTTAAAGACCCCTCACTCCTTGACACATACTAGGGTGACCCACCCTACATACCACCCTCGAACTTTGCCTAAGTGTGCACAATCACGTCTATTACAACAAAACCCATAACCTAGTCTACCCTTGAGACACACATACCTTATTCTAGCATCGAGACACCCATACCCCAATCTACCCTTGAGACACACCCTAAACCAAATACCATTCTTCTACCCACAACCAGGAGTTTAGGAAAACCAGGTAGGTACACTTATGCTTCCCAACATGGTGTTAGCTATCCATGTTTGGTATCTTGACCCACCATATATGGTACTATTACCATCACATTCCCCCCAAACAATTGCATTAGCCATATAGATCCCAATCACTCTAGTATTGTCACCACATGGTCACATAGTTGGGGGAAAGAATACCAACACCAGGGGAAAGAAGAAGAAACCCAGAAGCAATACTCAATCCACACCTCTAGTAAAACCCTTGTGCACATTATACGAAGCACCAGGTCACCTCACAAACCTCTGTCCCACTTTCTCAAATTTATGGAACTTGTTATCACACAATATGTAGATTGGGCAAAGCCCAACCCAATCCACGAGAGTGTGACAACTATGGGAGTACCTACCCACTGTCATCTTAGATATACACTCCCCTTGCTTTAGTGATGACAAGTCACCACAAGGGGGGAATCCCAATGACCCTAGGGGGATTGAGATGGAAAGTGAGAGACTTATCAATGGATCCATTATAGGTCAAGTTTCGATATGAATAAAGGGATTGAAGAAGAGTCTTGTGGAAGGGTAAATGGTTTCCAAAAGTTGTGCACTTGCAAAATAGCATTAGCCCTGCTTGGAACCAGAAAAATGATGATAAACCAAGCCTCTAATCAATGGGGAATCAATAATATAAGCTTGTTGTCCTGGAACTGCAACATATGCCAGATTTACAACAACAAAGAACGAGTTATAATAATTGCACAATTAACCATCAAAAACACCAAATAATTATTGGATGATCGAGCCTTAAACATGTAGATAATAGTCCAATACTTAAACTCAAGTTTTGATGGCAAAATAGGGCTGCAAAAAGATGTTATCAATAGTATATTAGGGCAGCCTTGTGGCTGTAGCAAAAATTTTCTACAATAGCAAGATCTAGCCACTGAAATTCACAAGCAAAGCACCCAAATGAAAGCCCTTGACAAGAAGAATAATTAGCACTAATTACTTGCAATTTTTAGCCGTAGGAAGAGTATCAAAAGATGATGAAAGAGTTATTTTGAAATAGCCTTGATGGTTGTAGCACTAGTTTATAACAACAAAGATAATTAGTTAGCCAAGCTAGACGCCCTTAGGGCAAAATAATGCTTATACTATATAAAATCAATTCCAACTTAGAAAATTGCAATATCTCAACAATTCACGTATACCAATGTAATGATTTTATATCTCCAATGCAAATTAGATTAGTGCCTTATCAATTGGGTTATGGGGCCTCTTGTGTAAGAGCTAGTTGTGTTACTTTTCTAGGGGTGTAAGCCTTTTTAATCCCTAGAGCAAACAAAACTAGCAAGGTAAATCTAGGAGGGTGTAAGACTTTTTACTCCTAGCAACCTCTGCAAAAGTGACTTATCAAAGACAATGGTGATAGATCTTAGTGGAGTGTATATGCCTTTATACTCCTCCAAAAGCTTAACAAAATTAACCTTGCAACCAAGAAAGAAACAACACAAGGCATAAATTCCTTATTAACAAGATAAACCTCTCTTTACCAAGAATATTCCATCACAAGAGCAAGAACAAAATATCCAAGAGATACCGCCTTAGCTTCCTTCACCAAAAGACAAGTACTAACATCCAATAGCATAAGAGAGAGAGACATGCGATTTTCCTAAGTGGGGCGAAAATTTCATCCAACACTTATGTAACTCTCAAGTGAGTTATATGTAAAATGAAAGTGACAAGGCCTTTATTCATACAAGACCTTGTAAAACAAATTTATCCACATACTTAGGGAAAAAGAAAAATTAAGGAGGCCAACCTCCTCAATTTTCCCCTTTACAAATTATAATTTAAACTTACAAAAGAAGAAAACCCTAAATGATGACTCCATACCCCTTGGGGGTGATGTTTTGGCCTAACAAACAAGATGTTCAGGTTCTTGAGGGAGACATGGGTCTCCAAAGGTCATATATTCATGTGCAAGAGTCTTCCTTCATCAAGATGTGCCAAGTCATCATCAACCATCCAAAACCACGAAACCCTATCCCTCCAAGTATGACGTCATGCCCTAGGAGATGACGTTTTCAGCCTCCAAGGCCAAACGTTGGGCACAGGGGGGGCTCATCTCCTTATCCAAGGTGTCCTCTCATGCCTCCAAAGGCAAAGTTCATCATCCATGTGTCCAAAGAGAAGGGGGCACATCATCCAACTTGTGGGATTCGTGCCCCAAACGAAGGTCCAAGTGACCTTGTGCCTTCATGATCAAGCTTTCACCTGTCAAGAACCTACAAAGATAAACAAGTATGCCCTCCAAGGGTTTATAAGTCACAATATCATGCTAAGTAATCCATATCTAATAAAAGAACCACCCAAACATGTGCATCAAATCCCCCCTTTTCAAAATAAACAAATGCTCAAAGACCTTATACAATTTGCCAAATTTAGATATGGGAGAAGTGTCATAGTGCCCTATTGGGTAAACCAATTCCTCAAGTAGGGGATGTTCTCAAGGAGAAATCTCTCTAAGTCATGTAGTGAATATGAGGTGGATGGGGTTATACTTCTAGGTATGGGGTTTCATGACATACAAGGGCTCATATTGTCTTGTTTATGGGCGTCGTTGTTGAGGGCTAGCCACATCTTTTTTCTCTTTTGTTTTTAAGGCATATTTTTCCAAACCCTTTATTATCCATTTCATTTGCACGTGTCACCAAGTTGAAGACAACAAGGGGAACTAAAAAGGAAATGCACATGCCACATATACTCTACCTTGGTTCACATGCCTTTCCAAGTTGAAGACAATAAGGGGCACTCAAAAGGAAATGCATAGCACACAAACTCTCTACCTCGAAAAGTTTTGGTAATTGATTAATTATTCATTTTATGGGTCCCTTACTTTTTTTAGAAACGTTTCATTGCTCTCGGGATCCCAGGGCGAGCCTTTATTGCATGATGTTTTTTTCTAGGGAAGCTCTGAGCCTAATGGAGCTTTCTTCCCATGAAATGAGGTACATGCCCTTCTTGGGTCAATAAGCCTGAAAACCTAAAAGGTTGGGAGACGAAGGGGAAGAATTGATGGAAGGTGGAAAGTATGATTGGGAATGGTACGATGACCCTTCAAGGAGAGCCCCTGGTAACAACCCTTTCCCTAAGGGTGGCCACTTACTAGGAAACCATGACACTCACCAAGGTGAAATAGGGAAAAAAGCACAATTTCCAAGCAAATGTTTTCGAAATCAAGAAAGGATCCTTTGCAACATGTTCAAATGCTTCAAATATTAAAATGACACTTACCTTGATACCAGACTTGTTACCTCATGAAGCAAACCTTGTTGTCCTCTGTGGACCAAGCTGGGTGTGTGGACCAAGCTTGATGTGGTGGATGTTGCTGCCATCAATCAGATGGTGGTGCGTGTCATGATAGGGGCCCTTGCCTGCTCATCTGCCTCTCTGTACTCCATGTTTGCAACCTAAGGGCCTCGAGACATAATCTCCTTCGTTATACCTAGGAATGGGGGATAACAAAACCTAATCCATTTACCTCGCGTAGCAACGTTGTTCCCCACCCTAGTAGCAACATTCTTCAACCTTACACAAGAGTCTACCCCCCACACAATAAGACATTGCATGTCGATTTCACATGTGTTATATGTTCATAATATGGAGATTGCACTCATCATTGTCCCAGTCTACCCCAATTTTGAAACACATTGGTAGTAGTTCGTCAAATGACCCTAGAAGAACCCACTCAAATGGTACCACAACCGTCGATCAATAGATTTCAATTCCTTTAACATTTATTATGTGTCCATTTCCATTAATGGACACCGTACTTTCTCACGTGCACTATGTGGCAAATTGGACCATTTCACTTATATTTGTCCATTGATCATTGCGTACTACACTTGTCAAATGACTACCATCCAAAATATTCGAGAGGCCCTCCACGCCACAGGGTCCCTCAACATTGTAGCCATCCCCCAAGGTGATTTTAACCCACATAATCAGGATCAAGTGTCTACACCTCTTTTCCCATCCAATTCTCTAATACAACTACGACATGATACAGTTCCTCTTACCCCACCTAATTCCTCGAAAATCCCTCAACAATTAATTCTTTCTCCTCCAGGATACCATGAAACACACACGTGTGTACGAATCTGTCAGATTTTTTCAAACGAAGGATTGTTAGCTTTAGTTTAATAATCGACACCTATTAAGGATATCACCCATTTACCATCTCCTAGAAGACCTGAAAACATCATTCAACCAAAATCCCATCATGTTTGTACTACCTCAACATTTTCCAATTCTTCGACACTCAACGCTATGTCAATCTCACGTGGGATGTTCAACCCCATCACGTAGACCTTGCCCGTGCATGCCTCAAAGAGGTCTTTTCTTTCACACATTGTCCATTCAGATGAAGACATTCTAGAGGCCATGATGGAACTTGGCTACCCTTGGGATGCAATACATCATTGATCATTCTTCCTACCTAAGGATGATTTTCAACCTACAACTAGCACTAATGTTTGTGTCGTTGAAACTAAGGACTTCATTCCTCTTGGGCATACCGATTGCTTAAAAAACCCAATCCCCACCCCTGACGCTTTTGAAGAAGGGAACATGGCCAACATTTCCCCAACCATCAATGTGGACATTTCCACCAAACTATGGATCACGGAGGACATCATCCTCGACACTGCATACTCCCTGTAAGAAGTCCTTACATAAAAGGCTCTTTTTCAAGAATAATGGGGTATTTTTTCTTGGTTGTATACTAAAATGCTCAGTCTCAACCTTGCCATTGTTGAATACTGTATTGACACTTGGCCTAATGTTTTTCCCGTTCGCAAAAAACAATGGCCCCTTCATCCCTCCAAAGCAATGGCTATAGTTAAAATTGACAAGCTGTGCATAATCGGTCTCATCTATCTCGTTGTGTATACATCATGGCTCTCTAACCCCATCCCCATCAACAAAAATCAGGGAACCATCCATGTCTGCACAAAATTTAGAGACCTAAATCAAGCTTGTCCCAAGGACAACTTTCCCACCCCTTTAATCAATCAAGTAATCAATTCTTGTGCCAAACATAAAACCCTTTCATTCATGTACGGGTTCTCCGGCTAGAACCGAATTCAAATTTTCCATGAAGACCAATACAAGACTTCATTCACCATCCCACGGGGCACTTTCACACATCCTGTCATGCCCTTTGCTCTAAAAAATGCGAGAGCTACTTTCCAGTGGGCGATGACTTATGTATTTCATGATCTCACTCAGCTCATCCTTGCTTACTTGGATGATCTCATGGCTCATGCCAAGAAACGATCCCAACATCTCGTGGATATTCACATCATCTTCCAAAGGTTTTTCCAATACAAATTCATTTGAATCCCCTTAAATGTTTTTTTGTGTAACCTCCAAGCATTTGCTCAGATTCATAGTGTCCTAGAAAGGGATCACAATGGACCCCCTCAAGGTTCATGCCATCAACAAAATTCCCCCTCCAAAGGCTTTGTGTCAATTAGAGAGTTTACAAGGTAAAGCCAAGCTTTTATATTTCTTTGTTCCTACTTATACTACTTGCGCCCATGACTTCTTATGCCTGTTATGCCAAGACATCCCATTTAAATGATATAATCAATCTCAATAAGCTTTTAAGGCACTCAAAGCAACCCTCTCCAAAACCCCTTTAATCATCCCCCCTGACTTCGATAAAGATTGCACCCTGTACCTTTTAGGCTCAACAATATTAGTTGCAAGAGTCCTCATCTAAGAAGGTGAAGACAGGAAATAAAACATCATCTACTACATCAGTAAGAACTTATTAGGGCCTCCTTCATACTACAATCATGAGGGAAAGTTGTCCATGGCCATGGTTCACATAGTCTAAAAACCATGCCATTACATTTTTCTATGAACCACCAAGGTCATTGCAAACTCCAATTCCATGCAATACTTATTGAGTTGATGCCAAATTCATGGTAAATTCACCCGGTGGATTGTAATTATCCAAGAGTTCAATCTAGATTTGACCACTCCTAAAAGCAAGAAGGCACTTACCCTCATAGAATTCATCATTGATTTACTGTCTAACACCAAGGACACTCCCAAGAATGAAAACTTCTTCGATGAGCATCTATTTGTCATCTTGTTAGATGACCCTTGGTATGGTGACATTCTCACCTACCTTCACCCTCGGAAGTTTGGATCACATCTCCCTTGGGATAATCGTCGATGTATCTGCCACCAAGCCCCACACTATCTCTTCAAAGGGAATGTTCTATATCGATGGGGAGTAGATACCATATTACGTCATTGCCTCACCCTTGATGAGAAAAAACGAGTCCTTAATGATTTCCACAACGACGCTTGTGGTGGACACCTCTCAAGTATGTCCACTTATCATAAGGTTGTGTGGGCCAGTTACTTTTGGCCTACCTTGTTTCATGATTGCATTTAACCGATCAAGTGGCATACCAAGTGCCAAATTTTCACACATAAATCGCGAGCCCCACTAGCTCCTTTACACCTAGTCATTAGAACTATCCCCTTCTACAAATGGGGCATAGACTTCGTGACATGCAACCCTGCATCTAATAATGGTCATAGACACATCATTATGGTTGTTGAATACTTCACCAAATGGGAAGAATCTATGCTTACTTTCAACAATATGAGAGATACTACAACCAACTTCTTTTTCAATCATGTCATCACTCGCTTTGGGGTCCCCCAAAAGTTAGTCTTAGACCATGGCAAACATTTTTAAAATGAAGTGTTTGAGGGGTTATCCTCTAGTATAGTCCTCACTCACGAGTATGCTTCCCCATATTACCCACAGTCCAATGGTCGGGTTGAGACTGTCAACAAAGTCCTCAAAACCATGTTGCAACAAATAGTGAAGAAACACAAAACCAATCGACATCACATGCTTTTCTACGCACTTTGGGCATGCTAAATGGCAGTCAAAACCACCACGGTATTACCCCATTCCACCTTGTCCATGGGGTAGAAGCAATATTTCCCATCAAATGTGAAATCCCAACACTCTGAACAACAACTGAATTGCTACATATACCACTCTCCTCGAACAACACCTCATCACTTTAGAATCTATTATTGAATATAGTCAATCCTTGTTACAACACAATGAGGCCATCAAAAAGTGCTCAAAAGTTGCTTTCAATCCCCAAGTCAACCCGTGTTCCTTTAACAAGGGTCATCATTACCTCACCTATGATATCGCCCACGATACCTTAGGCCATGGAAAGTTCAAATCCCTTTGGCATGACCCTTTCATCGTCAAACACTACCTCAGAAAGGGGGAATACATCCTTTCTCACCTCGAAGGCACCCTCCTCAAAGAACCTATTAATGGATTATACTTGAAGAGGTTTTACCCATAAGTAGCCATTCTACTTCGGACCACTTCTGTGTGCATATTTTACTTTTATAAAAATGTCCATAGGTTTTTTAATCTTTTTTACACGCACATAAAAAAATCACATTTTTGATCACTTTCCCTTGTTGCTTTACTAGATGAATCGCTTGTCGACATATAACATCGGTTTTTTCAATGATGCTAGTTGATGGATTCAAAACCTCACTTCGATAGCTTGCGCTATTTATTCACCTACACATATATTTCTTCACTCCAACAGTTTGTGCCTAGGTCCAGCTAGGAATAGCCAAGTAGAGTATGCTACTATGATTGGCCTTTTTGTTGATGTTTCTCACCTTCACATTCACCACTTCAATGTATTATTGGATTTCTAACTTATCGTCCTGCAGTTGAACAATATCTACCATGTTTGCGACCTTTACTTGTTTAGAAAATGCCCACAAGTTAAACTTTTATCACGAAAATTTGAATCCATTACATTCACACATATTCCTATAAGTGACAACTAAGTTGTAGATCACATTGCAAATGAAATTCTAGACTAGCATTTTTCGCATAATCAAAGCATTGTTTATCACGAGTAGCCTATCTATCCACATATATATGTTTTTTCATCATCACATCGGCAACATGTATCGTAAAGCAATACAGGACCATAAACATATCATCAAAAACAAGAACATCACATACAAGTCACACCATCATCATCAATTTCAAAAATTGGGTACATAAATACAAAGGGGTCGGCCCTCACTGCAATCGTGCTTGCCTATCATATAGAAAATGGGCGCATTGTTAAACTTTTATCATGAAAATTTGAATCCATTACATTCACACATATTCCTATAAGTGACAACTAAGTTGCAGGTCACATTGGAAATGAAATTCTAGACTAGAATTTTTCGCATAATCAAAGCATTGTTTATCACGAGTAGCCCGTCTATCCACATATATATGTTTTTTCATCATCACATTCGCAACATGTATCATAAAGCAATACAAGACCATAAACATATCATCAAAAGCACAAACATCAGATCATACAAGTAACACCACCATGAGATGTAAAAATCGGGTACATCAATACAAAGGGGTCGACTCTCACTGCAATCATTCTTGCCTATCATATACAAAATAGGGGCATTGCCCCTATACATGCCATATACAAAAAATGTGAGCCTTGACCATATAAATAGGGATATACAAAAGTAGTCCTTGCTCGTACATCACAGTCATCCAACTCTAAGGTGGACCAAGCTTAAGGAGCCCCCCAGTTGGAGGCTCCCCTTCCACTGGAGGTACTCTTCCAGCCAGAGGTCTCATCTACATAGTAAACTTTGCACCTACCACAATATCCCATCGTACCAATGACCACCAATCAGGATCGAGGATGATGGAAGCCTATAGTACCACCTCTTCCTGCACCTCTATCCATCTCACATCTAACACTCCATGTAATACCTAGTCAAACCATCGTCGAATATAATCTAGTTGATATTGGAGGCTCACCTCTCTCCCAGTGGCTCCCCCACCTACAAGATCCACCTATGGTTGTTGCGTTGGCCCAACCTTTGCCACCTCACAACCCCGATGTTGTCCACCTCTAATAGGTCCTTCCCGACCTATTACTATTGGCTCCCTTTCCCACGTCATAACATATCTCACCACATGAATATCTCATCCTCGTGGTCCAACATCTACAATTATAAACATAGTTATCCATTAGTAATATGTTAGATAATCAAGACCATGCATAAAATCATAAAAAACAACATAAATTCAATACATAACCACATCAATACTCACCTTGAAAGTCCCATACCTCCCCAAGGGGAAGGATCATCTCTAGATCATGTTGATAATCCATACCAATGTAGGGGTAATCTAGAATGACCTAGGAGAACTGTCTCTAGAACCACTAGAAATCAGCTGTGAAGTAGCACCCCACTAGCATGTCACCCTCCTGGACTAGCACATCCCCCCATCTCCTCATTCATGGTTGGGTTGGCCTAGCTGTCGCGAGTATAATTTGTTGGCACAAGAATACCACCCTCTTAAAGGAAAAACTACATAACATAGAGCCAAATGTGAAGTCTCCCTTGTGGGCATCTCAATCCCTCTCTTGCCATCGAATCGACATAATGACAGCTCAAAATATCACACTCTAAACACACAAGGGTTAGCCAGTCACTAAACTCACCCAAAAAATTCAACAATTTTCATCTTCTATCTGATTGATGCAACTGTTTCTTGAACAATCACGTAGAGCCACTTCATGTTTATCAACCACCTACTCATGGTGACCCACACAACTATTTGATTTACAGTCACCTTAATTAGTGCAAACGATCACTTTACTATTGTGCTTAACTCAACGCGATTGTGCGACCCTTGGTTGTGTTGTACGACGCAGGTGAGTGGAGCACAACTATGTTGATATGTGCATGTATCTTTCGATTGTCTGTGTGGATTGTACGACCTCTCTAAAAAAGGGATTGTATGTTCCACCATGCCATCCTACCTAGAACATTAAATAAGCCAAAATGAAGAGGAGGTCAGAACTGGTTACCCGGCTCTCTCGATACTTGAATCGACTAGATGATGCAAGCGAAGGGGACATTGGAACTCATGGGATCCATCGAACTATGTTCATCCATGTCACCTCAGGTACAAATGAGGTGGTATGGTAGGCACCACTACCATTTATATGGCCCAATTACAAACTTCCTCTAGTATGTGCAGTAGCCCAGAAGCTCCATTTTTTTTATCAGTTTGCACTGTCGGGATCACCATTTTCCATTCTACACAATAGTATGATCCATTCATTTTTTCACACACCTTCCCCGGGAACCCCTATTTCATCACCCTAGTTACATATGCACTTTCTCACTACCACTTTGTTCCAAGTTCTTGTATCAAGTTCTTTACTTTCATGTTATTTTTCAGTTTGGGTATTTGGTATTTGTGTGCAGGTACTTGTCGACAAGTTCACATCACTTTACTTCAGGGCTAGTCCATAGCCCCTTAAGGTATATACTTTAAAATCGGCATGTAGTCACTCCCTTTGTGAGTAATTGCATTTACTAGTACTATTCCTCTACATATTCCTCGAGAATCACATTCCCTAGTATCACAACAACTTCACCCAGTTCCACTTGCATCAAAATGTTGTTTTCTGGTAATTTTCTTACCTACATGGGTTGTCTCAAATTTTTATCTCCCTTGGAAAATTGACATCCATGCTATTTTATCTCATCATATGGCAGTCCAATGTAGTTCACATGGTTGAGAATGAACTTCATACTTCTTCTCAACATATTGCTAGCTTAAACCCCCATGGATTCTCGGATCCCTACAAGTTTTTGATTGGTTTTGTTGAATGCATCTTCGCATTTTCATTAGCCCCTCATCTCCTCCAAGATTAGTTGACCATATGCAGTCCAGTCCACCATTCACCCACCTACATAGAGACCCACCCTCTTCCCACCTACCCCTCATTCGTTCTCATAAAGTCTCACCTCATCAGGTCGAGCCATTTGATCACTAGGGCACCTGTCTCTGTGCTTGCACATTCAATCCAATTATTCTTTATTCATTTTGGTAATTGTACAATGTACCTTTTGATTTATGTTGGATGTTTTTAGTCCACGCTTGCACATGTCCCGTCCTTCTCAACGCTGGGGATTTTAGACCTAGGGTTCGCTTGGAGTTGTCCAACCAAAACCCCAAAGCACCGACATATCAATCCTCGACCAAGGTCGAGGAAGGTCTTACTCGAGATGCAAAGAGGATCAGAGAGACCATAAGGTCTTGTAACGGGGATGAAGTCTAAGCACAAAAAAAGTCACTAGGATTGAAATCCATGTAGCTTGTATCTAATAAACTATTAGGACTAAGAATTAAAATGATACACACACATATTTAATTCATACATAACATACACATAATGGATCAGAATTGTCATATCTTTATTACTAGAAACATTCCATCACATCAGAGATGTACATTATGTAGGATAGATACATATGATAGCCATTGAACTTCATATATTTACTATATAATTCCTTAGAGTTAATAGATAATGTGCAATGTGGAGTTGCTCAAAACTCAGACATATATTAGACACATAATTATAAATCACTACAACATTACAACAGACTCAGAACGAGATCGATATTGAAGACTCAATGAGTCTCTTGTTCTCAATGTCAAACTAATCTCAAGAGATAGCTAGCTCTGTTTATGATATCATAGCTTCTTTTTATTGCTTTCTCTGATGGGGAGCAATGTATCTTTCTACTCTGCTCCACTCGTTTGTCTGATAAAACTGCCTTGCATGCTTTTGGTGTCTTCCAGTGCCACGTAGACTTCCTGTATCAAGGGAAATCTTAACTGTCTGACCAACTCATCCTCTAGAAATCTCACATCCTTGTATGTTGTTGGCAGTAATCATTTGAGGAAATTTCCTGATGATTCCTTTCTTGATTCAGATGGGAATATTCTTGGTTTCCGACGCTACTGACAAAACTTGGACCGACGCATACTTGGTAGTCTTTAAGCTTGGCGTGTAACTGAGAAAAATCGATTCAACATGCACTCTACGTCATTCCTCGTGCATTTCCTTAGGTGTGCGTAAAATTATGGAATGAGTGCACACAACTTTGTTTGTGTGCACATGCAAAACTGAACCCAAAACTTTGGGTGCCAACAATTTACAAACAAGCAAGTCGACTTAGTCTATCACATCCCATGGCTCCATTTTTAACTCGATAACATCCCTAGTCGCCCTTGGTTGGAGCATACACACTAAACAAACATATCTCCAAACACCCCTCTTATTGGTCAAACCTCAAGTATCTCAGTTCCCTTCATTATGATCCCCAAGTTTTTACCCATAACCACCAACTATTTACAACATTGTCACCCTCAGTTACAATTCGACAACACCTTGCCAATATCTGATTATCCCCTTAACATCAAACCACTATTTGTCCAATTGAATGTTTGAATGCCACCGCTACTATTCATCACTTATGCTCCGACCAAGGGAAATTTTTCATTCCATTTACCATCAAACTTGTCCATATTTCTCAGTAACACATCACTCTTACAAAGTCAATACCCAATACTATATTGATCACTTGATCTCAAGGGACACTTTTCCCTTTGTGTTTGCAGCTCCATTCATGTTCATGTCAATACCATTTTCCAATTATATTGCAGTATCTTGGTTCCCATTACCATACAAATGGTGAGCCCTGTACGAGACAAAGAGAGTCATCATTTCTCTCTGCTTTTGTTTCCCCCCTTGATGTTCAACATTAGCATATATACACATCAGGGTGGGTCTTACTTTGTGACAAAGTTGAAGACCCTTAAGTTTGACATGACATCAATGCCTTCAAGTAATGAACACACACTCCAAGTGTTCACTTCAATATCCATGACACACCCCCCTAAAGAATTGTCATTTGTTGTTACCAATGCCCCCGAGGGCTCTATAGATCTCTTCTTCAACAATTTTCTAGTTACAGGATCATCTAAGTCCTCATACTTGTGATGATCAAAGAAGAGGCCTCAACCTTTTGTTCACTATTGTAATCATTTGTGTTTATGGCATGAGCATGGGGCATGCTCATCTCGTTTGTATAAAACAAATTCAGTATTTTGCAATATTATATATTTGTAGGTGGACTTCTTGTTCTTCCTCCATAGGCGATCCTTGTTCCCTCAAACCTTTCCCCTCTCTAATACGACAGATCATCAGTGTACAAAGAAAAATAAATGATGATGTATTTCGACTATAAATCTACTCCTAACATCACATATCAGGGGGCATATGTTATCCCCTAAAATCGCCCACAGAGCTATATAGGTGATCACCGGGAGAGTCATCGATTCAATACACCAAGGTGCATGTTCATGGCATTAATACACCATCTCTAGCATGACAAAAACTATACAAAGTGGGTTTTTTATCATTTATGTGACTCACCAATTTGTATTTTGAGCAATCTACGTGTGCTCACACGACTATTCCTTCGAATGTCGTGCAAATCAACCATAAGTGAAATTTCAATAACTATCGGTGCATTGAAGACCAAGAATCCCATATGATGTAATTCCTAGTTGAAGGACCAAGAGGCCTTGACCCAATGGGCATTGAAGGGTGTTACACACCAAAATGTCATACGTAAGTGTCACACCTATTTACACCTAAGTGTCGCATGCACTTTACCGAGTGTCGCAACAGCTTGACTTCATGAAAGAACATTTGTCACAATCCCTTGTGAGTGTGGAGGAGAAATTTATCATATGAGGGTCAAAATACGATGTGCACATATATTATTCATTATTATTAAAAAAAAAAAGGAAATTAATTTAGTGTGAGAATCCACCTCACATTTAGTTTCCTAATCTCAAGGAGAAGTTGAGAGTCTCATGGATGGCTGAGATATTTTCTCAAACCAAAATCCTAAGTTGATGGATCTTGAGAGATATTTCCTCCTTAAAATCCTTGAGAGATATTTTTTCCCTAAAATCCTTGAAAGATATTTTTTGCCTAAAAATCTTGGAGATCCCAATTTAGTGGATCTAGTGAGTGATCTTCTCCATGGTGGTTAAATCTCCAAATCCTATATAATTAGGGCATTCCAAAGTGAGAGAGGAAAGGATGAATCCATTTGAAGCATCATCATTTTGATCTCAAGGCATTCATGCAAGGGATGGAAAGGAGGAGCGTGGAGGAAGATCACATCACATCATGGATGTAAGCCTTTCTTGTTTCTCTTAATAATAATAGCTTGGCCTATTCCCATACTTCTGTCTCTTTTAAGTTTACATATGAATGTCATGCTTGTTTCATGTAGTTAAATTTTCTTTTATCTAAGCTTGTGCAAGTAGTAAAAGAGGAAGATCCTTTTGTCTAAGTGCAGGGAGATCGTGTTCGAGCTAGGACTGGATGTTGGAGCAGCAAGGAGCAGCGAGGAAAACCTTCAAAAAAGATGCACTTGATTTCCTTTTCATTCTTCTCATTTTCATGTGTGAATAGATAGGAGCAATGGATGTTAGTGTCCACTTGCTCTATTCTGTCTTAGCCGAAGAAAACCCAGCTAAGGGGAGCTTAACTTGTATGCAGGGTAAGATTTCTCATAATAGAATTTAACGACCATACTGGAGAACTTAACGACCATACTGGAGAACAATTGTTTCCTAGGTTTTTATCCCTTTGTTTTTGTGTATTTCTTGAGTGAATGCTTGATTTTTGAACTATTCTCTATTTTCCTATTCACTAGATAGCTTACACAATCCTTGATTAGCTTCCTGTTGAATCTGGGTTAATTTTCAGTTGTTCAGGAGCACTTTTCAGCACTGACATTCCCCCCTAGTGCCTTATAGAGCATCACTGACGCTCCATGGAAGTGTATTTGGGAGCGTCACTCTTGCAGTAATGCTCTGTCCCCTTAGTGATAGGAGCATCACCCTTGTTTCTGCACTGATTTTTGGTCTTTTCTTCTCTATTTCTTGGCTTTTTTACTTAGAGTTAGACCTCAATTTCTTGTTGGATTGCTTGGGATTTTGTTTGATTGAGAAGGTTGTTCATACCACTCTTTTTGCTTTTGGTAATCTATTGTCCTATATCAAGTTGTGAAAAGGTCATAAGCCCTTCAAGGTTAATCTAAATCCTTGGATATAGCTTTGATTGTCAGTAGCTTGGTGACTATACAATCATCAAACTTTTGTCTTTTGCTCACTTAGAACTTTCTTTTACTTGTTAGTTTTGAAAGTTTGTTTCATTAACTTGGAGACATATAGTGCATCAAGCCCTATCATTTTAGTTTTCTTTTTGGAAATTGTTGATCCATTAGGTCAATTATGAATCTTTGAGGGTCTATTGCACCATCAATTGATAACATATTTGTTGATTTTAAAGTCTTTTTAAGAGTGATTTCTTTCTTGCTTGAATTAGTGTGAAAAGCCATTTTTGGGTTTGATTCCCTCGAGCTTGTGAATGCGTCTTTGTTTGAATTTTCTTTCTACTTCGTTTTCATTTCTATATTAGCCTTGCACTCTTTCTTTTCATTTAAAAGTAAAAAAGCATTAAGAAGGAGCATTTGATTGTATTCCCTATTAGGTCAAACAAAGAGAAATTGATTGCATTCTAGTGTGCAAGTGAAACATTTTGAGCTTGCATTTTAAGAGTGAAAAATTGCATGGTTTTTGGCATTTTTGAGCTTTCATTCTAAAACAATTTTCCTCCTCATGGCTAGGGGGCATGAATCACTTATCCTATAATTTCTTGGACTCATATATTGGACACTTTTTTCATTCAAAGAGTAATTTATGTTTCTTGCATTGAAAGTTGTAATAGTTTCTTTGCTTGAAACCTCTTGCTCCTTTTTATAGATACCCTTCATCGAAAGTTAAAGATTGCAATGCATGCATATTTTATTTGAAGTCTTATTGGAATCAAGTGTCACACATCATAGTCAAGTTGCATCTGCAATCCTTTTTGAGTAACAAACAACCATAAAAGGAACAAACACTTAATCTAAAATTAACTAGATCTTTTCGTTATTAGAAAATGATCACAAGCCCAGGATTTTAGGGCCTTGGTTGTAGGGTGGAGAGTAAATTCTTCAAGGCCATTTAAACAAAACTGTAGAACACTAGAGAGCATTGAAATCCAAGTATTAGCAATTTGTGTAGTCGGGAGAGCTCCTCTTACATGGGAGTTAAGCACAAGGTCAAGCGAAGCGACAATTTGAGATCTCCCCTCTTCTGTTCACCTAGCGGGACTACAACAATTTTGAAGCTTTGAAGAGTGGAAGGTCCTCGGGGTGACACCACTTGTTTTCAGTATTTGGGTAGTGGATTTGTGTCCACCATTCCTAGTTCCATTTTCTTAGTCTCGATTGTCGACTGGTTATCCTCCCGACTGTCGACTGTGAAATTGGTAAACATAGTTGCTTTTCGGAGGATTATACACAAGTGACTGCAAGGGGGTTCCTTCTTCAAAAGGTTCCTTGTGGTACCTGAGGCAGATGTCGCATCATACTCTCAGTACCCCTGGAGGGTGGACCCATGAAACGAGGGTTACTTCCACTAGGAAGGGATGTTATGTGGAGGTCAGGGTAACTGCTTCTCATATCTTCGTTGACGACCTTATCTCCCGTCTCCAGAAGATCCCTACTTCCTTTGTTTGTTTTCTCTTATCTTATAGGGACTTTGGTAGTGTGTGCTATGTGATTTAGTAGACCCTGGGTTGATTCTGTGTCTATGGAAACATTTCCCGGGACTACCAAACAAGGGACCCCTTTTCAAGGGGAACCTTTTGTTTTTCCTTCGTTTGGAAACGTTGGTCCTCCTTACATTGATACTTTAAGTCTTCCTAGATTCACTATATGGTTATTTGTATGGTTATTTTACACTCCGGTGATCCCGAATGTGCCTGGTGTTTCGAATGCAATCCCTCCATCTCAAGAAAATTAACCTCATGTTGACCCTTTTCCTTCTTCTTCCGTTGGGTCTTCTTTGCTTTCTTCTTCTTCACCTAGTGAAAGATTTGGAGCTAGCAAACAAGTGGATAAGAAGAAGAAAAGGAAGATTAATAAGAAGAAAAATAATCAAGGGGCCAAGATTCCAACCACTGCAGGTCATGTTGGAGGCAATCAACCAGTTACTGTTAATCGTATTGGGAGTGTTGATGATATCGACAAGCCTACCCAGACAACTCGTAAGCTCAAATTCCCTTGCAGGCTTTGTATGGGTGACCACTTTCTTAAGGATTGCCTTGATATTCCCAAGATATTATAAGTGTGGCATACGGGTTCCCAACAACCCGTGTTTCCAACTGCCTCCAGTCATGCTGGTGACAACCCATCAACTAGTGATAGTAAGGTTGGAAGTAAGAAAGGTAGAGTGAAGTTTCCTTATAGGTTATGTGAAGGAAGTCATCAAACTTACCTTTGCCCTCGTTAATAGATTGTTGTTTCCCAACAACAACTTCCAACTAGTTACCTTAAGCTTTCTATTGACCAACCATTGGTTGATAAAGTGGTTGACTTGATTCCATCATCGGTCGATCCCACTCTTACCTTGAAGAGTGAAGTAGGCACTGCTAAGGTTTTTCTTGTCTCTTCAGATACTTTCAGGCAAGGGGGTATTTCACCCATTTTAATAGAACCCCCTCCAAGTAATGAGGTAATTTCCATTGATTGGAATAGACCGACGACACCTCGCCTTCCTTCCTACTTGCCTCTCCAAATAATTGTGCAAGTTTGCGATATAAACATATGTTACTCTATTATAGACGAAGGCATTTTTGTTAGACTTTTATCCTCAAACACTTGGCAAGCTCTAGGTTCCCCTCAACTTGTGCTCGCTACTAAGAATCTGTCGGCTTTTAACAAAAGAGCTAGTGAACCTTTATGGATCCTTCCTCAGTTACCAGTTACCTTAGGAGGGAAAATTGTCTATATTGACGTGATGGTAGTCCAAGGTCCCTTGGATTTTAATTTACTCCTCCTACGGGACTATGTTTATGTTATGAAAGATATTGTGTCCACACTTTTTTGAGTGATATCTTTCCCTCGTAATGGAAACATTGTGACCATTGACCAACTTTGATTTGTTGGACCTCATATGACGACCAACCATATGACTTCCCCGAACGTTCTTTATATGCATTCGGTGTCCACCCTGCCACATGTTAATTATGTGGCAAAATGTCCCATGCTTTCAACTGATGATGAGAAGGAGCCTCCCATTGTATGCTCATCTTCTTCGGATTTAAATTTGATAGTTGACATGGTACCTACCTCGTTAGGGACCTTGCATTCTATTATTCTTCCTATTGATCCAGGTGAGTCCCTTACCATGTATTCCTTATAGAGTGTTGTTCTTCCGTCCGATGAAGACCTTTTGGAAGCCATGGTAGAGAGTGTTGAGCATAGTTTATTCTCTAGTTTCAAGCTCATTAAAACATGCAACTAGCTTTGAGAAAAGTTTATTTTTTGGTTTCAAGATCGTTAAAAAATGAAACCAACCCTGGGCAGGGTTTATTTTATGGTTTCAAGCTCATTAAAAAAAGAAACCAACCATGAGCATAGTTCTCGTTTATGTGTCAAGATCGTTAAAAAAATGAAACAAAGAGCCTTGAGCAAAGTTTATTTTATGATTTCAAGCTCGTTAAAAAATGAAACCAACGTTGAGGAGAATTATTTTATGGTTTCAAGCTCATTAAAAAATGAAACCAGCTTTGAACATAGTTTATTTTCTAGTTTGAAGCTTGTTAAAAAATGAAACCAGCCTTTAGCAAAGTTTATTTTTTGGTTTCAAGATCGTTAAAAAATGAAACTAACCCTGAGCAGGGTTTAGTTTCTTGTTTCAAGCTCGTTAAAAAATGAAACCAAACACGAGCAAAGTTCCCATTTCTATGTCAAGCTCGTTAAAAATTGAAACAAGTACCGACAATCATATTTTTTCTCTGTTTCAAGCTTGTGTAAAAATCAAACCTATCCGAAGCATAGTTTTTTTAGTTTCAAGATTGTGTAAAAATGAAACCTATCCCAAGCATAGTTTTTCTAGTTTCAATCCTATATAAAAATGAAACCTACTTTGAGCATAGTTCATTTTCTGCGTCAAGCTCGTTAAAAAATGAAATAGACCCCCCTTCTATTGAGTCAAGTCTTTTGCTAGATATCGTAAATGTTGAGTTGACTATTTCACTAGATCTCATAACTGAACCTTCCTTTCATCCGCCTATATCAGTTAATCCTCTTTCTTCCTCTGGTGAACATTTACCTATTAGTAACTGAGAGTTTAGTCGGGTACAAAAACTGGTGACAACATAAGAGTTGGAAAACGAAATGAAGCTTGGGGGGCCTGTCTCCAGCTACTGGACATCATGTTGGAGTTAAGTCGCTATCTTTTCCCACTAGGGGAAAAACACCAACCTTTGGACATTACTTTGGGAGAAAACTGAGCTCAGTCTTTGTTCTTTCTTGTGCTCGTAAATACATGAGAATAGGTTATTGAGTATACTTTTATCACTTTTTTAGACTTTTCAAAGCTATATGAAAAAGGAACTCTTCGGAGTTTCCATTAATCTCTTTTCAAACACCCTAAACATGAAAATATTGCCGAGTGAGGTTGTTTCCTTTCACACTCGTTAAAAGGTTTGAAAAGGCATCTTTTGAGTGGTAGTTTACCCCTTTTTTGACCTCGTAAGAGTAATTACGAAAAATGAATACTCTAGTCAATCTCAACTAGAAGAGTTCTCCCTTGTATTATTTTTCATTGTTTCGAGCTTGGGAGACTAAACTTACAAAAAAGTCAAATTTGGAGTTTTATTTAAGTTATTTTCAAACTCCTTAAACATGAAAAACCACCGAGTTTACCTTCTCCGGGATCGTAAAATTATTCATTGAAGGACCCATTTGGGATCAAACCCTTACTTCTTCAAGTTCGTTAAGCATGTGAAGAAGAACCTACCCAAGGTGAGTTATATTGAGCATTTGTTACCCCCCTGAAGCTTGTTGAAAAATAAAGAGGTAGTCATCTATCTGGATGGGGGAAAAATTTGGGAAGTGGGTCAAGCTTTTGAAAAATTATGGTAGTTATTCTTAGTCACCCTTGAATATGGAACATGTCTGCATTTTGCTTACAATTGGGTAATCTGCTTGTCTCTGATTCATACCATTTCTATGTGTGGTCATACTCTTTCGACTCCTTCGAAGAGACCGTTTGGTTATCGTCACATTATACTTGGATCTATGCCTCATCGAGTCAATGCTACCAAGTCTCTTGTCATGTCGCACAATGTTCAGGGGAAGTCTCAGTTTCACTCAACCTCTGTAGTATTATCCATTTTTCATACCCATGCTAGTCTGTCCACATTTTCTCTATCATCTCAAATCACTATCCTAATTAGTTTCGTGTCAATGATGGGTGATACATCATGGCCCTCCTTCAACGAGTCTATTCCTGTCGACTTCAACACATTATCCATGAATTAGACGTAGAAACCAGTTAGTGCCTTGGAGCCTGCATTCCTCAATGGCAGGTTTCCTCTCTTTCAGTAGTGGGTTTACATCATTGACCCTTGATCGAAAGATTTTGTCGAATGTTTGACTTCAACTCATCGATTCACATTCATCAGATTGTACTGGGGTAGCTTGGGATTCATTGACATCACCGGGGATTTCCCTCGCACTTGTTAATGATTTACATTAACGATCGATAATCAAGTTGTTTCTACCATGTTCAACGTCAACACATGTATTCATATGGTCAAAATCGTACTGGTTTGGGATCGGGATGAATACCTTGAGAACTCTTTTAGGTGCCTGCCAGTGTTATGTGCCTAACCTATGTTGTGATGGAGAATAATCTTACTGATGTACACTGTCACATAGATCCACTTTCTATCGGTCTGTGGCTATGTTGTTATTGTATTGTAGATCCACAATGTACTTTTTCGTGGCTATGACCTGATTAATTCATGGAGGTATGGATCCACATCATATCTTCGGTGGCCATATACTTAGTCAGTACTTTCATGGATCCGCAGTATATTGGTCGACAACCATGCTTTGAGTTAGTTTACTCTGAGCATAGGTATACCTGCCTCGGGGATGATAAATATATACATATAATGTTTGATGTTTGTTTGCAGCTTCTGCTAGGCTCTCCTATTCCAACACCCCTTGGCGCACATGTTTTGTAAAGTATTTCGGCCATCAATTTATCTTTTGACCACACTCTTTAGGGGACATCTGTTACACACCAAAATGTCACACTTAAGTGTCGTGCCTATTGTTACACGTCAAATTTACTCAACTGGATAAGTGTCGCATATTCCTCTCAATTGTCGTAAGTGTTGCGTCTTCCTTACAAATTTCGCAAGTGTCACAAGTTGTTCATAAGTGTCGTAAGTGATGTTCAAGCATACTGCCTTGACGATGACACTACGGAGGCACTTAAAACATCTCATACACTGGGTTTGGAGAAGGAGAACTGGTTAACTGAAGTCAAGGAACTCTTAACACCTGAAGAGAGTTTCTGATCAAAGGTTTTAGGGGTGAGCGCTCCCTTATATCAGCCTAGGAAGCGCTGACGCTCCCCTATAAGGCTTCAGGGAGAGTTATAACACTCCCCTGCCCCCTCTGCAGGAGCACTACCCACCTTTAGGGTGTTAGCACTCCCCTCAAGCTTCTCAGGGAGCGCTACAACGCTCTGATGCCCCTTTTGAAGGAGTGCTGCCTAATCTGAGGCAGTAGTTGGCCCGTTGAGGAGAATAAGGGGAGGATATTTCAAGATTAGGAGGCAGTTGCATTCGAATTCTTGGTTTCATCAGGATATCCCTGATCTGAGGAGGAAGTTCCCCAACTTGTTCTAAAGATAACTCAAGAGGTTAAGCTCCTCTTAACCTATATAAGCAGGCTTTATGATGGTGGAAAGGGGGAAGAATTGCTAGCATGAAACCTATGATCTCATAGGAAAGACACAGTCAGCCAAAGGAGAGTGATCAGTGAAGCTGCTGTTATCTAGGTTGTGGATCTTTCAGGCAAGGGTTAGACGAAGGGGACTTGACGAAGTTGTCGCATTCGCATCTACGATTGTAAGTACTGCTGTCATTATTCTCATTAATATGACAGGCTTGGCCTGTTTCTTTCTAGTTTGTGTCTAATGTTACATAAACTTATCATTGATAGATAGATATGTTTTCAAGCTAATATCAATAGAGTAGGAAGTGGTCATATCTTGTTTGTCTACAGGACTCAGTGAGGAGCAAAGGATCGGAGCTCAACTCGGAGCGTGCAGGGACAAACGCCGATAAATAGGTATTTCTATTCTCCTTCCTTCTCATGTGTTAGTTTGTATAGATTTGAAAGGAAGTCAATGTCCACGTTAAGCATTTTCTGTCTTAGAGTTAGGGTCAAGCTCTTTGAGGCAATCTACCTGTCCGCAGGGAGATTTTCCTACAACAGAAACTGGCGACTCCACTGGGGAGATAGCCTCAAATCGAAACTTCTTGTTTTGATT
>ML782033.1:412442-445220 GCA_009831015.1 Picea engelmannii
AAAATAATGTGTAACACTTGGCTTAAGTAATTTAAACTGTGTGATTGTCTTCTTAACTTATTCAAAATTCATTTCAATAATGCTCTGATGCGATTATTTGTTTTCTTCATATTCTTACACTCCATTTAAATTTAAGAATAACTTAAATTCATCGCCTCATTTAGCCTTTATCCTATGGAGAGTTCGATTGGCAGATGCATTGTTTCATCCACTTTCAGAATTTTGACTGCATAGCCCTGTGTGTTTCTCCCCTTCCTTGCAACCAAAGTTTATAAAAAACCCCCAAAACAAACCAAATGTAGCCACTGATTGCCATAGATATATCAAGTGACACGAGAGAGCCCTCTCTGAGTTGAGTAGGCTAGTGCCCAGCTCTAAAGTAGGTTGAAACAATTACCTCCGTCGTTTGTCTATTCAGCCAGACAAAATTTACAGAGTGCTAACATTTTGGCGCCATTGCCGGGGATGAAACTGAAAAATCTTCCCTGGGAAAATGACTTGAAGATTTAGTTTGATCCCTGATGGTGATAGTGGATCAAATACCTTGTTGGATGAAATTATTTTTATCCTGGCGAATCCCTTATTTTGTAACCAGATGCGCCATACAATGTGAGATAGAAATCCTGACTCCTAAGAAAATTCACATTAGGAGAAATCCAAACCCAGAAGCTGCAATCCCCGCCGTGTCTGACCCTGCGAAACTTGTACGAAGAAGAAAAGAAAGGCTTGTAACCCCAATGTTGCATCCAGACCGATACCTATCCTTGGCTAGAGACAGAGTGACTAGCATCAAAGACCTTGAGTTTGACATGAAATTTGAACAATCCTTGTTCAGAACTAAGTCTGAATCTTGCCTAAGCGAGACTATCTTTGACGAAAAGAGATTCCAAGATCTAGTTTTAGCTGCGTCTGTCAAGCCTGTATTGACCCCTGCTCAAAACCAACGTCCACTTCGACCCCTCACAGTAGCTATGGAAGCCATATATTCTCCCCTCATACTACCTGCTCAACTACATGTTGTGCCTCAAGATTACAATCAAAATGATTAAATTATACGATGCCAAAGGTAACAAATTAGCCCAAAAACATCTAGACTGGTTTACTGATTTCATAGATTTGGAAGAGGTGGACTATGAATATGTGAAGATGAGGCTGTTCACACAAAACATTGTAGGAGATGTGAGGAAGTGGTTCAAAGCCCTTCCAACATGTAGTATCGCAGATTTCAAAGCCTTTGAGACAAGCTTCCTTTCAAAATGGAGGGATAAGAAAAATCCCCTTCAGTTGTTGACCCAATATAACAATATGAAGAGATCACCTGATGAGACAGTATAGGAGTTTTCGACTAGATTCATGAAGGTGTATAATGCTATTCCTGATGAAGTAACCCCCACCCCCCCCCAAGGCTGCTCAACTCAAATATCCATATTCTTTTGAAAGTGACTTTGCTTTATTATTAAGAGAATGAAGATCCACATCATTGGACGACATGACGACCGATTCCATAGAGGTGGAAGTGAACCTAATGGATTCAGGGAAGATGAAAACTAATGCTGGCAGAGACACAAACATAGCTCAAGACAAAGCACAACCTTCAACATCTCAAACATCAGAGGAAAGATTCAAAGCGATGATGAGAAACATGGAGCAGATGATGGAAAGAATGGCTCTAGGAAATAGGCCTAACTCCAGGGAACAAGCTGATGGTCCACCCAGAAATCCGAGAATGCCAGCTATTCCACAGATTAGACAAAGAGAGCCAAGAAATCAAGGAAATCAGGGAAATCAAACAAATCAAGCAGATCAGGCAAATCAGGCAAATCAGGGAAACCAAGGAAATCAAGGAGAACAACAAATCAGGCCTCCCTTCCAAAATAATTAAGTAA
Source organism: Picea engelmannii (assembly GCA_009831015.1). Taxonomy (NCBI): domain Eukaryota; kingdom Viridiplantae; phylum Streptophyta; class Pinopsida; order Pinales; family Pinaceae; genus Picea; species Picea engelmannii. The sequence continues at coordinate 414,329 of ML782033.1, forward strand.
ATGAAGATTATGATGGATATTTCAAGGATAAAATGAACTACTGTGATGACAAAGAAACGAAAGTGTTTTTGTTCAAATAAGAACATGATCAGGTCATGGATGCAAATGAGATCTTTTTGCAAGATGAAGAAGAAAGGGTATCAATAGAAAGAGAAGATTATGAGTCTGGATTGCAAAATGCTATCATGAAATTCCAGAAACAATATATCCTCTAAAATCAAAAGGTACCACCAAATCCTCCTAAGGGTAACTCTCCAAAGAAGCTCAGAACAATGTGCCTTCTTCCAGTTAGACCAAGAAAGATTCTGCTGCAAAGGACTCCAGTATGAAAGATTCTATTGTGAAGGATGCTGTGGAAAAAGGGAAGCAAAAGGAAGAACCCCATAAGATGTTATTGACTAGGAAAGAGGTGGTCACCAAAGAGGTAGAAAAAACTCCATCATCTTTTTATTTCGAAAGTGAAATGGCTAAGATAAAGATTTCAGTACCATTTAGTGAGTTGATTAAGAACAATGAGTACAGAAATCAAATCATCAAGATGCTTAAGATGGGGAAAACTTATGACACTCTGAACATACAAGACGATCACCCAACCATCTTATTCGGACCAAGAGTAGAAGAGAGCAATGAGAATGAAGAAGTTCCTCCTTTTTATGTCAGTTTGAAGATCCACGACATGAATTTACACAATGCTATGCTAGATTCTGGAGCATCACATAACTTGATGCCCAAAGTGGTCATGGACCAATTGGGCCTTGATGTCACAAGACCTTATAAAGATCTATTCTCCTTTGATTCAAGAAAAGTGAAATGCCTTGGCATGATTAAAGATTTGGTAGTGTATTTAGCACATATCCCAACAAAGAATATGATTATGGATGTAGTAGTCACTGATATCCCTCCAAAGTTCGGCATGTTGTTGTCCAGATCATGGGCTGCAAAATTGAAAGGAACTCTCCAGATGGATATGTCTTATGCTACTATTCCTGTCTTTGGCCAGGACAAAAGACTGTATAGGGAAGTTTTGCTTAGTTATATGGTCAACAATAAATCATAGCCTAGCAATTATCCCATCTATTCAGTGGAAACTGAATTAGGATCTTCCATCTTCTTCAATGACCTATGTTCCGAAGAAGAAGAAACATAAATCGTTATGGCTAACAAAGATGAACTAAAAGGGAGAATGGAGGAACTTTCAAAGCAACAAGATGATGCAAAGGACCAGTTATGGAAGATGAATTTTGATGGAGAGGCATGTCGAGAAGGAGATGGAGCTGGTATATGGATCATCCACCCTAAAGGAGACTTAAAATTGTGCTCCTACAAACTTGTTTTTGAATGCACTAATAACATGGCCGAATTTGAAGCGTTGATATTGGGATTGAAAGTTTTAGAAGAACTAGGTGCCAAAAGAATTTTTGTACATGGATATTCTGAGCTAATTATAAATCAAATCAAAGGCATCTACCAAGCAAAACAACCAAGATTGAGGGATTATAGAAATATGGTACTCAAACTCCTTGAGAAATTTCAAGAATGCAATCTTTCAACAATTCCAAGAGCACAAAATCAGGTTGCTGATGCCCTGGCCACTTCAACAGTAGGTTTTAGAGTTCCAATTTTCCCCGAAAAAGATACAAGGTGGAGTTGAAGTGTAGGCCGACAGTACCGAACAATATGAAGCACTGGCAAGTCTTCGAAAATGAAAAACAGATAGAAATCTTCCTCAAAATGGAGAACGAGTTCGAGAATTTGAACATTGATGACGAATATTGTGAAGACGAGGTAGATGCAACCACTTTCACAAAAGAAGGATATTTTGATGATCAAATTACTGGTAGAGATATTGTTCAACTAAAGACTAATATCATCCCCAAGGGCCTGGTACCATTAGAGAAACTTTTTGATTACAATGACGTAGGCAGAAGTCCGAAGATCACAATAAATGAAGGGGACGTGGAAGATTGCAATATTGGGACTCCAGAGGATCCGAAGATAGTGAAGCTATCCAGTAAGCTCAAGCCTGAAGTCAAAGAGTGGTATGTCAAATTAATGAAAGAATTCCCTGACGTTTTTGCTTGGAGCTATGATGATCTAAAAGTCTATGATACCAGTATAATCCATCATGTTATCCCAATTAAAGAAGACCACAAGCCATTCAAACAAAAATTAAGAAGAATAAACCCTTTGCTGTTACCATTGATAGAAAATGAAGTAAAGAAATTATTTGAAGCAAAAATCAAATTGTCCCTGAGGTTTTCCAAATGGGTGGAAAATCTAGTACCAGTCCAGAAAACAGTGGAGAAATTAGGCCGTGTGTAGACTTCAGGAATCTAAATAAGGTGTCTCTAAAAGACAACTATCCATTGCCTAAAATGGATTACATTCTACATAAGGTAGTGGGATACCAAAGGATGTCTATGCTGGATGGTTTCTTTGGATATAATCAGATTATGGTGCACCCTGATGATCAGGAAAAGATTGCATTTACTACACCACGGGGAACGTTTATGTATGCAAAAATGCCTTTCAAGCTTATGAATGCGGGGGCGACAATTCAAAGAGCTATGGATATAGCTTTTGTTGACGAAAAGGATAAATTCATTGTTATCTACCTTGATGACATTATCGTGTATTTTGCCTCAGATGAAGAACACCTGAAACATCTCAAAAGGACGTTTGAAAAATGCAAGAAATTTGGCATATCGCTCAATCCAAAAAAGTCAAATTTTGCCATGGAAGAAGGGAAGCTCTTAGGACACATTGTTTCGAAGGAAGGCATAAAGGTTGACCCCAACAGAGTTGAAGGTATATTGAAAATCGACATACCCAGAAGTGGAAAGGAAGTACAATCTTTCTTGGGGAAAGTAAACTTTCTGAGAAGATTTATCCCAAATTTAGTTGAGATCATAAAACACATCACCAACATGCTAAAAAAGGGAAATGAAATAAAATGGATTCCTGAAGCAAGAAAGTCCTTTGAAGACATCAAGGTGGCATTAACGAAGGCTCCTGTATTGGATAGTCCAAATTTTGAGAAAGGTTTCATATTGTTCTCATTTGCTTCAGAACACACAATTGCAGGTGTGTTTCTCTAGAAAGATGAACAAAATTTTGAGAAGCCCATAGCATACTACAATAAAATGTTGAGAGATGCTCCTTTAAAATATGACATCATGGAGAAGCAAGCGTACGCTTTAGTCAAGGCATTGAAATAATTTTGGGTCTACATCCTACATTCACATCCCACAACTTATGTTCCCAACAACTTAGTAAAGGATATCTTGACCCAACCTGATCGTGAAGGGGAGAGGGGAAAATGGATTGCAGTACTATTGGAATATGATCTTGAAATCAAGCCCACAAAGTTAATCAAAGAAAAGGGACTCACTAGACTAATGGCACAAACAAACTACAAACTCTTGGGAATAAATGTCACTGTAGATCTGTCAGACCATGCAGCAGAGGAAGAAAGGGAGACTCCACAAATATCTCAGAAGTTTCTCGACTTTGCATGGTATGTAGACATCATTTATGTGTTGAAAAATATGCAGGCTCCTCCTGAGTACAGAAAAACAAAGGCTAGATTTTTGAAATTAAAGGCAACAATTTTTTTTATAGTAAATGGGTTGCTATACTGGAAAGACCTAGGGGAAATTTTATTGAGTTGTTTAATAGAATAAGAAGCAGAGAAAACCATCAAAGAGTTCCAAAAAGGTGACCGTGGAGGTCATCATTATTGGAAGACAACTGTGCACAAAATTTTGAGAGCAGGTTTTTACTGGCCTAATGTTTTCCCTGATGTGTATAAAGAAGTTTCAAAGTGCCATGAATGTCAGTCTTCGACGTGAAGGGAAAATTACAATCTCTGCCACTAAAACCTATTTCGACAGAAGCTCCTTTCAGACAATGGGGCCTAGATTTTATAGGGGATATACATCCATAGTCCTCGGCTCAACACAAATGGATTCTGATTGCAATAGATTATTTTACTAAGTGGATCGAGATTGTTCCCACCATACAGGCTACAGATGATGTTATCATTCGATTCCTAGAAGAAAATATCCTGTCTAGATTCAGATGCCCAATGACGATTATAACAGACAATGCAACGACCTTCAAGTCTAAAAAATTGGAAAAATTCTGCAGTGATTACAACATTACCCTTGGTATTTCTACATCATATTACCCTCAAGGAAACGGGTTGGCTGAATTCTCAAATAAAAACTTGGTTAGAATCATCAAAAAGTTGCTACAATAGAATAAAAAGGCGTGGCACAAAAGGTCATCCATGCACTGTGGGTTGACAGGATATCCCCAAAAAGATCTATTGCCACAACTCCTTTCCAGATCGTTTATGGTACAGAAGCCATCTTTCCTACTACTTTGGGATTGCCAGTGATGAAGTTGTTAAAGGAGCAAGAAGCAGAAACAAATTCTAGTTGAAGAAGAGACAATGAACTCATCAGTGTACAACAAACCAGAGAAAAGGCCTTCAATAATGCCTAGCTTCGTCAAGACAAGATCAAAGAAGCTTTCGACAGACGTACCAAGGTAGATGACTTCCAGACGAGAGATTGGGTACTAAAATGGGATGCCAGAAGTGAAGATAAAGGTAAACATGGGAAATTCGATAACCTATGGCTGGGTCCTTTCAAAGTTGCGGCTTACCGTGAGAGCAACGCTTATTTGCTGGAGGAAAGTAATGGAGAACTTGCAAAAGGAGGGCATGTGAATGGCAGGTTTCTCAAGCATTACATTGCTCGAAAAAATCATCACCCCACCATTCATTGTATATAATCATTCTACTTTTTCATTTACGCATGAAGGATTGAAATAAAAACAACATAGTTTAATCCCGAGGTGAAGGCCCTGAGCTATGCTGGGTAGATTGTAAGTTTTTGAATAAAGATCAATAGATTCAGATCACATTGATAAATCACAGCCCAATGGGAAGGCACTTAGTCTACAGTTATTTTCTACCTCACAGGGAGGATAACATCCCCAGTTGGAGCCAATGTTATCACCATATAATTTGCAAATGACATCCAAGAGTTGTAATTTTAATGAAAATATATGTCGCTAAGGAGATATGATAATTTAGAGGAATGAGCTATATTTGATGGTAGATGGACAAATATGACGAAAGCGTAAAGGGTAAACCTCAGTGAACCGTCGAACGTGAGAGCGGCCCAGATCAACGACTAAGGCGCATATCATAGATCGAAATAGCGCGACGATTAAGAAATCGAGGGCGGGCGGGGGAAAACCGTCATGGTTTTATCGATGGATGCGTGGAGCCCTCAGAGGGACATCGGGGAAAAAAGAAGTTTGACTTAAACCACTTTCTCTAAACCCCGATGCCACCGTCGCTGGGTGCATGTTGACAGTAGATCTCAAAGCAGTCCATATCGATGACTGAGGATCATATTGATGATTGAAGTAACGCAAAGATTAATGAAATGAGGGCGAACCGGGGAAACTGTCATGGTTTGAATCGTGGATGCATGGCATCCTCAGAGGGCCATCGAGGCATAAAGCGGTCCGCCTAAAACCGTTTTCTCCAACCTCCGATGCGATCAGATACCTATCAAAGGAAGACCCTTGGCATTATTTTTTCATAATTCAAAACATTCGAACGTTCGAAAATTTGGCGCAAAGAATCCATTTGAAACTCAAGCTTAGAAATTGAACCAGGTTCACACTTCTTTCGCCGCTCACCAGGTATTTTCACCATGGCCGCTAATCCTGTTATATTATCTGTAAATGAGCAAGACATCTCCTCTGGAGAAGAAGCTCTAATTGATAGGGATTTCAATATTTTTGACACAGAAATAATGGTATCGCCAGTTTCTGTGTCCAAATCAATTTTATTGGACAATGTTGGAACGCGTATTCCTTTCCTCGAAGCGACTCAAGTCTCCATCACCCCGTACGTCGTAGAAGTAGTTTTTCCTTTCCCTGAATTTGTAAGCTGGTGTGCGGAACGATATTCTCAAGAAGAAAGAGTCATTTTAAATAAATTAGGGTTAGAGGTTTTATGTGAAATAGAGAGTCAATTGCTCCAACACACCCTTAGTATACAAGAGTCGTCCTTCACGGTGTTAGAGCCCTTCAAGGAACAAAAGATGATTTTAGTTTATAGAGAATGTCCATGAGAAGTAAAAACCCATTTTCTGCAAGCCATCATCAAACCTGAACACCATTGAGAGAGTCTGTCATTACCTACCAAACATAAGTGTCATGGTCATCGAAGTCTAGTGGGCTTGTTCTCTGTTGAGTCAAATTTTTGGGCTGGATAGTGACAAGTGTGTGGTAGAAGTCATGCTAGGTTTCCTATTGACTTTCTTTATGTCAGAGTCTAGTCAGTCAGTCAATGTCAGTTTTGACAAATTTATTGCTGACAATATGCATCAACAAATGATGAACTTCAATTCACTAAGGCATTTTATATACTACACACACTTGTTGAGAATGTTCTTGGAATCTAAAAGAACCGAATTTCCCAAGACTGCATTTATTTCAACTGAGTGTAAAAGGATCACCATGCTCATTTTCTTCAACAAGATTATGTCCAAGGTGTACAGTCTTATTTTCGGTTTGGACTTGGCAAGGGTTCTGGATGAAAAGAAAAGTTGTTTACAACCAAATCCAGAGAGCAGGATAGGTAATTGGATGTTGTTCATACAGTCCGCGATGATTTGGGTATATGGCTTCTAAGAGGGACCTCACCTTTTACCAGTTTTTCTGATACCTAGAGTCTTTGCTTTGGAGTTCATAAGTCAGAGGATCATCTTAGAAAATAAGCACTTTTTGAAGGCACACAAGGCTTACAATCTGAAATTTCCTTTCATAGTAGGTCCCTTTGTGGTGAAGAACAAGTCCTGTTTGTCTCAGATTCAATCCAAGCTCAGTGAATTTGGTTTCACACAGTTTCAAGGAAGAAAATACGACCCACACTAGATCATATCAAAGATGAGATTAGTAAGGAGACAAGGTCCATATGAACATGATCATGTCGAAGGATTTGATAAGTTGGCCAATATAGAAACCTGTGTAGATATGGAGGTCACTATGCAACATGATCAAACGAAACAAATCGAACTAGTTTCTCAGCAGAGCCCAACACATAAAACTTCTCCTAGATTGATTGTCAAAGCTTCTAAAATGAGTGTCTATAATAAGAGGAGTAGTTCAGGGGCCCTGGGTGCCAGTAGCCAACAAGATCCTCTGAAGAAGTTGAAAATCACATCACCCTCTTAAGTGGTTGATCTGGAAGGAGAAGAGCCCAAAGGTAAAACATGCATGGATATGGTGGAAGGTGAAACCAAGGATGAAGGAGCAGGTACAAGAGACATACTACAAATTGAAAGCAGCACAAAGGTTTTCAGCAACAGGAAACACACATTCAGCCAAACACCTAGGGTTGTTTATCAGTCCAAGGAAGATTTAATGAACCGGTACGCTGTGAAGGGAAGTATGGCCAACAGTGAAATAAGAGACCTCTTGCCTAAAGTGGAAAAGACTTCCCAGTCTAAAGCCTCCTTACTCTTAGTTAGAGATGTGGAAGATAAAACATTTAACATAGCAGTGGTTGATGATGACAAGGTATCTGAGATCAAAATGCACTATGAAAATAATGGTGCCCATGACAAAGTAAAGTTTCTCAGAAATGTCAGCGATATGCTATATTCCGATTATCTAAGTTTAAGTTTGAGGGTTTCAAGATTGACGACACATGCAATCAAACTAGATGGACAATTAAAACAAGAAAAGGCATCTAGCAAAGCCTGGACGACACGGGTCAAAAGACTAGAGTCTGAAGGCCCTTAAGGGGTGAAAGCTTCTCTGTATGAAAAGGATAAGATGTTCCTAAGCTTAAAGAAAAGGTTAAAGATGTTTATTGGAATAAAGGCTTTGGTTGAAGAAAATTGGCCTTTGGAGGCCTAATGCTCCCTTCTCCAACTCAACGACTTGACCAAAAGTGCCAAACGTTGCCCAAAAAAGGGGTGATATATTGTTTTTAGGGTTTCTCTTCTGTGAAAAGTATGAATTAAATAATATTAATTTTGTAAAGGGGAAAGATAAGGGTTGTCGATCCCTTATCTTGTGTTTTATCCTATGTTTTGTGGACAAACATGTTTTAGAACATTTTGTATAAATAGAGATCAACTCTATTTCATTTTGACATAACTCTCCCATCTGGGAGATGATACTTGGCTGAAATTTGCGCCCTACTTGGGAAACTATCTTTAAATTTCTTGGTTACGTTGTCTTGTGATGGTTTATCTTTGCTATTGGATGGATGGATGATGCACTATTTCTCTTGGAGGCTTGTTTCTTGCTTTATGGTGGAATTTGCTTGGTGAATTAGGGTTTCATCTTGTTAATGCTTCAACTAGGTAAGGATTTCATGTTTATTGCTATCTTTTCTTGGTTGTAAGGTTTATATGATGATTTATTGGGGAGTATAAGGGCATACAACCCCCTCCAGGTCCATTGTAATTGTTTGAAATAATTTTTGGTGCAAAGGATACTAGGAGGAGTAAAAGGGCTGACACCCTCCTAGGTTTTCCTTGTTGGTTAGGGTTTTCCTTGGGGAGTAAAAGGGATTACAACCCCAAGGAAGTAACTCATCCAACTTTTTTAATTAAGAGAAGTTGTTTACCCAATAGAAAGACATTAATCTTCATGCATTGGATAAATAGATTATTGCATTGGTAATCGTAAACGGTTGAGATTGTTTAAGTTGGAATATTTTCTATGTGTTCTAAGCTTTATAAGGCCACAAAGGCGTATTATTTCTCCAAGTATTTCTTTCTGCTGTTATAACTTTAATCTACAGCCATTAGGGCTGCAGAAAACCCCAAACAACTTTCTGAACAACTCTTTTTTCAACCATCAAAAGTTGCTAGTAATTTGCTCCTATAGTCTACTAGTTTCAATGCCCTTTTTCGGTGGATTATTTTCAAGTTTTGGTGGCTGATTTTTTTGCTGTGACAACTTGTTTGCTACAGCCATAAGGCTGGATAATATCTCTGCAATACATATTTCTTACAAACTTGTTTCATTGCTAAAGTGTTGTGCTTATATACTAGAGTTATACTAATGTTTAGCTAGCCTATCGCTTGCATCATTTAGTAGAATTTTAGCATTTGTTTAGTAGCGCTAACAACTATTTATTGTTTCTCTAAGTATTTATTTCTGCTGTTACAACTTTAATCTACAACCATTAGGGCTGCAGAAAACCCCAAACAACTTTCTGAACTACTCTTTTTTCAACCATCAAAAGTTGCTAGAAATTTTCTCCTATAGTTTACTAGTTCCAACGCCCTTTTTGGGTGGATTATTTTCAAGTTTTGGTGGCTGATTTTTATGTTGTAACAACTTGTTTTCTACAGCCATAAGGATGAATAATATCTCTGCAGTACTTATTTCTTACAACCTTGTTTCATTGCTAAAGTGTTGTGCTTCTATACTAGAGTTATACTAGTGTTTAGCTAGCCTATCGCTTGCATCATTTAGTAGAATTTTAGCATTTGTTTAGTAGCGCTAACAACTATTTACTTGCTGATATATATTTTTGTTTAAAACTGCAAATAGGGAAAACAAGCTTAACTTGCTTGTCCACCTAACATATAACTCGTATAGTTGGATTTTCTTGTGTCTCAGGCAGGTACAAACACTCTCCGTAGGTACTCAAAGACTTGGAAACGTTAAACCACTTCCAAGACGTGTCATCAAAGCCATATTCCACTTAGAAACTTGACCTATAGGGGCATTCATCTCATCATCTCACTTTTCATCTCATTTCCCCTAGGGTCACTCGAGATTCCCCCCTTGAGGTGATCACTTCACCTCTAAAGTGACGGGAATGCCTATTTGAGGTAATAGTGGCTATGTGTTCTCTTAGTTGTCGTTATATTGTGGTTTGGGCCGAGATTTTCCTAACCTACAACTTGTGTGATAACATTTTGGCACCATTTTCGGGGAGGATTTTGAATCCTCCTTCATGCCCTAACGACACTTTGGCAAGCTACCATCCCAAAGCCTTTACCCCTGGGTTTCCTGGCGAATCCACTTGAAGGACTATACCCTTTCCACCCTTGATAATATTTTTTTGAAGCTTATATGGTGACTCCACCTTCCTAAGAATGCACATTTCCCTTTTTCATCCTTTGATGAGCCTTGACCTCATATGACGAATCCATCTAGGTACCTTTTCAGTCAATGGAATTATGGAACCATGGGATGAACCCTCATCCAAAACTTGTCATGCCTCGAGGAGGGCACTTTTACAGATGTAAAAGGAAAAGATTGCTAATAATGCCGCTGAGGAATTGATGAATCATGTAAAAGAGTTATTAAAAAATATGCCAAAGGACTAGCCCTTGAAGATGAAGAAGTGCTTGAAGGATAGATATATGAAGAAAGTTACCAAGTAGATCCTGATGTAGTTTCTCATGTTGAGGATCCATACGGGACATTTGATGAAGATGAAGTGCTCCAAGCCTCTGTTCTTTCTACACATAAAGAAAAGAACATGATGAGTTGTGACCCTTTTGAGGATCTTGATGATGCTTTATTCCATGAATTTGGAAGTGAAGAAGTATTAGAGGAGCCCTTGGATGCAATATATCCTTTTGAACAAAGGAAAACAAAGTACTTTGTATTAAGGATCAAGCCCCTTATGATGACGAGGCAATGGAGGGGCATGTCCATAAAGAGAAAGAAGAATTTTGACAAATCACAACATGTTGAGACATTGTTATATTTTCTCCCTCTTGATGTAGGTGAGGTTGTACATCCATGATTTCCTCCCGTGCAATAAGTTGAAGAAGCAAATAGTCTCAATGACGAAGAATATGAAGCCACCCTAATCTCTGCACATAAAGACAAATAGATGGTTATTTTCAGTCACATTGATGGTTTTGTGAAAGAACCCTTGGATTTGGTTGATGAGCATATAGATAAGTTCATACAAACTGGGAGACGTAGATGGGATGTTGGTTGTCTCATGCTTTTATGGAGACCCCATTTACGACAATGAGGGTGGCTATCGTGCAAAAAGGATTGAGTTGGCATCTCCTGGAAAATGGTCCTCACTTGCGTATGATTCAGATGTTTGGCAACCTGATGTTGACATAGTTACATATTTATTTCATCTATTTGAGGATGAACCGTCACAACGTTTTCAAGGTGATCTTTAGTCATCCTTTGGGAGTTGTGATGCATATGCTTTTGGGGGTGCAAACTTATTCTATGAATATTTTCAGCCACCTTCATCCTCACCTTTAGATGAACACCAAGACGTGGCCATCCCAAAGGAATCAAAAGCTCACTCTACAGAGTGAAAGTATTTTCATCTTAAGGATTTTTATGAGGTTTCACAGGTGAAGAGTCAATGTTTTTCTAGACCTTAGCCTAACCCTTGCCTCATTTCTTATTATTAGAGAAGTCATGGGGTCTTCTTGGGACATCTCATGTCCTCTTAATCTTCAGGAAGCAATGATCATGCTAATGAGGATGAAGATGAGCCATCGTCTACATATGGTATCCCTCTTCAGAGATGGATTGATCAAGCTTGTGGTTACACTTTTAGATAGGATGATCAGGCTAATGGTTTCTCTTTCCAACAATATTTCCTCCCTCCCACCCATCTCCATGAGTTTCATTTCATGACTGATTGTATGTTTAGTTATGTTCATGATTATTATGTGCTTAAATTATCCTTTTTGTATTGCATGATTAAGCATAGGGGTAGATACCTTGATGAAATGATGAATATATGGTCTCACTGGTTGTATGACTTCACCTGATATCACCTATCATCTCATCTTCACGGCCCCAAGGCTCCAGGTAATTAGGTAGGTCATTTTGATTTCCAGCATATGCATTTTGATTGCTCATGATAGTTTAGTTGCATTTCATATTTCATTTTTCTCTACTTGCATATTGATTTCATGTTTAGTTTAGATTTATGAAAAAATTGTAAAATTTTATTTTCTAGACTAGTTGTCATTTTTGGTTTTGATATATATGGATGAAGGGTGATAGAACCACCTTGAATTTTACAGTGTTATGTTTCAGTGTAGGCTTAGGTCCACCAGGATATGTTGTGGTTCTGATGCAATCTACGACGAACCGATTTCCCCAAGTAGGAGCCATATGTTATCCCCAACTCCCAGGGATAACTAAGGAGATCATGTCTTGAGGCCCTCAGGTTGTAGACATGGAGTACCGAGAGACAACTTGACCAACAATGTCCAATTCCACAGACATAGACCCACCTCGCCACCATAACTCCAGGTTCATCATGACGGTATCCACCACATCAGCTGGCTTCTGGAAGACATTGGGTATTACTCCATGAGGTACAATCCAGGTATTATGGTGAGTGTCATTTCAATATTTGAGGCATTTGAGTTTGGTGCATCTACTACTTCTTTTGATAATGTAACATTTGCTTGGACATCATGCTCTTTACCCTGTTTCACTTTGGTGGTTGACATTGCACCCTAGTAAGTGGGTCACTGCCAGGGATAGGTGTGCTACTATGAGGTCCTCTTGACAAGTCACCATGCCATTCCCAATCATACTTTTCACTTTCCACACTTCATCCCCTCATCTCCTTACCTTTTGGGATTTTTGGGTGTACTGACCCGAGAAGGGGTTGTCCCTCATTTCATGGGAATAAGGGGTTGAAGGCCCAGAGGCTTGTAGCTAGCAAAAGATAAAATCCAATCATTAACCTTCTAGATGCTCGCCCAAGGATCCCGAGGATAATGAAATGTATCTCATAAGAAACTGATGGGACGTATGAAAAATAACTAATACAAAATGAAAACCAAGGTGGAGCATGTGTGGGCACTATTTTTCATGCTTAGGTAGAATCCCACACATGTTTTCAACTTGGGGAAGAATGAATCTCCACCTTATACTCAACCTAGAAATATCTTAAAAGAATAAAAGGCAATAAATGGGCTTGGAAAAAGGTTGCAATGAAAACGAAGGTGCAACACACCCTCTATAAAGGCACCCATAAATGAGACACTACAGTCCTTGTATGTCATGAAACCCATGCCCAAAATTCTTTCCCCCATCCATGACACATCATCCACATGACTTAGAAAGAATTCCCTTTAGGAAACACCCCTAAAATTGAGGTATGATTCACCCAATAGGTCGTTTTGTCAACCCTCCCATACCTAAACTTGGCAAATTGCATAGGGTCTTTGAGCACTTGTTTATTTTGATGAGGTGGTTTGGATGTACATGCTTATATGACTCTTTTATTGATTTTATTTACTCATCATGATGCATTTGACTTGATATCCTTGGAGGGCATATTCATTTGTCTTTTTCAGGACCTAGTTGGTGGATAGTTTTGGAAGAAAAAGCCTAGCTTGGGCTTCCTTGGGGCTTGAAGTCCATAGGTTGGATACTAGGGCACACATTCCAGATGATGATGATATTCCTTTGGAGGCATAGACAAAACCTTAGAGGATCTTACCCAACCCCTACATGCCAAACAACTTGCTTGAAAGGGCCAAAATGTCACCTTTTTAGGGCTTGACATCACCCTAGGGCTGGGTTGTGGTGGTGATGTATGCTTTGATGGGAATTTGGCACTTTTTGGACGAGGATGCCCATGGATTGTGGAATAAAGGCTTTGTTTGAAGATAATTGGCCTTTATAGGCCTAACCCTCCCTTCTCCAACTCAACAACTTGACTGAAATTGCCAAACGTTTCCCAAAAAGGGGGTGCCATCTTGTTTTTAGGGTTTCTCTTATGTGCAAAGTATGAATTAAACAATATTATTTTTGTAAAGGGGAAAGATAAGGGTTGTTCACCCCTTATATTGTGTTTTACCCTAAGTTTTGTGGACAAACATGTTTTATAACATTTTGTATAAATATAGATCAACTCTATTTCATTTTGACATAACTCTCCCATATGGGAGAGGATACTTTGCTGAAATTTGCACCCTACTTGGGAAACTCTTTTTATTTATCTTGGTTACGTTATCTTTTGATGGCTTATTTTTTCTATTGGATGGATGGATGATGCACTATCTCTCTTAGAGGCTTGTTTCTTTCTTTATGGTGGAATTTGCTTGGTGAATTAGGGTTTCATCTTGTTAATGTTTCAACTAGGTAAGCATTTCATGTTTATTGCTCTCTTTTCTTGGTTGTAAGGTTAATGTGATGATATATTTGGGATTATAATGGCATACAACCCCCTCCAAGTCCATTGTAATTGTTTGAAATATTTTTTGGTGCAAAGGATACTAGGAGGAGTAAAAGGGCTTACACCCTCCTAGGTTTTCCTTGTTGGTTAGGGTTTGCCTTGGGGCGTAAAAGGGATTACAACCCCAAGGAAGTAACTCATCCAACTTTTTTAATCAAGAGAATCCATTTACTGAATATAAATACACTTATCTTCATGCGTTTTAGAAATAAATTATTGCATTGGTAATCGTAAACAATTGAGATATTGAGATCATTTAAATTGGAATATTTTCTATGTGTTCTAAGATTGATAAGGCCACAAAGGCGTCTTGTTTCTCCAAGTAGTTCTTGCTTCTGTTACAACTTTAATCTACATCCATTAGGGCAGCAAAAAAACCCAAACAACTTTCTAAACAATTCTCTTTTCAACCATCAAAAGTTGCTAGTAATTTGCTCCTATAGTCTACTAGTTCCAACACACTTTTTGGGTGGATTATTTTCAAGTTTTGGTGGCTGTTTTTTCTGCTATAACAACTTGTTTGGTACATCCATAAGGCTGAAAAATATATCCACAATACTTATTTCTTACATCCTTGTTTCAATGCTAAAGTCTTGTGCTTCTATACTAGAGTTATACTAGTGTTTAGCTAGCCTATCTCTTGCATCATTTGGTAGACTTTTAGCATTTGTTTAGAAGCTCTAACAACTATTTACTTGCTGATATATATTTTTGTTTACCACTGCAAATAGGGACAATAAGATTTACTTGCTTGTCCACCTAAAATATAGCTCATACAGTTGGATTTTCGTGTGTCTCGGGCATGTACAAACACTCTTCGCAAGTACTCAAAGACTTGGCATCCTTAAACCACTTCCAAGACATGTCATCAAAGCCATATTCCACTTAGAAACTTGACCTATAGGGGAATTCATCTCATCATCTCAATTTTCGTCTCATTTCCCCTAAGGTCACCTGAGATTCCCCCGTTGAGGTGATCACTTCACCTCTAAAGTGACGGGAATACCTATCTGAGGTGACAATGGGTAGGTGTTCTCTTAGTTTTCACCATATTGTGGTTTGGGTTGGGCTTTTCCCAACCTACAACTTCTGCAATAACAAAGCATGGGCTAACACTAAATTATCTTTTTTTCTCACCCAAGTGGAAAAGGGACAAAACAATATGAAACTCAATACGAGAGAAAAACCAACAAGAAGGTGAGGTCTATGGTTTACTCTATTTTATTGACTTATGAAAATGCAAATACAAAGAAAGGGGCACTCACTGTGGAGTTTCCTATGACACTATGGTCTGAATGAATGCTACAAAATATCCCGCCTCCTCTATTATTCTCTCAAAATACCATGCCTAGATGCTCTTCTTAACTATGGAACAAGTACAATGCTAAAGAATAGAACCCTTTCTCCTCCTTGTGGCCCAATATTTAACATAGCCCAATATCCATCTAGGGTTAGGATTTTGCATCCTCAAACCTCAATTACTGATAAGTTTATCGACCTTTTAGAATCTTCTTGAAAGTCCACACGTGTATAACCCAATATGTGTGAGTAATGGGGGTTGACTAGGCATCCACTCGTACCATGGTGGTCAACAAGGTAGGTCAACTTGTGGGAGGAATAACTTATGCATATGAGCTCTGATTGAGGTGATTTTTGCATTGTTGGAAAGGTCTCGATGTGTATAAAAGTGTCAATGGGGCTAGGTGCATGCTCATAATTTTGTGACTCCCAAAAATGTTGTTTGATGCCTCAAAATGGCTCGAGAATGTTCTATACCCCAAACTTCCAAACTGACTAAAATAGGCCTCGCAAGCCAATTCCTCCAATTTTTCGACCTATAAAGTACTAAGATATGACAAATTAAACGATGATCGATTCTAGATTAGTTATTTTGTTCTACATTAATATTCTTTCCTTCCTTATTTCATGTTCACTTTCTATACCTTGCATCCCACACAATCCTTGGATTCTCAAACTGAAGAGAAAATGTTGTGATAGCAAAACAAATCCTAAACCAAAAGGAAAATAGGCCAAATATGAATAAAACCCTAACTAAAATGGAGGTAGTCATACTAACGTGGAGAAAAATCATTTTAAAAACTACCATTAAAGTAGTGCAGGTGATACCAACTATATCCATATGGATCATTCCTTAGGAAATAAACAACAAAAGACACAAAATACATCACAAAAACAATGATCATAAATAAACCTTGCTTCTCACGATATCCTTGGATTATTAAATTGGAAAGTGAAAGTTGTGATCATAGCATAGAGATTAGAAAAAATAAAAAAGATGCCAACTAGAACAAGACCCATGAATGAGATTGAGGATTAACATGGAACACAAATTCCTCATTGAGGAATTTGCTATTATGACTTTTATAAGATTCAATTAAGAAGACATTATAAAGCTAGCAATGCATTTCCATTTTGAATTACAAATTAAATTCTATTTCTCTTTTCATAAAAAATACAAACACAAATCTTGAGACCAAACTCAACACCAATTCATCATGAAATTTTTTAGCATCACGACATCCACCTAGCACTAGCGTGAAAAAGGGTTAGTTGTCAATCCCAATCCTTCTTTCTTATATAGCCTTAGAGGCTCATGCCATCTGTCCATATCATGCAAAATACCAATTATTTTAATTATTAAATGCATATTATTCACCCACCCATATGTAGAAAAAATTGAACTTGAGAATGTTGAATGTGAAGACATTTCTTATCAATGTGACAAATAAGACTGAAATCAACGTGACAAATAAAAAAAGAGAGTATGCTATCACGGTTTTAAGGAGACCCAAAATTTAAAAAAAGATGCCTATTAGCTAAGTAGTTCTTACAATTATGTCAACATAACTAAAAATTCTATAGGTATAAAGCCTAATAAAATTACTCAACAACAAGACTTCCTTACAAAACATAAAGAAACATGGGCTTGGAATAAAACATGCCCACCAAGAGCTTCTTTCTTGATGTCTTCTCAGAGGCTGAACTCCAAATTTGCATTTTCATATGCAATATCTCCACGAACTTTCTAAACAATTTCTTCATCCTTGAATCTAAAAAACCCAATGGAAATATTTGGAAAGGAGGCTAGGATGTGAGAGCTTCCAACAAGACCCTTGACCAATTCATAAAGCACGTTATGGTATTCTACCAATTTTTCAATTTGCTTACTTTGGCAGACCACTATTACTACTAATTGAACATTCTTGGTTCTCTGAGAATCAATCTGAGATGTCATCCTACTACTAAAGTAAGAGAAGGATACATGTAACTCCTTAATTTGATGAATATTCCTCTGAAGCTGATCCAGATCAGAATTGTCACATGGAATGCATCGAATGGAATGCTTGTGTCCCTCCATGCTAAAGTCCAAGGGAGAGGACTCAAATCTAGAGCCAATTGAAGAATTGTTCAAAATCTAGATTAAAGGAAGCAAAAAAGAAAACCACCCACAAAACTGAGGATAAACTAAATCCAAACTCCTCTCAGAAATAAAATCTAACCATACATATATTACATAGCCTTGTTTATCATGAGAAGCCAAAATGACCAAATTGAACTAATAGACCTAACCATGGTAATCGAGGGAGAATAAATGCAAAATCCATAAACAACAATAAATAAAATCCCACCTGCATTGCGTTCTAATATCCTTTAAGGTGAGCCACTGTTAATTTACATCTTGTCAACCATAATGAGATATGCCACTTTCCCTCAAACTCCAAATGCATACCATTTCTAAAGTGTGAAGGGTGATGATTCATGGGATTTAAACTAAAGATGACACCCCCCATTTAGACTCATTGTTCCACAATTTAAAGAAACCCCTTTATTTACCATGGTGTCCATCATGTTGTGAAATCCTTTGGGACTTGGAAGTACTCAATATATTCATGGCTTCTCACTACCCCTTGGATTATTTTAATTTGTATGAAGAGGATTTTGTTCCCAGAGACATCTTGATTTTGCATTTGATGAATTATGATTGTATACTCTCTAATTACTATGATATTTTTGATCTCCCTTGATCTGAGAATGTTCAATCATTGATACAAGGCCAACACTTCTACTTGATTATTAGTATATTCGCCTAACCCCTAGATGAATTTTGGTTCATGATTTCATTCAAGGTTAAAAGAACCACCCCCCCCCCTTCAGACTTGCAACCCTGATTATGTTTTTGTTAGATCCGAGAAATATGCATAAACATATAATAAAATCCAATCGGTCTAAACTCCTATACATGCATCAATAAATGGTAAATCAAAGAGAGCAAGAACCAAGAGAGACAAGTACTTACGTGGTAAAACCCCAATGTGGGGAAACATCCACAAAAGGCTTGTCCTTCTATTCCTTGGGAAAAATCCAATATTACAAGAGCATCCCTCCACAAGTGCCTTAGAGCACATACATTCACTATAATATGATCTCCTTCACCTCATTATACATGAGAGAGTGAAAGGAAAATAAATCCCATGATGCATGTGGGATAAACCCTTTTTACAAGATAATGAGTTATTGAGAATAAATTTAGAAAATACCGCTAGGCATTCATTAACACATTCTAACACCCCCCCTTAATGATAAATAGAGAGATAGAATCACAGTTGGAGGAACATGCCATTAACTAAACCCCTCCCTTGATGAAAAATTCCCACTTCCCCAATAAGTTATGAAGTCGGAGAAACTTTGCCTCTGTCATGGATTTGGTGAAGATATCATTAGCTTGTTGTTTAATAGGACAATACTCCAAACGAATAACACCAACAACTACTAGATATTGATTGTAATGAGTATCAAGATGAATGTTTTTGGTCTTGGAGTGATAGATTGAATTGTAAGCAAGCTAAATAACACTTTGATGATCACATCTTAGCTTAGTAGGAGCATTTTGAACTAGTCCAAGCTTAGTAAGAACATGCTGGAGCCACATTGCTTCTTTAGCTACTTCCTTAGCTGCCCTATACTCCACTTCACAAGAAGAAATAGAAAGTGTTATCAACTTCTTACTGGACCATGAAATGGGACCCAGGCCAAATTGAAAGACATATTCGATAATAGATCTTTTGTCAGTAGCATCTCCTACCTAATTAGAATCGTTGTAACCAAAAAGTGAAATAGAAGCCTTGCTTGAATAGAAAACACCATAATGTAGAGTGCCCTAAAGATATCTGAGAATCCTCTTAGCTGCTTTCCAATGGCTATCATGAGGCTTTTTCATAAACTTGGAGACATGTTAACAACAAAGGAGTTAGCAGGCCTGCTATGTGTCAGATAAATCAAACTCCCAACAAGTTGATGATAGAGTGTTGCATCAACAAGAGGACTGTCATAATCAATAGTTAATTTAACTCCAGACTGAAATGGTTTTGGTGAAGGCTTACAATCACTCATATGAAATTGAGCTAGAAAATCCAAAGAATACTTAGGATGGTAAAGGAAGATCCCATCAGTCATGTGCCACACATGAATACTAAGAAAATAATGAAATAGGCCCAAGTCTCTCATCTCAAATCATTGCTTAAGATCATTCTTCAATTTATAAATTAAGGAAAGTTGGCTACTAGTAAGGATTAGATCATCCACATAAATAACAACGACGAGTACATCATCATCAAATAATTTGACATATAGATTTGGATCAGATCGACATTGCCTGAAACCATTGTGTAAGAAATGGGTATCAATTTTCTCATACCAAGCCCTTGGTGCCTATTTAAGACCATACACAGACTTGTTCAACTTGCATACCAAACTCTAAGTTTGAGAGGAGATAAATCTAGGTGGTTGTTGCATTTAAATTTCTTCACAGAGATCGCCATTTAAAAACACAATATTGACATCCATCTGGTGAATTTCCCATTGAAAATATGTAGCAAGAGAAATGATGGTTTTTATGGTGTTCATTTTAGAAACAAGATCAAATGTCTCATTATAATCTATACCCTCTTTTCGATGAAAGCCTTTAGCTACTAAATATCCCTTATTCTTTTCAATCTATCCTTTTGCATTGAATTTTTTTTTATAAACTCATTTGTAGCCAACAAGATCCTTACCAAGAGGAAGTGGGACAAGATTCCAAGTATTGTTATTCATCAAGGAGTCATATTATATTGGGGTGTGTAAGGAACTATCCTTTGATGTTGGATGCTATGCTTGAATAAATATGTTACAAATTCATGCTTAGTGTAATCTGCTGCATTTCCAGTTATAATATTCTTGACGCATTTACCAGATTCTTTTTCAATAAGGGATTTAAATTCTTGAAAAACAACATAAGCTTCACTTTTATGCTTCAAGAAACAAACCCATGTCTTCTTGCTTTAATCATCAATAAAGGTAATGAAGTAGACAACACGTGACAATGAAGGAGTGTTAAGAGGATCGCATATGTCACTATGAGCTAGCTGCTACTATTCTTGGGAACGTTAGGCTTTATCCTTATCAAAATTTTCGCTGTGATGTTTACTAAGGACACAACCTTCAGAAACACATTTAGTGGAAGAGATTGTAGGTAAGCCATATATCATTTTAGACAAAGTTTCATTTTACCATAGTTCAAATGACCTAACCTCTCATGCCTCAACTTACTTTGTTTATCAACATGTGCATCATAAGAATATAATGGTTGTTTGTTGGGTGAAGTAAAACCAATGAACTTAAACAAACCTACTTCATGATCAACTGGTCTAGATGAAACAATTTTGAAATTGTTTTTGATATCTTTCAGAACATATTTATCAATACATGCTTCAAACTCATAACCTTTTTGACAAGAATGATAAACATAAAGGAGATTGATGG
Organism: Picea engelmannii; assembly: GCA_009831015.1. Lineage (NCBI taxonomy): Eukaryota > Viridiplantae > Streptophyta > Pinopsida > Pinales > Pinaceae > Picea > Picea engelmannii. Next base: position 435,402 of record ML782033.1, read on the forward strand.
ACACACTTTCAACATGAAAAACAACTTCCAATACACCATTAGGAACTTGGATATTACCAGTGGAAGTGTTTTACCATCACTTATAGAAAATTTGTGAGCTGTGTGTTTGTTGTTGTCATAAGAGGTGAATAATGAAGCAATACCAGTCATATGATTAGAAACATTTGAATCCATAATTCATTCCACATAAGAAGCATAGTTACCCATTTGAATAGAATAGGCATTTAGAGCTACTTTTTGTTCCTTCAAGGCTTTCATTTTGGTCTTTACTAGTTCATTCCGCCTCTTAAAGCAATTATTCTTAGCGTGATTGGTTTTGCCAAAATGATTGTAAGGCTTCCATATTTTCTTATTCAAAGCATCTACGAGAGCATATGTAGAAGTTTGATTGGAAGTAATAGCATCATGAGACTTGGTATTCTTATGAGAACCTTTATATGGATTCTTCTTACTGTGTGCCAAGTGGGATTTTCCAATGACCAATTGTCCTAATGAGATAAACCTGTCCTGTTCACAAATCAAGCCTTTGCAAAACTCTTCAAAATTAGGTGTCACAATTTCATTAGACATTTCAATGGCCTTGTTCCAAGTTTGTATGAACATATCATAAATTGAAGGCAATTTTTGTTCTACAAGAATATTGAGAGAGGTATCAGTTTTCTTATAACCCTTACCACATTTTTTGAGCTTCTCATTATAAGTATTTAACTTGACAAGAAATGACTCAATTCTGTCAAAGTCTTTGGGATCCAGCTCATGAATTTTGTTCTCAATATAAGAAGCACAGTCATCATCAATCTTGTCATGTAAAGACGCTAAATTTTTCCATACCTTGATAGGGTCATCTTTAACTTTGATATGTACTTGTAGATTGTTTGAGACAATTTTCCCAATAAGACCTCTTGTCTATTCACAATGATCCTCCCATGTAGCTAATTCTTTGGCATCTATTAGTTTTGTGTTTGCACCATTGACTAGGCACCAAAGATTCTTTCCCTTGAGAAATTTAATCATCTTTCACTTCCAAACAAGTAGTTACTACGAACTGACTAAGAAATTGAAGCAACCTCTAAAGTCACGATGAGAAAAGATTAGGAACAAAAATGAATGCTAGAAAATTAATGGAAACTAAAGAAAATAACCTGAATATATGCCTTTGCAACGGTAAATCAGAATGGAAAGGTTGTATATCTGTAACAAACCCTCGTTGCCTCTGTTGAGAGAAAGAACCAACTGTAGATTTTGAAGATGTAGGCTACAATATGCTTAACATGAAGACAATAAGAGTCACAAAACACCGTTGTTTTGGTAAAGGAATTGTCTGCAAAATAGATATGAAATCCCAAAGCACTAGATCTGTAAGATTACTGACAAATCCACATGGCCTGGTAAGAAACCCATGATGCATGTGGGATAAACCATTTTTACAAGATAATGAGTTATTGAAGAATAACTTTACAAAAGACCACTAGGCATTCATTAACACATTCTAACAATTTTTTTAATCGAATGTTAAAGTAGTAATCACTTATTTAAAGGTAAGCATTTTAGATTTTTGTAGAAACACATGATTATGTAACACTAAAGTAGATCTATGTTAACTCTGGATCTATTAAATACTAACATGAATTAGAAAAAAAAATATTGGCATGCAAACCTCTCATGCTTAAAAGCTCACTAGTTAAGGTGGATCTATGTTGGTGTTTAATTTCCCAAGTTTAAAAGATCACGAGTTAAGATAGATTTATGATGGTGCCTCTCTCTCTCTCTCTACACACACACAAACTTCTAAATCTTTGCTACATAGGACTATAACCAAAGGATTGATCTCTGTATATAACACATAAATATATATTACAACAGAAGTGGATAAAACAAGCACACAAATGTTGGAGACAAAGGCACACTACAATTGTATTATATGAAAATATATTTTCATACTAGATCAACATTGGAGAAACAAGGCTCTTTACAAGACTCGATACTCTTATTACATACACACTTAAGGCTCCAACTATAGATGCCTAAAATCAAATCTTTAGAGAGATCTAGAAATACTAAAGATTCCTTTTGGAGGCTTGTTTTGGACTATTCACCCACTTTAGGTGAGTGGAGACACTATTCAATCACTTCTAGTGCCAATGGGGGTACTATTCATTCACTTTTACTATGTAGATGCCACTTTATGCCAATGGAAAAATTACTTTTTCTGGGTGGGGAATCATATTTTCTTGGGAGGAGCATGCACTAGACACATCCTTAAACATGACTTCATGAATAAAATTATTATCGATTCTAACCTTGGATTCTACTTTACACATAGTAAATCTACCTAACTATGAATTAGACATCTAACAACAAGCATGTCAACTAACTTACTTATCTTGGGCCAAAGCAACCTTAAGGGGCATGTTATCGCCCAAACTAGCAACCCTTGGGGGGATGCTTTTGGGGATAGAACGATACAAGAAATGCACCATTTTCACCTTATCACAATATCCCCTCAACTTTAAGCCAAATATTAGATTCCACATGGGGTATCCCAATCCTTCCAATTACACACCTCAATATACATTAGATAAACTAGTGCCTTAGTAGCCAAATGCCTTAAAAATATTCAACCGAGGGTTAGGGAAATAACTACTATAACATAGATAGGATTAATAGATAATTAAACAAGTGTCGAGATCTGAAATAAATAGCTACATTAGAAATACAAATCAACACTATGATATCACTATTTAAATGAAGGAAAAAGAACCTTTTACTGCACAAGAGTGAGATCTTGTTGCATAAATAAGTAACTAATGATATACATGAGTTATCCCTTGATTATATGCTGAAAATTGGACCATATTGCTTCTGTATAACAATTCCAAAATCGTATATATGAATAAAAACATAGAAAATGTAGATTTTCGGTGAGGAAAATCACCCCAAGAGTGCCTAAAAGCACTTAGAATGTTGATCCTTGGGTGCTTCAGCTAGGGAAATGAATAAACCTTGCAAAAAAAGCCCAACAATGATATTCAAAGTACAATTGAATAATATCCAAGCAATTAACATAAACTTGCAAAAATAAGTGGTGAATCCCGCCAGGGTTTCACCAAAAATCTCCAAAATGAAAAATAACAACGATGAACCACTTAGGAGATGAATTTAACCATTAGAATGTGTTAGATAAGCCTTGTAAACAACCCACAAGTGAGAAATAGGCTAGGCTAGGGTTATATTTCACCTTTTAAGGTTAAACCCTAGATTTAAGGTTTCACAAATTCTTATTTCTTTTCTTGTAACTTAATTTCCATAATTAGTAAACACCTTAAATCAACCATAAAATGTTATATGCAATCTTGAACCATAATGCCAATCGGGCCGATTTTCCTTCTTGGGGGTATAAATTAACAATGAAGTATAAATCCACACATAAAATTGTCTAGAAAATTAAAGTAAACCGTTAGCTTTGCAATAGAGAATGAAATAAAGATTTTCAACAATTTACATTTTTTTTTTCATGTTTTTTTAGACTTTTATATTTTATAAAACATAAAAGAAAACAATTGAATTTATAGGGTTTTGGTTGGTGAATGTTGGGAGTTAGGACCTAGCCTTGTCTCCACCTAGGGCTTATGAGGTCAAGATGCCCCTCTAAGAATTGGTTATCCACGCTTATGGATTATAATGATACTAGGGCCACAAGACTAGTACTCTTTTATATAATCAAGACAAACTATGAAACCAAGTCCCTACAACAAGGGTTTCCCCAAGGGAATAACCTTCACCAATAAGATCGATAAAAGGCTTGAAAATAATACTTAAAACCCTTGCCAAGGAGTATAGAACTGATCAAGACAAGAGATAACCACTCACCAAATTGTTATAGGGAAGAAGGAAGAGATACAAACCCCAGGCGTCCTCCCTCCAAGTAATTGATTCTCGTTAATGGATATATCTTGCTAGTTTATGTAGAATCTTGAATCATTTCACAATAGCCTTTAAAAATACCAAGAAAGATAGAGCTCCAAGAATTGACACCAAGAAAACACCATGTAAATATCTTCTATTAAATGGCTTGAATAATGTTCTCAAAAAATTCACAACAATTTGGAACGAGAGGAGTGCCTTTATTTATAGATGAGGCTCACAACTCCTTTCCATTCCTTATTCCCTAAAATAATCCTAATGAAATAAAATAAAAGTGACTTGTCATCCACACAATTTGGAGACTTAGTCAAATTACAATTAAATGATGCTTTACATGAATAAAACCCTCATTAAGGGGGTGACTTCAATAAAATTTGCTCAAAAAATGCTCAAATGATGTCCATAAATCCTTGAAATCCGTTTCCAAAGCTTGACCATGCCCATACCTAAGGTCAAGGCACCTCCATGAAGCATGGGAGTGATCATTCAAGTGAAAAAATGGGTCATAAAACTCCCAACAACAAAAATGACGTCAAGCTTCTAAGAAAGGACCGCTTTGGCTTTGTTATGCAATGTTCCATCAAAAGTGACCTTGGGAAGGCTAAAAATGTGGTAAGGAATAATCCTTGGCTACCCTAGCTCCAATGTCTACCTCAAAAAGAAGGGATGGTTGCACCCCAAGCCAAAATAAACCCCAAAAGTGGATGGCTTCTCTAATTTGCTCAACAAGCCATCAAAAGGTGATCCAAAAGTGCATCCACATCAAAAAGGTAGGTGTGAAGTGACCTCCATCATGTGCCAAGTCACATGAGTGACTTCCACGTCATCAAATTAGGCTCAAAATAGCCCCAACGTCCTCACAAAGTTCCCCCAAATGAGCTTGGCCCTCCTTTAGTGAGTAAATTGCTTTAAAAAAAGTGCCAAAGGAGAGGGAAATTCTAGCTTTTGACACATGACGAGCATAGAGGATGTCCATGCAGATTAAAATAGCATGTTTCTGCCTCAGAGAGGGTGACCTATGCCTCAAAATCCATGATATGCCTAAAAAAATGTGCAACTGGATAATCATGTGCAGAATAATCTCCAAAGGCCCAAGTGTGGTACATACATAAGAAAGAGAGGGTCCATTTGGGCAAGGTGTGCTCAACCATGGGTGTGATAATCCTTACAAAGTGCAATCACCTTTTACATAGAAAAAGAATAAGTGAATAGTTAGGGCCATGTAAATCATGTATATTAGTAGATCCACATCAGAATTCCTGCATACCTACCTAGGACATAAATGATCAACATCTGAGGGAATTACAAGCTTTGAAGGGATAGTTGGTCAGAGGAATAAAACCAAGCACCCTAAGAATGGGGACTAAAAAGACATGGCATGACCGTCCACCTGAGGGGATTTGGGTAACCACTAACCAACAATTATACATCAAAATCATCCCATCATGGCCACATACAAATAAATCATCACACTTTGGACACATCAGAGTGGCCACATTTCATGAAAAATGTAAGGTACATTGCAGATAATTTGGGCTGTAAAAGGGCCCACATGCTTCCATGCATTGTCACATGTGATATTTTCCTTCTCCTTCTTAAGATCTATCTTCAATATTAGAGGTGTTGTAATCATTGTTATTGAAAGGATCAATGCATAAAAATCCTTTATCAAGCATAATCAAAAGGAGGCATTATGTCTATGATATACATAACTTATTAGATAACTACGATACAAGAATATCCATCTATTCCATTGGGCATTATTGATTATTTTCCATGGGATACAATCAACTCCTAGAAATTCAATGTAGAACAAATATCCTAATCCATATCTTGCACATCCTTGGATATGGAATTCAAAGTAATACTTCATATATTGAGGGATTATGTGTTCATCATTATGAGGGAGAAACTTACTAATGAAAATATTAAAATAAGGATACCATCTATGGGTAAATGCAACGGGAATACTAGGAAACCATTGAAAACTTTATGATTTTTCCTAATGAATGCAAACAAATACTTATAACCTAGATAGTATATATGAGGTTATCTAAATATGAGTGTAGGGCATGGTATCCAAGTGCTAATCCTAAAATAGGCTAGGAAGAAGTCATCTCTAAATACATATCTATATGAGAAGTACCATTTGCACAAGATGTTGGTCCAAATTTCCTAAAGATTTTTTTTGTATTGAAGACAACCAACCATGAAGCTTAGTTCCATTGGTTTTTTCCAAAAGACTGGAATTTATCTTGCTTATAACATGCTCACTTGATTATGTTATGATCCTTGATCCTTAAACTTGAATCACAATAACTATATAGAAAATTCTCAATGCTTTATTTATCAAAATACCCTTAAGGTAGGGCAACAACATATAATGATCATTTTATATAAAGAATCCACTCCTATTCACTTGCCTGTTAAGGTTGGGCAACCTATCAATGAGATAAGCTCTAATACACATCCATAATGAGGACTCCATCCTTATTTATAGTTATATATGAAACCCTAATCAAAACCACTTTCTAACTACCTAGAGGACCTTCTTTAATGAGGCCATATTGCATTTATTTGATGCTAACTAATTAGTGGGCCTTATTTACTAATAATAACCACAATGGACCTAGTTCACTTTACACTAAATGGCCACCATACTACACTATTATTATTCTAGTGGGCCCTTCGCTCCCCCCATTGCATTCCTATGAAGGATCCCACCATTCCACCTACCTTCAAAAAATATTTCCCTACACGCTTGTAGTGAAGGTGTACAACCATAAACAAGGGTCCCATGTACGGGTGCTAATCAAAATATTGAAGCAATCCAATGAACCATGGTCCCATGTACAAGGGCTAGAGACAATGTTGAAGTAGTCCAAGAAGCTCGTCCATAAACCTAGGTCCCATGTACGAGTGTTGACTTCCATGCTGAAGTAGCTAGTGTTCCATGTACGAGTGTTGACCGCCATGATGAAGTATCTAGTGTTCCATGTACGAGTGTTGACTGCCATGCTGAAGTAGATAGTGTTCCATGTACAAGTGTTGACTGCTATGATGAAGTAGCTCGTGTCCCATTGAAAGTACTAATTACAATGCTAATGTAATAATATCAACTCATCCATAAACTTTGGTCCCATGTCCAGGTGTTCATCCTGACACCCAATTGATGACTCCTTAGCTCAATGAATGGATGAGTATTGTGCTAGAAATTCCCACCATGGTCATGTGGATCCAAATAAATAAAATCATCCATGCCCAAAAGAACATCCACATAGCTGTAACGGTTAGTTGTGGATCTGCAAGAAACACAACCATTAGAGAATATGTAAGCTAATAATTGGTAGGTATAACCAACTCATATCTTCCCTCAATGATGTTCTATTCACATGATGGAGTCAAGTCATTAGAGAGAAGGTAGAAGTAGTTTTCTTCCCACAAGTGACAACTATCCATATAGTGTTCCTCACAAGCCTTCTCTAAATCATACCAACCATAACATATGTCACTTACTTCTCTTCAATATCACTTAAAATTCCATCCTTCGGATTGCTTCATAGGCTTCTTATATTTTTCGTATTTGGTGCTCCATATTGAGTCACACTATACAAACTCCTTTAGGGGGTAAGAATTCTCTTGCTTCAAGTAACAATTCTTTGATATGCTCTTCATATTCCATAACAAGTTCAATAAAACATGTGGGAGAGAATTCTTCCACATAATTTGTATTTTCCATGTAATCTACATATGACATTAGATATTCCTCAATGACAAGGACTAATATGTCCATGTAAGAGCCCATAACCTACTATAAGTATGAGAGCTAGGGTTTTGAGGTGGAAAATTTGAAATAACCAAAACTCCCTTGATGTTTGATCATAATTTATATTATGACCACAATTATGAAATGCCACAACCACTCTACATCTACTAGCACTAGTTTGGTGGAAATCTTGGTACTCTTTCAAAATATCGCTACTTTGTAATATGTATATTGTCATAGGAAAACCCTAAAATAATTGATTTTAAATTAGTGATATCTTCACTTTTTGGATTCAAATATGCATTTGGTTTCTTCAAATTCCTCACAAAAAGCTACGCGAGTGGATTTGAGAGTCATGGTGTTTTTTCTTCCCTTGGAAAACCTACCAAAAGAAAAAAAATTTCTTCATTTTGGGCCCATGAAACAACTTTGACATGACTGGTTATGATTTTTAACCCTTAAAATTGAATCATAAGAAGTATATCATAAATTGTCAATCCTTTATTTATCAAAATACCCTTGAGATAGGGAAACACCATACAATGATCCTTTTATGGAAGGAATCCTCTCATGTTCACTTTCCTCTTAAGGTTGGGTGACCTCTCAATGAGCTAAGCTCCAATATAAAATACTCCAGTACACATACATAAGGATGACCCCATCCTTATTTATAGATATCTATGAAACCATATGATAACTACCTTCTAACGACCTAGTGGGCCTCGTTTAATGTGGCCACATTACTTGTGCAAATCCCTTCACAAGATGACAATCTTGTGTAACAATTAGAAGTATCTACCACTGTCAGCTAAGAAAATACTTCCCTTGTTGTAGTGAAGGAAAGAGGTCCTATACAAGATAGGCTTCCCTAGTGACCTCAAGGGATGCTATAGCAAGCTAAGGCAAGCTTGTAACCTCCCTATCTTAGTAACTCAAAAGGTTAAGCTAGGTCTAGGAGAGGTGAAGGGAAGAATTAGATTGAACAAGGTAATTGGTCAACCTGTATGAGACAATAAACTTTTCAATGCATAAAATCACCGATTACCAAGTTAGACCACATATCAATCACCTTTAGATACTAGATAACAACTAAAACCAATTGTTGTTGTAAAAGTTCAGTAGTAAACTAGTCTATATCAACAATAAATAATTTGCAACAACAATGAGTAACATCAAAGAATAACATCAGTAAAAATGAGCATGAGGCCATCAAGAACCTCAGAAACAATAAAAACATTGTGATTCTGAAAGCCGATAAAGGTGGAGCCACGGTAGTCATGAATAGAATGGATTACAACACCAAAATGAAAGAACATCTCACCACAACTGGTAGTTATAAAAAGTTAGAAAACAACCCAATATTCAAGGTCATCAAAGAAGTCAAAAAGCCATAAAATCTTCCAACCTAGACAAAACAATGAAGAAACGATTAACTCCTAGCTGCCTAATCACCCCCAGAATATACAGACTCCCTAAGATCCACAAGGGAGGAGTTCCTATGAGACCAATTGTCAACACAATCGGTTCCCCAACCTATGAACTAGCCAAGTATGTAGCAAGGATCCTAGGACCTTTAGTTGGCAAGACGGACTCATACATCAAGGATTCAAGAGATTTCGTAGAACTTATAAAAGAAGAGAAAATTGAATCAAAGGATATGCTCATCAGCTTTGATGTGGTTTCACTTTTTACAAAGATCCCGTTAAATGAGGCCATTCAAGTTATAAATGAGGTTGCAGACCCTCAAATAGCCAAACTAGCAGAAGTTTGCCTTAAATCAACCTTCTTTAGCTTCCAAGGAGAGTTCTTTGAACAAACAAGTGGAGTAGCCATGGGATCCCCCTTATCCCCAATCGTAGCAAACCTCTACATGGAGAAGTTCAAGAAAATTGCCCTTGAAACATACCCCCTGAAACCATCTAGATGGAAAAGGTATGTTGATGACACCAATGTCAAGTGGCCTCATGGCAAAGAAGAACTGGATAGATTCTTTGAACACCTCAATGGCATTTCTGAGAACATAAAATTCACCATGGAACTAGAAGAAAACAATAGCATACCCTTCCTAGACGTGCTTATGATTAGAAAACAAGATGGTACATTGGGACACAAGGTCTTCAGGAAGAAAA
>ML782033.1:445625-467259 GCA_009831015.1 Picea engelmannii
AGATCAAATTAGGTTTGACACCTTCCTCCTCCTCTTCCTCACTTGTTTTTGTTCTACCTTTGAAGTAGGTAACTAGTTGTAAAAGTCCGACTAACCCTGTACTACCTACCTTTATTCTTATTAAAAAACTTAGTACTATATTTATCACTAATTAAAACCTTATACATACCCTAATCCTTTGACACTGTATATATTAATTCCTAAAAACACATAAAAACTTAAAACCCCCTAGAATATCTAATAGAGTTATACATATATTTATTACTAATTAAAACCTTAGAAACTTAGTACTATACTATAAGGTTTTTTACTATATTTATCACTAATTAAAACCCTAAAAACTTAGGACTATATTTATCACTAATTAAAACCCTAAAAACTTAGGACTATATTTATCACTAATTAAAACCATATACATACCCTAATCCTTTAACACTTTATATATTAATTCCTAAACACATAAAAACCCTAAAAACTAATATCTAATAGAATTAGTACTATATTTATCACTAATTAAAACGCTAAAATCTTAGTACTATACTATAAAGTTTTTTACTATATGTATCACTAATTAAAACCCTAAAAACTTAGTACTATATTTATCACTAATCAAAACCATATACATACCCTAATCCTTGGACACTTTATATATTAATTCCTATTTATTCACTTATGTGATATTAATTATTTTTACCAATTATCTGTAGATTATTAGGTTATAAATAAAAACACTACATAACCCTAGAACTTTATACCTATTTAGAGATAATCACTCATAATATATCACTAATCATGATTGACTACCAATTCTAAATTTTTTTAAACAAAACTTTAGAAACCCTAGACCTATATACATTGTTAAAACATTTAGAAAACACTTATGTCATATTAATTATTACTAATTAACATTAGATTATTAGGTTATGAACAAAAACTCTACAATAAAAAACCCTAGAACTTTATACCTATTTTGAGATATCAACATCCAAAAATCACTCACGATATATTAATAATTATCACTAATCTTCTTAATTTATTAATTCTTTAAACTCTATTAAAAATCAAAATGTAAAACAAAATACTATTAAGTAATATAATATAATGAAACTCCTTCTAACCCTAAAAACTTTAAATTATTCATAATTATTAAAAAACTTTAATTATTTATATTATTCACTATTCAAAGTTACGTTTAAAACTCATTAATAATTAATTTGTTTTTAATTAGCTCCGAATTAGGGTTACATTTAATTTGTTTTTAGTTAGCTCCGAATTAGGGTTACATTTAGCCGACCTAGTTCTCTTACTTACTGTCCTGCATATACACTATTAATTACTAAGATCAGCTAGCTCTCTAATTGACGATTAGTCCTGATGATGAATCCTGATCTGGATTCGAAACGTCGATGACAAAATGACACCAACTGTGGATTCTCCGGCAAATGAATTCGAAACAATGAGTAAATCAACCCAAAAAATTAACAATTAAGTCTTAGAAATTAAGGTTCAACAAGTAGTATAATATCCAATTGCTAGACAAGATTTATGAGAAAGTTTTGTTGCAATATTAAGTAAGTATGCGGCAAAAAATACAAGCCCTAATGGTTGTAGCATTCACCTAATGACAACAACAAGTTACCAAATGATTATTCAAAGCATTGAGGTACAATTAGCATGCAAATGATGTCATAAAGCTAGATTAAGTGAGGGTTTTGAGAGTTGTTGAGAGTATTTAGCATCACAAGCATAAAAACTAGTGTCGTATACTTTCTTAGGGAAAATGGAGTCAAAATAATGAATTCAAGGAAGCCAATAAAGAGAGAAGGTGAAGGTTTAATCTCTAGAGCTATCCACTCATAGAACTAGGTCAAACTTCAAAGGAAGGCCACTAAACTTTATCTACTCATAAACTCTATGCGTCGTCCCACTTTATCTAATGTGTCTAGAAAAGAAGATGAATGGAAATAGGTCTTGATCCTAAGGGGATAGCCACTCCTAACCCCTAGAACCAAACTATAGCTAAGATAAACCTTAAGGGGATAACCACTCCTAACCCTTAAGGAAAATCTTAAATGCTTCAACCAGTCAAGGTGAAAACAACAAGGGAAGGGGATAACCACTCTTAATCCTTCCTTAAGGTTTCAAGATTTCATAAAATATAGAGATAACATGCAAAATTACCACTCTACTAGAGAAAATTACAAATATTTACCAAGAAACATTAGATGTAATGAGAGTAGACACTTACTAGCATGAGGAAACCCTAGTTAATGAAGAATTCACCATCAACAAGATAAACATCCATCAAAATATCACTCCAATAACACACACAAGAGACTCCAAGAGAATAAGAGAGGTAGAGTGAAAATTTTAAGAGAGATCCCCCACAAGTGCGAGGAGTTGTGATGATGAAAAATGAGTTTGAGCACTTCCTCTTTCTATATGAGGCAACCAAGCACTATTTGTCCACAAAATGAAGTAAAGTGACACTAATATATGATACAAGTGGGGCCAACCCCTCAAACAACCTCTAAAATGACAATAAATGCAAATATACCACCATAGAGAAATAAGTGTGTTGACGTCAAGCCCCGAAGAAGGCGAAGAGAGGCTCCCAAGGCCACATGTTATCATATAGTGGTGCAATCAAGGTGGAGAATCTCCATCACGTGTCATGGGAAATATCAAGTCATCAAATGGTGTCCAATGGAAAACAAGCCCATCATATCAATCAAACCTTAGCACATGATGTCATCCTCAAATAGGCCAATGTCAAGGTGAGAGAGCCATCGTCCAAGGTGGAATGATCATGCACCACCTCTATGAGTAGTATCATGTCCAAACCAAGTGCAATTCCCTCCATCAAGTGGTTGATTAAGGTACTGGTGCATTGTCCAAAGTGTGGGATTTCTGCCCATATGTGTGCCATCATGACCATATCTGTCAAAATGCAAGCCCATCTATCCATTATCCAAGGTCCAGAAGATGTGAGAGCCTATGTTTGAGTATGTTAAGCCATCAAATGACTCAACACTCTACATCAATGAACCATATCCTGTAAATAAATGCACAAAGTCTTGGGTGAAAGCAAGGGAATTCCTTCAAAGAACCATGTCAGGTAAATCCAAATCAATCAACGTTATGGAATCAAGTAAGACCAATGTTCACAAGGTATAAGAGTCCTTAGATTATATAAAGTAAGTTGTTACTTATCATAGAAGCCACATCGATAATTCACATTAAGTATCCCCTTCAAACTTCACATTAGCTCAAGACTTTATGTAAGTTGGCAAGTTTAAGCATGGGAGGACCATCATCAGGTCCTATAAGGTGTGCCTACCAAAGCAGGAAAGAAAATACCCAAGTAGAGGGATATGTCCTGAGTGAAGTAGGAAAGAAAAGAAACACTTCAAGAGTAAGTATGATAGCGAAACGTGTTGGGATTACTTCATGGATTATGGAATCATTTGGTCCATTTCTATGAGCGCCTTTGTAGAGGGTGCACTTGCTATTGAGTTACCCCTTTCTAGGTGCTACATTTTTCTAAACTCCTTAACCTACCTTTTATAATTTCCTTTTTATTGATTTGCAAGTCTCCTTTATAAGGTTTCAAGCATTAACATTCATTGCTTCATATAGTAGTGGGATATTTAGCAAGTCCTTTTCAATTGATGAGGCATTTATTCTCTCTCAGGATTGGAGCGAACACAAAAGGGGTAGAGCTCAAGTATGGACTATGGATTTTAAATGTCCTTGCTATCCCATAACATTCTTTATTTACCATTTATTACTAGAAGCTATATCACCTCAACATTCTAGCCCATCTTCTCATGAGGGAATGAGCCATGAATCATTATCGAAGTTTAGCACATTGAGATAGGCTCTAGGATGGTATGTGTTAAGTATGGTGGGGAAATGGAATGTTACCCTTGTGAGGGCCCCTCAGTAATACCGTTGTTCCTTGCGGGTGACAACATGGGACTAGAGTAGAAATGATGGATACCAAAGTGAAACAAGGAAACAAGCATAACTTCTTGAGATTATGATTCATTATCTAAATTCAACCAATGATCCTCATTCACATGCCTAAAATATTAAGAGAAACACTTCATATGAAAAAGTGATAATGTACCTCATGATGATGTTGGACCACCATCTACGAAAGACTGTGTTGTTTGGATGTGATGAGCTTTGTTGATCAAGAGTCAGAGAGGCATCTGAGAGGGGCTATTGGGCTGTCATGAGTGGACATGCCGATCGTCATCATTATTGGCACCACTGTCTTCATTTTGGGCCATGAGACATGTTCTCCTCTAGTTACCCCTAGGCATGGGGGGTAACATCTGGCTCCAACATGGGGAAATGTGCTCACTGTAGAGTGCATGAGAGCCTTAACATATTTGGTAGTCCAAGACTTGAAACCTACATCACTGTAAAATCTTGCTCCATTCTAACATGGCTACATCAATACTAAAACAGGGATGTTATCCACCAGGTCAAAAAGATATAAAAACATGCGAGAAAGATTTTTTTTTTCATTTTCATCAATATATCATTTTTTATTTTCATAATATAAACATTAAACTAAGTTACATGAATGCATAGTAAATCAATGAACAATAACAAGTAAAATAAAACAATACAAGCACACAACATGACCTACTTAGCCTACCTACCCTACTCTAAGCTTGTTCTTAAAGAAGTCAAGTCTCATACCCATAATAAGGTTTGAGAAGGGAAACACTAATGGGAACTGGTAGTCTCCTTCCCTCTAGCATATACAAGTAATAAGAATCATTGACATACTTCTTTCTGACCTTGTAAGGTCCTTTCCATAGGTCATCAAACTCCTTGTTCACATTTGGTCTGCCCTTCCTCTTATCCACATAAGTACCCATTTTCCTTATTGAAAATCCTACTTTTTGAAATCAATCACTTCTTTCTCTTCTTGAATATATCTTTCTTGTTCCAAAGTAGGAGAATGGGATCTCATTAGTGCAATGTTTCTTTTATCATCTTCATGCAACTTTGCTTCATTTCCTTTTTTCATAATTGTAATTGAATCAAGTTCCTTGTCATTGTATTTGTCAAGTTGTCTATGATGATCCTCCCTCTTAGGCCATATTACATCTAGGATATATTCTTCTTGAGGGAGGTCATCTAGGTCAATACCATGAGGGTAATCTACAAGATCCTTAGAGTGGTCTTCCTTTGGGAATGTGTTGACTTCAGAGTCAGTTTCAAGATCTTCCACATGGGTCCTCTTCTTTGGTTGATTGTACACGATAGAGTTGGCTTCTTTTGCTATGGGAATAATGGAATTTGATAGGTCCATTTGTAAATTACCATGTTGCAACCTACTTCCTTGATAAAATAATTCCCCAATTATCAGGCACATTAAGGACCACAACATCCATCACAATAACTATCTAATGATATCTTGCAAGGCGAACTTGTAAGTATTCTATCAAAGATTTTACTTCAATTGCCTTGGAATAAATTCCACAAACATTCCCATAACATCTCATGTTTTCCAAGTCCAATTGTGTCATGACCTTCAATGTCACGACATTTGCAGATTCCCTAGAGCCAAGCATACAATTGTTAAGCCACATATTATTCAACTCTAGGGAAATAAAGAAAAGTGGGCAATCCTCATTGGTTCGCCTAATATGGTTTTCTTGTAACAATATAGGAGGATCCTCAGGTTCACCTTGTACCTTCAAAAATCTTTCTACTTTATTTCTCATGGAGGGGATCTTGACTATATTTGTAAGAGGTACAAGCATGTTAAATTTTGCTACTACACCGGCCATATCAATGTTCAAGTCCATCTCATCATTCTTAGGTGATGCTGATTAAGGAGGCACTTTATCATTTGATGGTACAAGAGGTCTTGGCTGAGGAAATATAGGATCACTACGGGGAGCTTGGGGTGCATTCTTTTGTCTAGTATAAACTTGTAACTCCTTCTTCATAAGTTTCTCCCTTGAATATTCATCCCTTTGAATTAAAATTTCCATTCTATATTTTTTAGTGGCCTCCTTCTTACTTTGTTAAAGTTGTTCTTGGGTCACATTGAAGTATTATTCAAAATATATAGTATAAACAGGTTCTAATGTATCAAGGAATTTCATGTAATCGGGGTGCTCATCATTAGGGTTATTTCTTGGGCATTCATGCTCCTAATGTGCATACCCACAAGGTAGACACCAAGGGGCCTCTTCTGACTCTATGACATTAGTAGGTGCTGGGGTATTGGGAACCTTTTGTTCATTTTGAGGCTCGTGCTTCCAACACTGATTTGGCCCTTGTGGTTGATCCTTGTATGGAGGTTCTGCCATTTGTTGCTGAATCCTTCCATGTTAGTAACTTTTTTCATCAACAAGGTTTGGGTTTGAGCAAGGCCATTTATGGTTTCTTTAATTTTCTGAGTCCATGGAGCACCTATATATTGGGTAGGTTAGTGATATGAAAAGTTTTTGTAATACCTTGGTTTTGAGTCCCCATATTAATAATGTATTTTGTCTATTTGATGAAAGGCCAGAGTGCCTAGGAAATGTAATACTTGATCATTATTAATAATAAAATACACCACTGGCTGCAAGACAGACAAGGACACGAGTTATAGGGGGTTATGATTCCATGAGAGAGGGGGGAGGGGGGGGGGTAAAGGGGCCAAGTAATTATTTTATATTTTATTTACCCATCTTGGTTTTAATTGATAAAAGTGGTTATATGAGCTTCTTGGGGGGAGGTCATGTGGTTCTTGATTTCATGTAATTATATAAACACCTCTTGTGGGTTGTTTGGGCGTTCTTTTCCATTCACTCTTTCACTCTATCATTTGGTTCATTCATTCTTGTTCTTGGTTGGGACATGGGAACAAATTATTGAGGAAAAAAGCCATTGTTGTTGGCTGTAGTAATTAATGGTGTATTCCAGCTATGAATTGGTACATGCATGCTTGAAATGCATTGGCATGTGCTAAACATTTCTCACAATTGTGAATCATGAGAGTCCCAACATGGAGATTCTTGAATAGATGCATTGAATCCCTGAAAAGAGGTGGACAACCTCAAGGACTGCATGACAACGAAGGGGGTTCATTGTCTTTGGGTGCTGTAGGCTAGAGAGAAGAGAGCTGTTGTAATTTGAATTGTTGTGTCTTGAGAAACCTGTGAGAGCTTGAGTGTTGAATGGTTTGGGAAGCCAAGTGTTGCTCTGGAAGTCGTCCTCGTGGATTCATATCTCTGGATTGGGGGCGACCTGTTGTTGAGACTTGGAACAACAACATCTAAGGTTGGGTAGAACATCCTAGTCTGCAGCCAGTTGGTGATTGATTTTTTTTAAGATAAGTTCTCTCTGTCATGGTTTCCTTTGATTTTATATTTATTTCCACTGTGTAATAATTATTATCTTTGAGCTTTGATTTTAAAATATGCATGCTTGCTAGTTATTTTTGTGCATGGCATATTTTTCATTTATTTTATGTTGTATCAAGAATCTTGATTATTGCATGCGAGTCTTTCATGCTTATTTATTAATTAAACGTTATCAAAATTTGAAATTAGTTTTGAAGTGTGTTTTGAAGTAGCGTGGCCAGCCTACTAGTGGCTAGGTACGTTACAATTCTAGGCTTAGTCTCATCTTTGGCTCTAGGGGCATAGAAGGATTCAATCTTGGAAGAAGAAATATTTACCTCAATCTAGGTGGCTCACTCTTGAGCTTCTTCGAGAGTCGTTGAGCACTTGTCCTTAAGAATAAACCCAAAATCTACTTGGTAAGCATTGACATAAAGGAAATTGAGAGAATATTTCTTGGGGCTAATCTTGTCAAGAATTCGTTCAAGCAACCTCTCAAATCTAGTATCAAATTATTTAACGATGTCATTCACTTTCTTTTTCATATCACTAAGTCACAACAACAACATGTTACGATCACCCTTAGTCTCCCATATTTTGATGAAAACTTTATGAAAATATTCTCAAGTTTTGATACCTTTATCAAGGAGGTTATTGCATCATTTCCCAACATCTTCAACAAAGGTAACAGAGAAGAGTCTCAAGACTACATTGATCCAAAATTGATCTTTAAAGACTTGGTTAAGTTTTAAGCATGTGTTCAATTACCAATTAGGAATTAAGGAAAGAAGAGGAACTTAATGAGAGATTATAACAACCATCATAAAGAAATGCAGATCTGAATATAAGCACAAATAACAACAAACCATAACAACAAAGTTGTTAATGGAGTTCAACAAGATTGCCTATGTCTTTGACCTTTGTCTGAGTGGGTGAGGCTTTCTTATTTCTCTTCAATGATTCAAAAGTACATCAGAAAAGTGTCAAAAATATTACAGACTAGTCTGGATGTGTTCTGCTCGACCTCAAGAATCCAACACAACTAACAATACTGAAAAAGGTTGAGCGTAGCTCCCGGAATTGGCCTCCAAAGTTCGCTTCCTCAATGGCTGCCCTGCATAAAAATGGCTTCAAGCTTCATGAAATCATCAAAATTCGACCAATATCAACCTCCTAATGCTACTAAGAACATTTGGTTTATATAGATTTTGAGTTGGTATCTTCCTCCCAACTTCCTCCCAAGATATAACCTCAAAGCGGGCTCCAGATCCCCCCAAAATAGCCAAAATCCTCCAAAATTAGCATAAAAATCCACAAAAATCATATTATATAGTTTAAAAACCCAAAATTGGTAAAATCTGGGTGCAACCCCTTTTCTCCAGGCTCCTGGCTATATGGGAAGCACCATATGCTCTTGGACTGGGCACGCCCTAATCTTTAGCCCTTGGTCTTCGGTGTGTTGGTCGTATGCATGGCCATATGGCCTGGTCCTTACTCTCCACGCACCCCCACCTTAGATCCTGGTGTAAAGCTCTGGTCGCATGGGTTCCATTTGGCCCTACACTAGCCCCCACTGACCGGGGTTTAGCCCTAACCCCATGCCAACTTCAGTTTATAACATAAACCTGCCACATGGCATACCAAGTCACATGCAACTCGGGTGATCAATGTATGTGGTGTAGTCCATTAACGTGAGTAGAGGTCAGGGGTTCAAGCCTAAGGGAGTCGCAACCAAAGTTTTGGCCTAGCCAACATTGGAAAAATACGGGGTGCCACGTGGTGCCCTCTAATTGGGCCACATGTCACCCTGTGGTTTGTCTGTATGGTACAATCAACGCCCAGTCAACATGCACAGTCAACTGCCACATCACTATCGTACAACCACATGTCATGCCACGTCAGTGTTTGTACTACTAAGTCGCCTGCCCAGTCAACTGCCATGTCAGCATCCGTAATGCCCAGTCACCTTGCCACATCAACATCCATACAATCACACGTCGTCCGTAATTCCACGTGTTAGCCTGTCATTGGGCCATGTCACGTAGAGACTGCCACATGTCACATTCATACATTGCCACATGTCATTTTCATACTGGTCCAACTCAACCCGAAAACACAACAAACTGAGTGACACATGTCACCTCCCGGTGCTGCCATGTGTCCCTGCTGACATCACCTGTCGTATTATTGACGTCAGTAGTATGACTTGTTGACTTTGACCAGTTTGACTTTTTGCTTGTTTTGGAAATCGATCAGAACGCAATATATTTCGCATATGGTGTCCATTTACGAAAAACATTATATGGCCGGAATCAACGCGATGAGCCCAAAGCAATGGCGTTGGTTTCGTCCGATTCCAAGAACTTTTATTTTTAGCCCTTCCTGGATCCATTTTGGATCATACCTCCCCACTAAGACCTTTTGGTCCTCCAAAAGGATATTAACTAGTTATCAAGTGTAGTATAGGCCACCCCACTTGTCCTTTGTCCTTAAACTCTGTCCTGTGCACCTTTCACATCATAATCAATTGAAAAACAACCATGACAACTGACAACATATTGTTAGCCACTTATACTCTTTCACATCTTACTGAAGCCACTGCCATCCATGTTGAAAACATTAGCAATGATAACATCATAAATATGATTGCAAATGAACTAATATGTTTGATGTGCTTGCACGCCATTATCTTATCTTGAAGCAAAGTATGATTGAACTTCCGTTATACAACCATATCATGTTCATTCTTAACATCAACTGCTTTACTTGGCACAATTATAGGTGTGTTGCTTGCATAAGCTGCCTTCCTTAATTGTTCCATTGTTTGTAGAGATTGATATGATTTTATGTGATGAGCATGTACAACATATTCATTTCCTTCTTTAGTTAAGTGATATTGATTCTATTCCCTGTGGAAGATTGCTTTGTGATCATACACATAAGGGCTGCCTAAGATCATTCCACATTCATTGAGTGGCACCACATCACACATTACCTCATCCACAAACTTTGATGAAATCGAAAATTTTAAAGTGCATTGCTTTGTTATGTGCAATTTATGATTGTTGCTTATCCATTTAAGTGAATAAGTTTTATGATGTAGCTTAGTTTTCAATCCCAATTGTTTAACCACTTCCTTTGAAATCAAGTTAGATTGAGATCCACTATCTATCAATGTATCGATCTTAGTATGTTTCATCATCACCCTTATATGAAACACTTTACTTCTAGAATCATATCCATCACCAATTTTACTAGTCAAACCAACTGCTGTGATCTTAGTCTCATCACATGAATCATATCCCAAGTCTGTTGGCCGTGTTGTTGTTGTAATTGTTTTCCTCCCTTTCCTTTCTTTGAACCATTCAGTCTCTTCTCTGGGTGAAATTTCTAGCAATGGTCATCATCATGCCCTTCTTTATTGCAATGCTTGCAAGAGAGCTTCTCTTCCTTTCTTATTGCTGAATTTGCTTTCTTTCCATTCCCCTTCCTTTTGTTCTCTTTCCTTGAAGACGATTCCCTTGATACACCAACTCCTGTTTTCCATGCTTCAATGTATGTTTCTTGAACATAAACCTCATCAAGATTCGTAGGTCCAAACATAAATACAATGTTACAAATATGTGTAGGCAAACCTCCTATTACTTCATAAGAGTTTGTTGGGTATGTAATGGAAAATTTAACATTAATGCCATCTTATGAAATTCATTTGTGTATTATTGCATCGTTTATCCCTTTCTTAGTTGAAGAATTTTCCATTCAATTAAAGCCTTCTCTTTATAACCCAAAGGATAAAATTGCTTTCTAAGTGAACAAACAAAATATTTCCATGATGGAAATACATTACCAACTTGTTGCGTACCATTTTGAAACTTACTCTTCCACCAAATGAGTGCTATGCCTGCAAGATGAAGCAATGATAACTTGATTTGAGTTGCCTCATCTTTGATTTGTTGCACACTGCAACAAAATTACATCTGTATGACCCAACTATCAAGTCTCTCAACATTGAATTCACCATCATACATGGGAAATTCAAATTTCACATCAAGCTTAAGTAAAGGCATATCATGTTTATGTTTATGGGAATGTTTTCTTGCGGTGGATTTTTAACTTGTACTTGAAGAAGAATAAGATGATGGAGAAGAAGGAGGTGAAGGAGGAGGTTTAGGAGGATCCTCTCCTTCTTCACTTTTGTCTTGTTTTGACGATTCCCCTTGGAAAGGCCTCTTCCATTCCAAGTAATCCTCATATAATACCTTTACCATCTCAGGCATGGAGAATAACGTCTTTTTCAACTCTATCTCATTCTGAGACATTCCTTCTTTTGATGCCATATCCTCACTTTGATAAGTCCTCTTTCTTGATCCAATATCATGATCACCTTCTACAAGCTTGCCTTCACAATGACTCATCTTTTCCTTGGTAATCATGCAAACTCAAAACCCAACTATCAACCTGCTCTAATAAAAACTTGATCCGAAATTGATCTTTAAAGACTTGGTTAAGTTTTAAGCATGTGTTCAATTACCAATTAGGAATTAAGGAAAGAAGAAGAAATTAATGAGAGATTATAAAATCCATGATAAAGAAATGCAGATTAGAGTATAAGCACAAAAAACAACAAACCATAACAAAAAAGTTGTTAATGAAGGTTGACAAGATTACCTACGTCTCCGACCTTTGTCTCAGTGGGTGAGGCTTTCTTATTTCTCTTCAATCCTTCAAAAGTACATCAAAAAAGTGTCAAAAGGATTACAAACTAGTCTAGCTATGTTCTTCTTGACCTCAAGAATCCAACACAACTGACGACACTGAAAACAGTTGAGCATAGCTCTCGAAATTGGCCTCAAAAGTTCGCTTTCTTAATGGCTTCCCTGCATAAAAATGGCTTCAAGATTCACAAACTCATCATCATTATGCCAATATCAACCTCCTAATGCTACTAAGAACCTCTTTGAGTTGGTATCCTTCTCCTAACTTCGTTTCAAGATATGGCCTCAAATTGGGCTCCACGTCCGCCAAAAATGGCCAAAATCCTCCAAAATCAACATAAAAATCGACAAAATCATATTATATAGTTTAAAAACCCAAAATTGGAAAAATATGGGTGCAACCCCCTTTCTCCGGGCTCTTGGCCATACGGGACGCACCATATTCCCTCAGGTTGGGTGCGCCCTAGTCTTTAACCCTTGGTCTTCGGTGCACTGGTCGCATGCATGGCCATATGGTCTGGTCCTTACTCTCCACGTGCCCCCACCTTAGCTCCTGGTGTATAGCTCTCATAGTGTGGGGTGCCATGTGGCCCTGCATTGGCCCCCACCGACCGAGGCTTAGCCCTAACCCCACATGAACACCAATTTATAACATAGACCCGCCACATGGCATACCAAGTCACATGTAGCTCCGACGGTCATCATATGTGGTGTAGTTCATTGGCGCGAGTAGAGGTCGGGGGTTCGAGCCCGAAAAAATCACAACCAAATTTTTGGCCTAGCCAACATTGGAAAAATCCAAGGTGCCACATGGTGCCCTTTGATTGAGCTGCATGTCACCCTGTGGTTCATTCATACGGTACAATCAACACCCAATCAACAACCCATTCAGCATGCACGACTAGCTGCCATGTCACTGCTGTACAACCACATGTCATGACACATTAGCGTCCGTACTACCAAGTCACCTGCCCATTCAACTGCCACATCAACTGTACTACCCATTTACCCTACCACATCAACATCTATATATCCACCTGTCGTCCATACTACCATGTGCCAGCCTGTAATTGGGCCACACCACGTATAGAATGCCACATGTGACGTCCATACAATGCCACATGTCATTTTCGTATCGGTGCAACTCAAGCCGAAAATGACAAAATGAGTGACACGTGTCACCTATCGGTGCTACCATGTGTTCCTGTTGATGTCATCATGATGTGATGTTGATGTCCCCTATCGTGCTGCTGACTTTAGCAGTATGACCTGCTAACTTTAACCAGTTTGACTTTTTTCCTATTTGGGAAATCGATCAGAACGCGATATCTTTCGCATACGATGTCCATTTGCAAAAAAAATTATATGGACGTAATCAACGTGATGAGCCCGACGTAATGGTGCTGGTTTTGTCTGATTCCAGGAACTTTTATTTTTAGGCCTTCCTGGATCAATTTTGGATGATAGATATTCTTTTTCATCCAGAACAAGATGAGTTTGAAAACATGCCCAAAAGTTGTATAAGTGTTCTTCAATAATAGTGACATCATTACTGGAAAATTTAGGCAACCACTTTTCAAACTTTTGAGGCATGTTATGAGGGTATCCTAGAATTGTAGACATGTCTAAAGGCTTGAAGACCTTATCCATCCATGGCCTTTGATCCATTGGAGATAAATGATTTTTCCCACCTAATAAGGATTTGACAACAAGAGAATTGTGTGTAGGTTTCCTTCTATAGGCCTTGGTAGGATGAAAAAATCTTTTACTAGGCCTTTGGTTAGTGTTCTCAACACTTGAGCTTAGTGGAGTCGCCAGATGATTCCTCTAGGGCACGATCATCAAGAGGTAAAGGAAGGGATTCTTCCTCCAATGGAGTCGCCAGGTAAGCTTGTAGAAAGAGTCTTTGAGGTAAGCTTACCAAAGAGGTTTCATAGGAAGAATGACTCAATTTTCCCTAACAATGATGCCAAAATTTTATCATAGGAATCACACTTGTGCTCATCCCTTCACAAGATTCCAATCTTGTGTAACAATTATAAGTATATACCACTGTCACCTAAACAAACACTTCCCTTGTTTTACTGAAGGAAAGAGGTCCTACACAAGGGATGCTTCCCTAGTGACCTCAAGGGATGCTATAGAAAGCTACGACAAGCCTATATCCCCCTATCTTAGTCACTCAAAAGTTTAAGCTAGGTCTAGGATAGGTGAAGGGAAGAATTGGTTTGAACAAGGTAATTGATCAACCTATGCAAGACAAGAAACTTTTCATTGCATAAAATCATTAATTACCAAGTTATATAGCATATCAATCACCTTTAGACACTAGATAACAACTAAAATCAATTGTTGTTGTAAAATTGCAACAGTAAACCAATCTATATCAGCAATAAATAATTTAGAACAACAATGAGTAAATTAGCCTAGAAAATTAGCAATTATGTCTTAGAAATTAGCCTTTGACAAGTAGTACAATGTCCAAATACTAAACAAGATTTCTGAGCAAGTTTTTCCACAATATTAAGTAAGTATGCAACAATAATAAAGACATTAATGGTTGTAGCATTCACTTTATGACAACAACAAGTTATCCAATGATTATTCAAAGCTTTGAGGTACAATTAGTCTACGAATGATGTCATAAAGCTATATTAAGTGAGGGTTGTGAGAAATGTTGAGAGTATTTAGCATCACAAGCATAAAGACTAGTGCCTTCTACTGTCTTAGGGAAAATGGAGTCAAAATAATGTATTCAAGGAGGCCAAGCAATAAAGAAGGTGAAGGTTTAATCCCTAGAACTATCCACTCATAGAACTAGGTCAAACCTCAAAGGAAGGCCACTAAAGTTTATCTACTCATAAACCCTAGGTGTTGTCCCACTTTATCTAATACATCTAGAAAAGAAGATGAATGGAACTAGGTCTTGAACCTAGGGGGATAACCACTCCTAACCCTTAAGGCAAATCTTAAATCCTTCAACTAGTCAAGGTGAAAACAAGGGAACGTGATAACCACTCTTAATCCTTCCTTAGGGTTTCAAGATTTTGGAAAATATCAAAATAACATGCAAAATTACCACTCTAATAGAGCAAACTACCAAGATTTACCAAGAAACATCACATGCAATGGAGGTAAATACTTACTAGTAAGGCACATTAGCATGAGGACACCTTAGTTCATGAAGAATTCACCATCAACAAGAGAAACATACATAAAAAATTCCATCCAAAAGTGCGCAAAAGAGGCTCTAAGAGAACAAGAGAGGTAGATCAAAAATTTTAAGAGAGATCCCTCACAAGTGTGAGGAGTTGTGATGATGAAAAATGAGTTTGAGTGCTTCCTCTTTTTATATGAGGTAACCAAGCACTATTTTTCTACAAAATGAAGTAAAGTGACACTAATCCATGATACAAGTGGGGAATACCCCTCAAATAGCCTCTAAAATGACAATAAATGAAAATAAACCACCATAGAGTCACAGGTGTGGTGACGTCAAGCTCTGAAGAGGGTGAAGAAAGTCTCCCAAGGCCACATGTCATTGTCTAGTGGTGCAAGAAAGGTGGATAATCCTCATCAAGTGTCATGGCACATGTCAAGTAATCAAATGGTGTCCAATGGAAAACAAAACCATAATCTCAATCAAGCCCTAGCACACGACATCATCATCAAAGAGGCCAATGTCAGGGTGAGAGAGATATCGTCCAAGGTGGAATGATCGTGCACCACCTCTCTGAGAAGTTTCTTGTCCAATCCAAGTGAAACATCCTCCATCTAGTGGTTGAGTAAGGTGTGGGTGCACTATCCAAAGTGTGGGATTTCTACCCATATGTGTGCCATCATAACCATATCTGTCAAAATAAAATCCCATCTATCTATTGTCCAAGGTCCATAATACGTGAGAGCATGTGTCAGAGTATGTCAAGCCATCAAATGAATCAACACTCTGCATCACATGTGACATATCCCTTAAATAAATTCACAACGTCCCAGGTGAAAGCAGGGGATGTCCTTCAAAGAACCATGTCAGGTGCATCCAAATCAATCAAAGTTATGGAATCAAGTAAGACCAATGTTCAAAAGGTATAAGAGCCTTTAGATCATATAAAGTAAGCCATTACTTAACATAGAAGCCACATCAACAATTAACATGAAGTATCCCCTTTAAACTTCACATTAACTCAAGAATTTATGTAAGTTGACAAGTTTAAGGATGGGAGGACCGTCATTAGACCCTATTAGGTGTGCCAACCAAAGTAGGAAAGAAAAGACCCAAGTAAAGGGATACATCCCGAGGTAAGTAGAAAATAAAAGAAACCCTTCAAGAGTAATTATGATAGCGAAACTTGTTGCACTTACTTCATGGCTTATGGAATGCTTTGGCTCATTTCTATGAGTGCCTTTGTATAGGGTGCACTTTCTCTTGAGTTACTCCTTTCTAGGTGATATGTTTTTTCAAACCCCTTAATCCGCCTTTTATATTTTCCTTTTTATTGATTTGCAATTCCCCTTTTGTTCATTTGTATACAAGCTTTTCCTCATCCTTTCACTCTCCCTTTCCTTAGAAAAATTCTTGATCCATGGTGGGTTCATAATTTTCTTTACCAAAAAGTTCCATGTTATGCAAATTGCATTTTCGTTTCTTTCGCTGTAACCATAACGCACTTTGACTTAGTCATTTTTTAAGAATTCTTATTATAATGGCATGTTCACAGGTTCACAGATTCGTGGACTCACTTTATCGTGTCTTATGTTCCCATTTCTTTGCCGTTACCAAAATGAACTTTCGATTTTTCCGTGATGTTCATTTAAGGTTCTATACTAGGATTTTTTCTGATCTTTTCAAACATGGATTCACGGATCCCCAAGTCTTGAATAGTCCATTTCTTATGAGTCCCACTGATAACAATATTTAACCAATTTCTTGTCTTCACTCTTGTTTTCAAGCAATACTTAGCCATATTTCCATGTTATGGTGGGTTCGCGGGTTGGCGTACTCGCGGTTTCACCTCATCATCCCTCCCATGCCCGACTCCCTGCCGTAGTGTATCCTTACTTTGTCACTCTTCTCGAGATACATTAAATTCTAATCCCATGGAAGATAACTACCAATTAAATCATGAAAAGGCCATTATTAATGGAAGAAATCTCAACATAATATCATTTAATTTGCATTAATTTCTTCATCGAAAAAGGGATTTAAGTTATATTACTGAGAAAAAGTTTCATTTTAAAATCACAGTTCTAAGGAATTATGCTACAATCCACCAACTTCATTAAAATGGATACAAGAAGACAACAATTATGTGGAGATACACTGAATATTTTCGGGTGAGAAGATCAAATTTTTCAATGGTTAATATCTTACTGGTACTATGCTACATTGCCATCACCTGGAAGAAATGGGAACAAAATTTGGATATCAGAGATTGCTCTAGCTAGATGTGTACCTGAAGTCTTTGACTATAAGGAAATTGTCTCCTGGTGCATTGATAAATTCGTTCCAAGCCAAAGGGTTATTCAACTTCAAAGTGATCTCTCCATTTCCTTAGAGCCATTGGTTTTTAGAAAGATGATGAAGTTGCCAGATCCTACCATTACCTTTAAAGGAGAAGAAGCAAGGAACTTCCTCAAGAACAAA
Source organism: Picea engelmannii (assembly GCA_009831015.1). Taxonomy (NCBI): domain Eukaryota; kingdom Viridiplantae; phylum Streptophyta; class Pinopsida; order Pinales; family Pinaceae; genus Picea; species Picea engelmannii. Next base: position 463,346 of record ML782033.1, read on the forward strand.
AAAAATGGATTGGATGTTTTAGAATAATAATAATAATAATCTATTTTTAAGGTCACGACCAAGCCAGACAACAAATTGGTGTATGAGACCCCCTCTGCCCAACGATTTGTCTGGTAAAGTCTATGGAGGTATACATACACTACCCCCCTTTGGATTTGAACTTGTAACCTCTTAGGAGGAAGCACACGTTCTTAACCATTAGGCCCACTCACGTTAGTATATTGAAGAACCCTTATCGAGAACTTGCATGGCTCTCCACCAGAATTATTGGTCAATAATCCATGACAACCATTCCTCGGTTGGACCTCTATATTTTATATTTTACAATTCATGAAAAAACTATCTTTGATTGGGGAAAAATCATCTCTGTTGAAATATGTTCACAACTTTCAAATTTCAAGAAAGAAAAGAAGTTCTATATGGCCTCTTACTTAATATTTGCTATTATTTATTTCCATGTCTTCAAGGGTTTGACCATCGGGAAAATGGTAGATTGAAAAATTGTTCGAGTAACTATGTGGTATCAGGCTTTATGGAGACAAAAAGCTACTTATTACTTTATGAAGTATACAATGAATTCGTGATTGTTTTCAAAAAACTTCTTTTTAGAGAAAATACAACTAGATTGTCATTAGAAGCAACAACCTTTTTGAGCAAAAGGGGGACTATAGAAAAAATGGAAAATTATAATGTGATTAGAATTTTTGGTTCTCGTGAAAGTCCTTTCTCTCTTCCTTATTACATTTTAGAAAAAATATTCATCATTGAAGTTGCTAGGAAATACAAATTCTGGTTGCATTTTTTTCATGAGGAAAGAAAGAGGCAATTTATCCCATTGCCATGGAAAATTGGAGAAATCATGTTAAGAGGCATTGCAAAAATTTACGATTACTCAACTCACCTTAATTAGTTCAATCTGAAGTATGCAGAAAAATCAAAGGCTTTGACCCAGGTCATATTTTTCTTGATCATATGATATTAGTTGGATTCAACAATACATTTCCTAATACACTTATGTTTGAAGAAGAAGAAGGCAATGCTCATGATGTTCCAATGCAATATGTTGATGATATTGAAATCATGGTAAGCTCGATTACTCAATATAAACAAAAAGGAAAAGGTTCAAATGAAAAATGTATGCAATCTTTTGTGGATTTACAAAAAGACGGTCTATCCAAATACAATCTCTAGGCAACAACATCACAAACAAAAAAGGTTTCAAAGAGCAATTCGAGTGGTGGGGGTGATAAAAACCCTCCACAAGGAAAACTTGAAAATCCCCATAAGCTCCAAGTAAAGAGGAAAAGTAAAAATTCTCAATGAGAATAAGTAGAACAACCTGTATTTGAAAATGATATATCTCTTAAGGACATGGACCTAGAGGTTGATATTGAAAATATTAATTTTCCCGATGAAGAACAAAGGTTGTAGGAAATCCAACAAGTTGTAGTTGAACTCGCCAAACAAAAAGAAGATTTTTCAGAAGAAGAGTCATTTTCCATATATAATGATTTATTTGACAGAAAGTCTATAAAGTTAATGTTTGAAGGGTTTGACCTGGAAAATAAAAAGGGAAAATCTCATTCTAAATATTATCTCAACAAATTACTTCCATCTGGAATTGCTAAGATAAACAGAATAACATGGGATGCTTTAAATGTTTCAATTGATGACATGGATGTACAAAATGGAAAACTAAAAGAAAGAATTAAAGAGTTGGAATACACTTTGATGCTGGCCCCTATTCTTTCAAGTCCACTGGCTACTGCCAAACTTTCAACGCCAAATTTACAATTGAAAGGAACATCAAGCTTATTAGTTGTTGTCAGAAGGTTTGTTGAAGAAAAAATTAAAAGAGAATGTCTCTTATTATGCAAGCATGGGATGTTGGAAGTGACATTGTTTCTTTTCACTCTAAATTAAATGCTTTTAGATATTTCCTTCAAGGTGATTATAAACATGAAGAAGGGTTTTATAAATATGCAATCACTACATTTTCTTTGAAGGTTTCAAATATGAATGAAATGAAAATAAAATAAGAAGATTTACGTTCTTCTGCTCATATAAAATAACTAAAGGCTTGCTGGATTAAGAAGATAAATATTCTAAAAGAAAATTTTGAGTTATGTGATGTTGTGGTTACTAAAAATGAGGGATTGCATAAAACATTAACTGAAATAGACTTAGCCGGAAACACAAGAGAAGTACAGGACCCCAAATTAATTCTAAATTCTATATTTATGACAAGAGAGCAATTTCAGGAAAACATGGAAATATTGAAAGGTTTATCAGCTGCGAAATTTAATAATATCATTGAATATAATGAAAATGAAGTTGAAAATTGGTTGGTGAGCTATGAAAACAAAAATGAAGATATTGAAGATGTGCTTAGCCAACTTTCATTTGACTTAAGAGACTTGGAGGACATACAATTTGATATAAAAATTAGAAATGAAATAAATGTATCCCCAATGATAGATTATATAGAAGAGTGGTTAAAGAAAGGCTTAATTAAGATTACGAAATAAAATCAAGAGGAAGCAGTTAGTACTGGCCATGAAACCGTCATAAAAAAAAATATAAGGACACTAACAACACATAAGTGACCCATGAGTTTCCATGATAATTAGTCTACATTGATCACCCCCTCTTCTTCCCTTTCAGAATTCATCCAGTTGTATTTTGTCTTTCTTGAGAAGAATATAACCGAGTTTTGATTGCATCCTCTATCTTCGTTTCAGGTGTTGTTGCTTGTGTCTTTTTCCACCCTTACTCATTCTTCTCTCATATTTTTTTGTACATATATTTTAGTCCATGGGAGCCCCAATCCCAGTCCATTTATGGGCGGATGCTTTTAATTTTCTAAGATTGTAAAAGACCATATTGTTTTTGAGAAAATCCCATAGAATTGTTTCAGGGTTAATTTTAATTGTATCTTGCAACTCTGAGCTCTTTAGTATGAGATATTTAAAATTAACTTATCAAATTCTATTTTTGATTTCAATGGAAATACTCTTTTAAAGTTCTTTTATTTGTGGGCCATATGTTCTTTTTACTTTGAGTGTGATATAAAATATTTTTAAAACTGTGATGGATGTGGGGATCATTCAATTATATTTTGTAAATTGCTATTTAATTTATTTTTCTGCAATTTTTGTGAACAAAGATTTCTGGTCCACTTCACATGAATCCTCAATGTGTATATTTCTTATTTCTTTTCATTTTCTTGACTGATAAATATTTGAGGTTTATTGTTTTACAATTCCCATTTATATATATAGATTGTCCCAAGATGATCAAGATTATCTTTCAGATTATCAGAGGAGTATTACCTCTATAAAAATAAAGGGGGGTTTTTAATCCTCAAGAGGTTGTTGTTTCGATCCTAACATATTCAAACATCAACACCTTTATAAGGCTTCACGCATTAAGATTCATCGCTTCATACAATAGTGAGATATTTAGTAAGTCCTTTTCCATTGATGAGGCATTTGTTCTCTCTCAGGATTGGGGAGAACACAAAAAGGGTAGAGCTCAAGTATGGACTATGGATTTCAAATTTCCTTGTTATCCCATAACATTCTTTCTTTATCATTTCTTACTAGCATATGAATCGACCTCGACATTCTTGCCCCTCTTCTCATGAGAGAATGAACCATGAACCATTACTGAAGTTTAGTACACAACGACAAGCTTCGAGATGGTAAGTGCTAATTATGTTGGGGAAATGGAATGTGTTGGATTACTGAGAAGGGGGGGTGAATCAGTAAAAGAGCAATTTAGTCCCTTTTAACCATATAATCCAAGTGCTATATCAATGAAGCATTATTATCCAATAACTGCAGAGTAAATAAGCAATGAACAAATGAACAATCATACACATACACAGTACACTAGTGTTTTACGTGGAAACC
>ML782033.1:483185-502078 GCA_009831015.1 Picea engelmannii
ATTCCACATACCACCAGAAATGAAATGACTTGCACTATCCATATAGAATAGTATTACCTGAAAATATATTAAAATTCATACCATTATCCATCAAACAAACTTGGGTCCATTACCCAAACCTGGGTTCTCCAACTTCTCATGGCCATAACTCTCTAACCGTGAGGAGTTATGTGACGTTCCACATACCACTGAAAATGGCATGACAAGCACTATCCATATAGGATAGTTTCACTAAAAAATTAATTGGATTTCATCTCATTATTCCAAAAATAATCATGGGTTCTCTAACCATACTTCTAGGATAACTCAATCCGCAAAGCGTCTTCCCGTGATGGATTTCACCATAAGGGGACCACTTTGGAGTTCATCCATTTCTACTTATTAACAACCATGACAAGAAAATATCGAGTCCTCTTTACATAAAACAATATTGGGTCCATTACCCAACCTTTTTGCTATGGGGATTTCTTCAAGGGTTGACATCAATGACAACCAACCTTAATCAACAATTTGTATTAGGTTATTAGCCTCCAAGAGAAGAAGTCGGCTAAAGGAAATATTATATACTAAGTAATTAGGCACCCAGAATGAGAAGTTGGCCCAGATAGTTTGCCAGTTTTAGTATAAATACAGGAGGTCAATCTTCATTCTGGCAGGCATTCTCAGAACTGCAGAAGCAACACTTGTGCGCACTGCAGTTGGTCAGTTTGTGTGCAAGTCTGGAGGAGAGATGCCATTGCAGCTGCTGCAGCTAGCAGATTTCAGTTTTGGCTTGGACTATCTCTTGGTTATGGTTTGAACTCTTTGATCAACTCTTGTTTGTTGCGCTATCCTTGGAGAGAGAGGTGCACTATCTTGTTTGGCTATCTAGCCTAGGGTTTACTTCCGGAATGATTCTCTGTCAAGGTTAAGGTGCTCGGGGGTGGCTTCGGCCTATGGTTGGGTGACAATAGTGATATTGTTTATGGTTAAACGAGCACATCCATCATATTCTAACACATCTAGACATAAGAAGATGGATGCCATGGAATTTTGCAATTCTTCCATATTATTTCCCAACTATTCCTTATTTTCATCCATCTTCCTTTCCATTTGTTCCATCTTACTTTCCACTTGTACCTTATTCTCATCCATCTTCTTTCCCACCTCTTCAATTTGATGAAAAAATTCTTCTCTTTCTTCTTGAGTGATGGGTGAGTTCTCTGGAGGTTTAGTTGGTGAGGTAAATTTTGCATCTTTCTTTGGAGCCATGGGTAAAAGTTACTGGGTCCTAAGGACAAGGGAGTGTTAGGTGCTATAGCTATTTGACATATGTGTGGGGCCCACAGTAATAATCGATCCAATATATCATGGCACTAACTAAGGAGGCTCAACCATGCCCTTAGCCATACTAATCGACTACCTAGGTACTAGAGAGTGGTCTCCCCGAGTTCCATTCTCAGTGTACTATAGCAACAAGATGGTCGAATAACTTTTCTAAAGCTAGTTTCAGGTATACCTAGGGGAATTCCTATATTCCTTAAGGTATGTGGAAGTGAGATTCCATATATAGGTACTGTCTGATGTGGTACTACTAGAAGGGGTACCAACAAGGGTTATAGGGGTTTCCAACTAAGTGAAATAATTCGTTTCCAACCACGTGAAACCATGTGTATTTACTATGTATATTCTTCCCCAACCATAGTTTTACCAGCTAAATGACACATCCTATGTTATTTAGATATGTTGGAACACGTCTCTAATTTTTTTTTTTTTAAATGAGCTTGATAACCACATAAAAATCTCTTAAAATCTCCAAAAAATAACTTGTGAAAAAACCCTAATTTCCACAAGAAATATATCATAAAATACAATGAGTCAAAAAATATATATTTTTTCAACATGTACTTCATTGTGTAACTTAGGATTTTGAAAATTTCAGAGTTTGAAACTTCACTAAAAAATGTTACAACAAAACTTCCAAGATGAATCTTTTAAAACTGATTTTAGGATTAGTCAGAAACCTCGTTTTCCATGGAGCGTTTCTCTGAAATTACAATGAACTAGAATCTGAAATTTCTACTCAATCTCCACAAAATTTAACTGTTTGAAACTCTCCATAAAAAAAGTTATAGCAAAATTTCCAAGATGACTCATTTAAAACCGATTTCAGGATGAGTCACAAACCATATCTCCCATAGGCTATATCTACGAAATTATATCAAACCATACCTTGAAATTTTACCACCTATACCTCGATATTTCACCTTAGTATCCTCAAAATTTTGATGTCTAAAACTTTGCAGAAAAAAAAGTTATAGCGAAAATTACAAGATGTCTAGGTTAGAGGAGCGAAACCCTAGTATTGTAATCTTTGATACCAAATGTTATGAAACATCACCTTGAAAATGATATAAAGTCAGTGAATAAAAATCCACTTCAAGGGGGAAACCTCCTTTTACAATAGAATAATCTACAATAATGATATGATCCTAGGATTATGTATCCTTGGTGTATATATAGGAGACAAAGGGTACAATTATAATGGAAGGGTACAATGAAAGGTTTTAGCCTACCAACCAATCCAATGGTATAAATGTAATTAATCAATATCTAGGGCTTAATAAGGGGCTTTATGCTTAACATGGGGTTTTGTATAGGGCTTAAAATCTTGCTTGGGTACTTAATTGGCTCACAACTCCTCTTACCACCATCAATATGATGGGAAAACTAATATTGTGAATACATGTCTAGAAGTGTATCTTCATTGCTTTGCATTTGATAAACATACACAATGGGTCAAGTGGTTTCCCTTGGCAGAATGGTGGTACATCATGTCCTTTCGATACTTCATAAAAAATGTACCCATTTATGGCACTTTATGGATATCATCCTTCATATATCACACCACCCTTGAAAGAGACAATGAAGGTTAAAGCAATGGAGGACAACGTAGAGCACCAATGAGATGTTCTCAAACTATTGAAGGAAAACTTGGTTATAACACAAAATAGGATGAAAGAACAAGTAGTTCAACATATTAGCAAAAGGAAATTTGAAAGTGGGGTATTGGGTATTTCTAAGGCTACAACCATATGAAAATACATCCCTATAAAGTGTTGCAGAGGGTTGGAATAATGGATTACAAATTAGAGTTACCAACATATTCATGTGTACATCCAATCTTCCATGTTTCTTGCTTAAAGAAGGTAATCGATGACAAGATCCTAGTTCAAGATATTTTATTAGAGATTAATGAAGAATAGAAAACCATACTATAACTGAAAGTAATCCTTGAAACAAGGAATAAGAAGTTGCGAAATTGAGCGATTACTGAGTACCTCATCAAGTGGAAGAACCTACCAATAGAAGAGGAAACATGGGAAGATGCATTCTTCTTGTAGAAACATCCATAGCTAATTAAGTGTCGAGGGAAACACTTGTTTGAAGGATATGGGCATGTTAAGCCCTAGAAAAAGCCCCATAGCATAAAACCCCATAACATAAATCCCCATAGCATAAAGCCCCATGTTAATCCCTAGATATTGAGTTATTACATTTCTATAGTTATATTAGTGTTGTTGGCTAGACCCTTTAATTGTAACTGTACTCTTTGTCTCCTATATATACACCAAGAAGATCTAGTTTATAATCATCTCATCTTGTATAATTGTTCTATTGTAAAAGGAAGTTTCCCCCTTGAAGAGGCTTAGATTTCATTCTTCTATCTAATTTTCAAGGCAGGGAGTTATTTCTCTTTCTATTGTCAGGGTATTTGGGCATTTTTTGCCTAACACTCTCCCAATTGATAACAAATAGAAACTCATTCTTGATGGACATGGATAGAGACTTCATCATTATGTTTCTTGAATTGATGGGGATTGAGGTAGGGACTTCTTCAAATTTTTATGCTTTAACCAAGGTTTTGTTGCATGCTTTCTTTGACTCTCATTTAGTGGCAACCTCTCTTTCAGACCTTACTTCTTCAACTTGGTAAGTCTCATGTAATCATGGTAAATATTTAAAACACAAATTGGATCCATATGTTATATTTCCTTCTTCTTTGCCCGACTCAATTGCACGTTGCTCAACTCCAAGTACAAAGCATTGTGTTCGAAGATATGAGACTAAGGGGTATGGGAATGGTTGTCCTAGTGTTTTGTCCCTTGTGGTGATATGACTACTATGTTTTGTTTAATTTTTGGTTTTGATCCATTAATTCAATTACAGGAATTTCACAATAATTATGTTTTAAAGCCCTTTGATCTTCATTATTTTATTGTGACATATTAATGCCAATATAACTAGATATACCCATATCATAGTGGTTCTTTTAGAGACCATTTTTTTATGTAATTTTGAAGTGAGAATCAAGTTGTGGCGTGTGATTGTTTTGCAATCTCTTTAGAGAAAATTTTATGTATATGTCCTTTGAGGTGGTTTTGCTTGAATTAATGAATTACTCTAACTTTTTTTTCCCATATATATATATATATATGCACGAAAACCTTATAACCTATAGTCTATCCATTTCACCAACACAAAATTATCTACTATACAATCATAATATTATCTTATAACCTATAGTCTATCCATTTCACCAACACAAAATTATCTACAATACAATTATAATACTATCTCTCTTCCACTGATGGAAACTCAACACCCCATAAGTCAAGTAGACCAGATAACAAGCAAGTCAATTATCCACAAGTTGAGTTGACCAAAAGACAATAAAGTCCCACAAGTCAAGTCGACCAGATGACAAGCAAGTCAACTATCCAGAAGTCGAGTTGACTATCCACATGTATGGTCAACCAAGGGATATGAATTGACCAAGAGAAAGTAACTCGACTAATAAGAGAGGAGATCTAGTTGATTGGCAAGTGTAGTCAACCAAGTAAAGAAGAGGAAAATGACTTGGGAAGAAAGAGTCGATGAACAATGAAGCAAAACATTCAAGGAAGAGTTGGGTTGACCAACAACATAGATAATTGCTTAGAGGGCGAATTTAACAACTAACAGTGAAGGAAAAAACCCCTGAACGACGATTTGGGTAACCAACAATGGAGGAAAACGTATGAAGGGAAAATTTGGTGACTAGTGATGTCTAAAACGTTTAGAGGGAGAATCTGATAACTAGAAGTAATTAAAACAAATCTCTGTGGTGAATTGGGTAACTGGTGAAGTAGAAAAACGTTTTGTCTAGTTCACGGGAAAATAACAAACACACACTAGACTGAATTGTATGGTCTCTATATAGCCTATGGGTAAAGGAAAACGCCTTAGAAATGAAAAAAACATAATGAATGGCCTAGAGAAGAAGTTAGACACCAACCAACAACAATTTGACTTTGGGAGTAAGAGAAATTCCCCAAACGACTCTTAGAACTAAATTAGAAGCTTCTAGATAGATAACAACAAATATTGAAGGAGATTCGTCGATTTCCAAACTTCAAAATGGATGTATCAGTGTGATTAATGAATTTTTAGACTAGCTTACTATCCCATGGGAACCGTATCTAAAGAAGGGTGAACTTGAATCACAACTGACACAATTTTCTCCTTACAAAAGAAATACACAAAAAACAATTAATTAAAAGAAACCCTGTCTCATTGTGGGGAACCATGATATAGAAGACTGAGTTGAATGGGATGATAGTTGGAAGGTTAGGCATCCCCAACACTTTAGTTTATCTCCAATCCCTTTCTCCTTCTTCTCTTTTTTTGTTTGTCTTTTCTCCCAGGTGGAAAAGGTCTCATGAAAGTCTCATACTTTTTTAATACATTATTTCTTTATGTACAACAATGGACTGTCCCACATTACATCTCATAGGTTTGACTTAAGACTACATTACATACAAGGGTAGAAATCAATCGTGATGGCATGGGGCCCTTCATGTCAACAAGTTGATCTCCTTCATCATTCATAGCCTTAAAATTGCTCATGTTGATCATATTAAAGCTTGTGTCGATAGCCAATTGTTCTTATTCTGATCCAATTTAGATCACACCTCCCCATTGGGAGGATTTTGGTCCACAAAATATACCAAGGATAGATGAGGGAACTTGCTTGCAATATAGGTCCTCTCATACCACTTCGCTTTCCTTGGAGTCTATAATTTGAGACCAATATACCACATTTCTTGCTATCCTTTACAAGTTGCTTTCTCCTTGTGCTACATAACTATGCCTTCCTTAGACTCTTCAAGACCATGAGGTGCAACTTGCAAGGTCTTCAATAGTAGGAAGAACCAGATGTTCTTCCTCCTCATCCAATATGGAAGGTGTTGATCACAAGTTTGGTAAACAATTCTTAGCCAAAAAAGCGTTGTTGGGCTCCCCCTCAATTCACATTGCTTGTGCAAGGTTTTCATGCACTCTCACTGAGCTATTGCTACACATTTTTTTGTTGTTGCATGGATCACTCGTGAAGAAAAACTATACTCTTTGTGGATCACTAGGTATAAATGTGTTTTTATTAGTTGAGCAATACTACTGTGACCATCCAAACTCAATATTTCAGATTTTGCATTTAGTAACCATTGGAGTGATATAATATTTTTCGTCGAGCTACATTCCTGATTACTATGTCTCAAGCATTGCAAAATATTAGGCATGTTCTAAATCCAAATAAACATGTTCTTCTCCAAAACTATGATATCGACCTTGCACATGAAAAATTTCTATGTATGATTACACAATGACCATATATTGAATTATTACATGATTTGTTAATATAAATTCTATGATGTCATTGCTCTCCATGTAGCCATCTTAGACGACCGTTTAATAGTTGTGGAATTCTTAGTGCAAACATAAGCAAACATATACAAAGGTGTGGGAACAAGACTATTATATTATAGACAAAAAATACGAGAGATAAATCAGTGTTATCAGGGAAAATCCCCCTATACTGGGTCTAGCTACAGGCAAAGCACTGAATTCCCTTAAAAGATTGTTCTACCCTAAAGCTACCCCAAAAATATCTAAACTGAATTAAAAGAGAGAGGAAAGAAGGTCAATAGGTGCACCGTTGGTCCTTGCGGCTGGTGTAGACCTCTTTCACGTTTGTAGCTTCCTAGATTGTTGGTCTCCTCCCAAATATGGCCTGCAAAAACTTAGGAAAACAATGCTACAATGCATACGATCTCTACTTATCACTTTCAATGTTCAAATATAGACATAACTACATAAATCAATAAAATCATATAGACATAATGTTTTGGGACAAGAATGAACTCTTTTATTCAATATTAAGATCACAAAGATTACAACCTTCATCAGTAATCGCTTCGCGAACCGGGTACATGCTCCTCTATTGTGGTTCCAAGTGCATCAATCCCACACAAGATTATCACAACCAAATTATCACTTGGGAAAGGAGAAAGGGCTGGAGGGGAAGGTTGAGACCAAAACTTAGAATAAGATGCAAAACTTGGGCTAAGAAGGGGAAGGGATTTTGGCAGAGTTTTCTTATTCTCTTGCTTTTCCTTTCAAATGAGACCCAAATACCTCTTTTTATATGAGAAAAAGATGGTTATTCAAGTTTGGAGATGGGTTACAATGGGTAAAATGGTTAGGAAACCCTCTATAGCCCGTAAACTCCACCGAATTCCTTGTAATTTTATATTTTTTGCAACTTTTTGAGGTAAACGCGAGCTAACTAGCATGCAACTTGCGTATGTACGCGAGATAACTAGTATGCAACACGTGTGTGTATGCGGGCTATCAGTTCAGCAGGGCATGTACACTTTCCAAAAAATTGTTTTTAAAGAAGAAACCTCAACAATATTTTGACAAAGTGTGTAAGTGGAAAGGCCAATGTCATGTATGCATAGCTAAGAATTTTTTGGACTATAACAGATGCCCCCTAATGTGTGAGGTCAAAAGAGTAACTGATGGCTGAAATACATTACAATATCTTCACCAGTGGGAAGGCACGAAGTTGAGAGATCCCAGGATGAGTGTTCGAGAGCATTCCATATGAAAAACAATGGTAATCTCTCCGAGGCGGGCATGCCCATGCTCCATATGAACTAATCGTGGATGCCAATCAAGTACTCTACAAATCCATGTCATATAAATGTCTATATAAAGTGTAGCTGCGAGAAATACACAACAGATCTAGATCTCAAAATCATTTGAAGATATACAAGTGCAATATAATATGCATCTTCAAGAAGAATTGACGCCTACGGCTGGAGATGAGAACTTCATAGCTCAAGCAACAAATTCAATATCTTCAAAGCTCAGGTAGGAGTACAACATGAGTGTAAGACTCACTACCCTGTGTTAAGAACCAAATATCAAGATAGCATAGAAAAACCTCTGAATAAGTACCCAACACCTTGAAAAAGAGAGAGCTTCAGATAATAAGCCTCTTCAAGGGGGAAACCTCCTTATACACCACATATATTCAAAATAACAGATGATTCCAAATGAAAAGGTCTCCTTGGTATATATAAGAGACTAGGAGGTACAATTACAACTAATGGACCCAAGCCGATATAAATAAAATAACATTACTAATGTAATATTCCCCAATTAAGGGGTAATGTACCACTATTTAGGGCTTAACATGCCGCTCCCCTTCAGACAAATGTTGTTCGCAACACTTGAGTAATTATGGATGCTTTTGTATAAAAGAATCATCTTCCCAAGTGGAATCTTCAACAGATAGTTTCCTCCACTTAATGAGATACTCTGAAATGGATCTATTTATCAACTGATGAATTCTTGTGTCAGTGATAGCTTTAATCTCCAATATGATTTTTTCTTACTCGTCAATTTATGGAAATATAGTTTGAACTAGGATCTTGTCACCTATAACCTTTTTAAGCATGAAACCTGAAAAACTGAGTGTACTCGTGAAGATGCAGGAAATTCTAGTTTGTATGCCATAGTACCAATATTTTGCAACACCTTATAAGGGCCACAATACTTTGGTGATAATTTATTATCCTTCTTGGTTTGCTTGAGGGACATATGTTTGTATGGTTGTAGTATTAAAAACACTCAATCCCCTACTTCAAAAATTCTTTTACTATGATGATGATCTGATTGTTGTTTCATGCGATTATGTTCCATGGTCAGGTTGTCCTTTAAGATTTGGAGAAATTGTTTTTGATGCTCGATGTGATCTTCCACTTCTTGAACCTTATATTTTTCCTTTACAGAATAAGTGATAGAAGGAGGGTGGTATCCATAGAGTGCCATAAATGGTGTCATTTGTTTTGAAGTATGAAAGGAAGTGTTATATCACCATTTTGCCAAGGGTAACCATTTGAACCATTGTGTTTGTTTATCAGAGACAAAGCAACAAAGGTAGCCTTCCAAACATTTGTTCACTATCTCTGTTTATCCATCAGATTAAGGAGGATAGAATGAGCTATGAGCCAATTAAGTACCCAAACCAGAAAATAATTCTGTCCAAAAATGTCCAGTGAAGATGGCATCTCTATCACTTACAATAATCTTTGGGCTTCCATGTAGCTTTTGAACTGTCTCCATGAATGCGATGGCAATTGTAATTTCTTTGAAGGGATGAGAGAGTGCACAAAATTGTGCGTAATTGGTAAGTATATCAACAATCACTGTGATGAAACTCTTTCCTTTAGACTTCAGTGACCTTGTGATGAGATCCATGGAAACCTCCTCCCAACGCTGACTTGGGATGGCTAATGGTTGTAAAAGACCTGGTGTATTAATTGTTTCCACCTTATTTTGTTGGAAAACCAAACATTCTGCCACAAACCTTTGAACAATAGTTTTAAGACCATCCCAAAAACATTCCTTCTTGACCCTATGACAGGTTTTCAAAAATCCTGAGTGCCCTCCTACCAGAGAGGTGTGCAATTCCAATAGTACCTTTTGTTTGAGTTGGGAGTTCTTACATAAATATAAGCGATATTTGTACCATAGTGAATAATTTTTCCATGTAAATGTATCTGATGCATTGGAATCCTGCTACAATATTTGAATGAGAGTCCATATGTATTCTCCATTCTTCCATTCATCCCTCGCTTCTATTATCCAACTAGGTTGGATGATCGAAATAGCACACATAAAGGCCTCAACATCTTCATCCTTTCTTGAGAGTGCATCTGCCACAACATTTTGCTTCCCTTTTTTATAGATGATTTCAAAATCATAACCCAATATCTTGGTCACCCATTTTTGTTGTTATTTTGAAGATAGTATTTGTTCCAAGAAGTATTTAAGACTATCATGATTTGTTTTGATCTTGAAGTGCCTACCTATCAGGTAAGGGTGCCATTTCTTCAATGCATGTAGTATTTCTATCATTTCCTTCTCATAAATGGGTTTACGTAAGTCCTTTCCCTTGAGTGGTCGACTTTCAAAAGCAAGGGGCCTTTCTTCTAGCATTAGAACAACACCAATGCCATTTCTCGATGCATCACATTCCACAATAAAAGTTTTTGTGAAGTCTGGTGTGGTCGAGACAGGAGCTTTTCACATCGCCTCTTTAAGTTGTTCAAAAGCTTGAGTTGCCTCTGGAGTCCATGAAAATGCATCCTTCTTAGTTAATTCCATTAAAGGTGCTGCTATTATTCCATAGTTCCAAACAAACCTGTGGTAGTAACCTGTCAAACCCAAAAATTGTCTAAGATTCTTCAATGTTTTTGGAATCAACTAGTCCATCATGGCCTTAATATTGTTAGGGTCTACCTTGACACCTTCATGATATACAATATGACCCAAATACTCTACCTCCTTCTCCCTAAATAAACATTTGGATTGTTTTTCATATAGTTGTTTCTCCTTTAGTAGTTGTAGCACCTTGTCAACATGTCACACATGATCCTCCCAAGACTTGCTATAGATTAGTATATCATCAAAAAATACTAACAAATTTTTTTGAAGGAAGGGCTTGAAAATGGAATTCATCAACCCTTGGAATGTGGAAGGTGCATTTGTAATACCAAAAGGCATGACCAAAAATTCATAATGGCCTTCATGAGATGAGAATGTTGTTTTTGGGATATCTGCTTCCTTCATTCTAATCTGATGATACCCTGAACGAAGATCCAACTTTGTGAAATAGATTGCTCCATGTAGTTCATATAACAATTCATCAATGACGGGAATGGGAAACTTATCTTTAATAGTGATCTTGTTGATCTCTCTATAATTTGGACACATATGCCATGAGCCATCTTTCTTGAGTACCATTACCACCGATGCAGAGTAAGAAATTTGGCTAGGTATAATAATGCCAACCTCTAACATTTCTTCAACCATACATTCAATTTCACTCTTCTAGGCATAAGGGTATCTGTAAGGCCTGATGTTAGGAGGAACACTTGCAGGAATTGGGTGAATAACATGATCATAATTCCGAGTGGGTGGAAGTCCTTTGGGAATATCTTCAAATACTTTGGAATGCTTATCAATGATCCCTTGGAGATCTAGGGGAATAGATGGCTTAGATGTTTGAACATATAGTGAGCATAGTTGTGCAATTAGACCCTGATGCCCCTTTTTCAATAATTTTTTCATGCCATTAGAGCTTATCACCTTACTAGGTTTCTCTGTGATACCCCTTAACTCAATTTCTTTTCCTTCCAATACAAATTTCATGAAAAGTTCTTGAAAATTAAAATCCATTGTTCCTAATGATTGTAACCATTGAATTCCTAGTATGACATCAGCCCCACCCATGGGTATATTAATCATTGGACTATTCAATACATATTCCCCCATAGTAAGATTGATCTTATTGCATTTTCCTGAGAAATCGATAGTTCCTCCATATGCAATCATTACTTTAAACTTTGGTGCTGGATATACAAAGAAATTGAGAGCGTTAGCTAATTTGTAATGAATGAAATTATGAGTACTACCAAAATCAATTAGGACTATTACCTTTTTTTTTTTGATATATCCTTCGATCTTGAGGGTTTGAGGAGTGCTAATTCTAGCCAATGCATTACATGATATCGCGGGAGTCAAATCTTTAGAAGAAATCACTTCTATGTTTTCATCTTGAGATGGTTCTTGTTATTCTTCCTCTTCATAATCTATGTATAATAATTTCTTCTCACCACACTTATGTCCCTTAATGTACTTCTGTCACAATTAAAGCATAAACCTTTTGCTTTTCTTTCCTCCCATTGTTGAGGTGTCAACCTTGTAGGTTGAGGTTTTTTAGAAGAAGGAACATTATTCTCTCGATAGATGTTAGGAGTGGTCCTTCTAGTAGCCATAGCCATATTTTTACTTTCAACATTTCTTGCCACCCTGAATGCATTCTCCAATGATTTGGGTTCCCAAAGGTGAACCTCATGTTGAATGTTATCCTTTAAATTTCCTATGAATACATCAATCAAGTGTTCATCTGGATTATCTGTTACCTTTATATTCAATCTTTGGATGTTCTCAATGTTCTCTATAACTGAACCCTTTTGCTTGGTATTTATCAATTGGATAAAGAAGGTATTTCTCCTTGTATCCTGATATTGTACTATCAATTCTTCTGTGAAAATTGTCCCAGTGACGAGTGATTTGTGAGAACAAAGCCATCGATACCACACAAATTGATTGGGTTCTAAATATAAAGAAACAGTTCATACCTTTTGTGTATGTGGTGTTAACACTCTGTAAATTTTGTCCAACTGATAGAAAAATTATAGAGGTAACTGTTTCAACCTACTTTAGAGCTGGGCACCAGCCTACTTAACTCAGAGAGGGCTCTCTCTTGTCACTTGATGTTTCTTTGATAATTAATGGCTAGATTTAGTTTGTTTTGGGGGTTTTTATAAAATTTGCTGGCCAAGAAGAGGAGGGACACTCAGGCCTATGGAGTCAAAATTCTGAAATTGAATGGAAACCTTGACTGGCCTGTAGAACTCTCGAGAGGATAAAGGCTAAATGAGGCAATGAATCTGAGTTGTAAATTGAAATTTGCAGAGTGTAAGAGGAAAGGGGAAAAACAAGTAACTGCATCAGAGCATTATGAAAATGAATTCTGAATTAGCTAGGAAGAAACACACACAGTTTAAATTGCTTTAGCCGAGAGCATCAAGAGATGAATTCTGGGATTTTAACTATCCAATTCAAATAGAATACAGTGTAAATGGAATTAAATAACATAGGAAATACATACAATGAGGGAAAACAAAACTCATATCACCACCATTAGAATCTTTTCATAGAGACTTCAAAAGCTTCTGCAAATGGATTCAATTCACCTCCAGAAATTTACAATTTAGTTTAGAACAACCAGAATTTGTGCCCTTGCACATCCACCCACACTTAATACACTCAGAACCTATAATACTTATACAATTTGAGTTCCTTCAGTGTGCAACCAGTTACAATAACTGAAATGAAACATTACAACTTCTACAATGATTACAAATGATAGTTTTCAGAAAAAAAACATTTCATGATCCCCGCAGATTCCTTTGACGCTCCAGCTCCTTCATCTGCCACATTCTCTTTGAAATGTCACTCATACTCCTTCAAATCTAATTCCATTTAACCATATTCTCATTAAACATTTGGGAATAATATATTTGAAATAAAAATAATTGCCAAATATTTTTCTATCCTGTAGAATTAAATTTCCATAATTTAATTCATGCTCGTGGTTTTTAAAACCATGTCTTATTTTACCCAATTCACCATTTGACTGTAAAAAACATTTACTATTATCATTTCACTTTGAAAAATATTTACTCTGTTATGTTTTTTCCAATTTACTGTTTCACTGTGAAAACCATTTACTAGTTTCTTTCCCATGGTTTTGAAAACCATGTCTTGGTCACCATCTTTGGTAAATACTTTTAATTTTCTTCTTTTACCTTTGTAAAACCTTTGGATAAAATTGTCCAAGTTTCCTTTCACGTGCATCTTCCCATTTAATTATTTTCCATGGAAATGAACATTAATCTCTTTGATTTGTAAAATGTGAATTTTACCTCTGTAAAACAATTTCACCGCGAGGAAGAATTTTTTTATTGGAAATTCCATAATTTTTATTGAAATTCATTCCTGGAAAATATGCTGTACATAAACTATATGATAAATGGTGCATTTATTATATCAAGCTTGGGATGGAGTGGTTTAATTCAAACTACTTTTCTCCCTGATATTCACTAAGTAAAAACACATGTCCACAACAAAAAACCACGGTATTTTCCCCAACCCACCTTCACATAATTAACTTCTGCGTTAATTCTATGCTCGATATGTATGTGCGCCCTCCATCCACTCTTTGACTTTTTCATATTATAAATCGAGATTTGTTCCCATTATTTGACGTGCCGTAAATTAAATATTGGATCAAATACTAATATAAATATTTGAATATAAAAATATTTATATTAATAATAATAAACCCTTTTTATATTTTCTAAGGATTTTGGGCATATGAGGCTTAACACATGACTTTGCGGATAGGATAAGGGTGCTTAATTAAAGGAATATTTTTTATTTTCAACGGGAATATGAAAATAAGGGTAAACATGAATGAAGTGATGGAAATAAGGGATTTAGATAAGCATTAAGGCTAGGTATAGGTTTGGGATATTTGCCAAATTTTTGACTCATGGCGGGCATGATTATTTTGGATGATAAATTGAGTGAATGATTTAGGTGATGGGAGCTTGATGGAGCTGGTGGAAAATTCTTAAAATCTGAGTGGAAAGATAACACAAGCACAAGATGCTTCGAGAAAAATTAATGCAAATTAGCAGGTGATAACATAGGCTCCAACTGAGGATGCTATCCTCTTTATGAGGTAGCAAAGAACTCGTAGACCCGATGCTTGATCCATTGGGCTGCTCCCAAAACATGTGTGTGTACCCTTCTCCGACCTGTCATTAGTGTCTGCTGAAAACCAAACTCTGCACATTGCTCTCAACTGGATACTGAACACTGAATACACCGCTAAAATCTGACTGCACACACTATTGAAAATCCAAACTGAAAAATGCTTGACCATCAAGCTTATTCACACACTCATACCTACCCTAACTGCTGAAATGAGTTGCCAGTCAAGTGAAATCATGATGGCAATGCAACCATGACACCATTTTATCCACTATTTGTTTTCTTTGCACAAGCTTGCTCCAAATCCTACTTACTGATAATTCATTCAAAAATTCGTCCATAAATCCAAATCTCAAAAAATTAAAAACATTTGGATTGTTCACTGCCTCCAACAAAATTGCAAATGGATCCTCTAAAATATGCAAAAAAGAACAATCATGTTTCACCCCTTCCACTGCATTCTTGTTTTAAAGTGATTTACCTTGTTGATTTCTGCTAAGAGGCTGAAAAATATGTTGAGACTGCTAGAAATAACAATCTTCTGAATCAGAAGACAGTGCTGGATGAAATGAAACCCCTGGTGGAAAGAAATCCGTATCTGACACAGCCGTTGATTGACCATCATCTTTACTTTCAAGCTGGTAGTTGAGCACAGGCTGCAAATGTGAACTGAAATAACCTTCCATGCAATGAAAAACATGGTCATTAAATGTATGAGAAGGTTGTTGGTCTTCCTCACTGATAACAATTTTCTCATGTAAAACAATGCCACTATGAATGCAGTCAAACTTCATTGCTTCCTATGACATCTCATGATTTGCTTTCAACAATTCAAAGGAGGAAAAACATAATAGAAGATAGTTTTCATTTGCAAGTCCACCACTCTCTTCATATTCAACATCATGCCTGGAGGATTTTTGATTTGAAACAATATAAACATTATGTTTCAACAATTTGAAAGAAGCAAAACACAATGGTAAGGTTCTTTCACCTGATTCAAAACCTTCTTCGTTTTCTTCACTGCTGTCATATGCACATTTTTCAATTTCTTTGAATTGTTGAACACACTCATTTTCAGATTCATCTTCGACCAACGACTGCAATTTTGTACTGACAAGACCTTCTACATAAAAAGTAACAAGGTCATCAAACACATGAGAAGATTGTTTCAATTTTGTGTCAATTTGTTCCAGTGAATCAATGTGATTTGGCATCAACACACATTCCTTTTCTTCAATGATGATCTTAGAATTTTCTTTCAACAATTTTTATGAAGAAAAGCATAAAGGTAAGGAATTTCCTTCAGCTGATTTAGTACTTTCTTCTTTGTAACTATGATATGTAGGCTGATTTCTTTCATTACACTGCTGAAAATGAACATTTTCTGATAGAGAACATGCAATTGGTTGTTCTAGGAAGTCAGCCTCATGATCATCATCATATTCATCATATATAGGCAAATCAACAATATATGCAATGCCATCCAACAAGAACAAACTTGGAACATCAACCTGCTCTTCAACAATCTAATTTGCAAATTCATCTTCTTGACTGTCTACAAATGAATACATAAAACAATTACCCCCCTACTTATCATGGGATGGATCAAAAGCTAAATCAACACCTCCTCTTTGAACAAGTGGAATATAATTTTTTGCAAAATCATTAGCATTGGAAACTTCAAGAGGACCTATGATATTGTCAATTCTATGCTCAAGATTCCAATCAACTATTTTCTATTCCTATTCACTTTCATGTTCTTGAGCATTCAACCCCTCATTTTGAATCTGTTTACATGCTTGGATGTTGTGTTGAATGTCCTGAGCATCATTACACATTTGTTGTAAGGACTTAGGTATTCTTTCCATTAGGAGGAAAGACAAATCTGGATGAAGAGTAGTTGCATAATGGAGCATGGCAACAACTTTAATGGGTTGAATTTCTTTGGAAAAATTGTAATAGATACTAGAAAAACTTCTATTGAATATAGAAATAGTTTCATTGCTCTGCTTTTTTAAGGCATATAACTCTATAAGCTGTAGATCCAAATATTTATTCCTGCCCCAAAACTTTAAAAAGACATCCTTCAATTTCTCCCATGAGATAATTATCTCTGGCTGCAAATGTTTAAACCAGTCTTTGGTGTCTCCTTTCAAGGATTGAGAGAAGGCCCTCATACAAACATCATCATGGTAAATCTCAAACAAATCTATAAAATTCTCAAACCCTTGGATGTGTTTTTCAGCTGAGATGGCATCAGGTTCCCCATCAAACATAGGTAGGTACTCATAGTGTTTTGGAGGAAAATGATGAAGAATGTGGGGTAACTTTAAGGGTCTATATATATGCTGAGTCTTGGAGGGTGTTGGATCAAGTGCAGGAGGTGAAATATCAACCCTGGTTTCATGAGGCTCATCAACTTGGTTATGGTCATCACATGGCCCAGATGGATTTTTTTTTATCAAAATCAGTGATACAGTGAGGATATGCATGTACAACTTTAAGAGGAGGTTATACAATTGCAATATTATCATGATCATCATTAGAATGCAATAGGTAAAGAATTTTGTTTTTGACATGTTCAAGGAAGGACCAGAGGAAAATTATAACAAACAATAAAATGCATTGGAAATAATCCATTTTTAAGTACTTGTTTTCTTCCGTAATGTCTTTTCATACCTCTGTCAAGGGATATCCTCTTCCAGTGGAGTCTCTGAATTACATTTGAATCTTGAGTGGATTCACCAATAATGTTTTGGAAGTTGGATTCTGCATTGAGAGTTGAGTCTCCATTGAAAATTTAAATTTCTGCATTCTTCTACTAGTGGAATCACCTTCAAAATAATTTTTGATGTGTAGAGTCGCCGGAGCAGGGATACAACCAATATGTGCCTAAGTATTTGCTTCTCTCAGAACTTAAAACTCAAGCATGTTGTTCTTTCCCAGGGAAAATTTTTCAATTTCGTCATCGACAATGGCGCCATAATGTTAACACTCTGTAAATTTTGTTCGGATGGTAGACAAACAACATAGGTAACTGTTTCAACCTACTTTATAGCAGGGCACTAGCCTGCTCAACTTAGAGAGGTCTCTCTCTTGTCACTTGATGTTTCTTTGATAATCAATGGCTAGATTTAGTTTGTTTTGGGGGGTTTTATAAAATTTGCTGGCCAAGAAGAGGAGGGACACTCAGGGCTATGGAGTCAAAATTCTGAAATTGAATGGAAACCTTGACTGGCCTATAGAAAATCCAAAGGATAAAGGATAAATGAGGCAATGAATATGAGTTGTAAATTGAAATTTGCAGAGTGTAAGAGGAAAGGGGAAAAACAAGTAACTGCATCAGAGCGTTATGAAAATGAATTCTGAATTATCTAGAAAGAAACACACATAGTTTAAATTGCTTTAGCCGAGAGCATCAAGAGATGAATTATGGGCTTTTAACTATCCAATTCAAACAGAAGACAATGTAAATGGAATTAAAGAACACGTGAAATACATACAATAAAGGAAAACAAAACTCATATCACCACCATTAGAATCTTTTCATAGAGACTTCAAAATCTTCTGCAAATGTATTCAATTCATCTCCAAAAATTTACAATTTAGTTCAGAACAACCAGAATTTATGCCCTTGCACTTCTACCCACACTTAATACACTCAGAACCTCTAATACTTATACAATTCAAGTTCCTTTAGTGTGCAACCGATTACAATAACTGAAATGAAACGTTATGTTAAGAACCAAATATCAATATAGCATAGAAAAACCTCAGAATAAGTACTCAATGCCTTGAAAAATAAATAATTTCGGATAATAAGCCTCTTCAAGGGGGCAACCTCCTTTTACCCCACATAAATGTTCAAGTACAAGATGATTCCAAATGAAAATGTCTCTTTGGTATATATAGGAGACTAGGAGTTATAATTACAACTAATGGAATAAAGCCGACATAAATAAAATAACATTACTAATGTAATATGCCCTAATTAAGGGGTAATGAGCCAATATTAGGGCTTAACATGCCCCTCCCCTTGAGACAAGTGTTGTCCACAACACTTGAGTAACTCTGGATGCTTCTGTATAAAAGCCTCATCTTCCCAAGTGGAATCT
>ML782033.1:505119-531861 GCA_009831015.1 Picea engelmannii
TTCCTCCAATTGTTGAGGTGTCAACCTTGTAGGTTGAGGTGTTTTAGAAGAAGGAGCATTGTTCTCTCTATAGATGTTAGGATTGGTCCTTCTAATAGCCATAGCCATATTTTTACTTTCAACATTTCTTTCCACCTTAAATGGATTCTCCAATGATTTGGGTTCCCAAAGGAGAACCTCATGTTGAATGTTATCCTTTAAAGTTCATATGAATACATCAATCAAGTGCTCATATGGAATATCTGTTACCTTTATATTCAATCTTTGGAAGTTCTCAATGTGCTCGGTAACTGAACCTTTTTGCTTGGTATTTATCAATTGGCTAAAGAAGGTATTGCTCCTTGTATCCTCATAGTGTGCTATCATTTCTTTCATGAAAATTGTCCAAGTGACGAGTGATTTGCGAGAACAAAGTCATCGATACCATACAAATTGATTGGGTTCTAAATATAAAGAAGAAATTCGTACCTTTTGTGTATGTGGCACATTATGTAGATCAAATAATTGCTCCATCTGAAGTATCCATGTGATTGGGTCCTTTCCATCAAACTTCCTCATATCGATCTTAGGAACGTGGTTGGTCTTCAACCCAAAGTTGGAGTTTCTCCATTCTTGATTCACCTTCCTTGTGTCCTCATCATGAATTTCATGGGATGCATTTTCACTTTCAGGTGTCTTCTCTGTTACAAAATTTTTCAATACTTCCATGATCTCCTCTTTTAAACCATCCATTTTTGCCTCCAACTTAGCTTCCATCTCTTGCAGTTCATCTTTTGTTACTATCTTCTTTTGTAAATCATTTATGCCCCTACGCATTTATTCACCTTTATCAAGAGTCCAAGTAGAATTGTTTGGAGGCTTGTTTGGTGTAGAAGTTCCCTTTTTGGGTGGCATGTTGTCCAAGTATCACTTTTGAACCTTCATTTTGAGGTGGTTCTGCTAGAAAATATTTCTTCTGTTGTATCTCCCAAGTTTTGGCCCTTCTGAGTATGAAAATTTATTTTATGCAGTTTTCTGATATTTATTCTCTACAATGCCACATGTCTGATCAAAATTGGATGTGCCAAGTGGAATTTAAGGTAACTTCCCCACAACTTGTTGATTTTTGGCCTTTCCAGGAGATCTCACTTGTATAGCGTTCCCCACACAAAATAATTGATATAAAATTTTGAAACTTGTAACATAAATACTATAGACTGTCCACTATCCAATGAAACTAGTCTCACTCAATTTGGATACTCTAGGAAGAAGTTATGATTGTTTTTCCTGGAACACCTTCTTGAGACTAGTCAATAGGACTAGTCAGATACCCTATCTTCCACAGGGTGTATCTACAAATGTAAGATGGCATAGAAGCTGAAATTTTTACCATGGGTACCTTACTAAGTTTTGTGAATAGCCTCTGGAGTTCAGGGTTTGAGACATTACATAAAATTTTTTATAGTGAAAATTCTGCAATGACTTAGTTTAGGATGATTCCATAACCCTATATTGCACAAGATGTATCGCCGAAAGTATAAGGCTTCAGGAGATGAAATTTTAACCCAACGTACCTTGTTCCATCTACTAAATATCCTCCAAGCCATGAATTCTTAAACATTGTAGAATAGAATTTATAACAAAAATTCCAAGGTGTCTCAGATGTAGTAGCGAAACCCCAAGACCTTGAGCTCTGATACCATATGTTAAGAACCAAATATCAATATAGCATAGAAAAACATGAGAATAAGTACTCAATGCCTTGAAAAACATATAATTTTGGATAATAAGCCTCTTCGAGGGGGAAACCTCCTTTTACTCCATATAAATGTTCAAGTACAAGATGATTCCAAATGAAAATGTCTCCTTGGTATATATAGGAGACTAGGAGGTATAATTACAACTAATGGAATAAATCTGACATAAATAAAATAACATTACTAATGTAATATGTGCCAATTAAGGGGTAATGAGCCAATATTAGGGCTTAACACGTTACAACTTCTACAATGATTACAAATGACAGTTTTTGTAAAAAAACGTTTCATGATCCCTGCAGATTCCTTTGACGCTCCAACTCCTTCATCTACCATGTTCTCTTTAAAATGTCACTTATACTCCTTCAAATCTAATTCCATTTATCCATATTCTCATTAAACATTTGGGAATAATATATTTGAAATAAAAATAATTCCCAAATATTTTTCTATCCTGTAGAATTAAATTTCCATAATTTAATTCATGCCCGTGGTTTTTAAAACCATGTCTTGTTTTGCTCAATTCACCATTTCAATGTAAAAAACATTTACTGTTACCATTTCACTGTGAAATTTTTTTATTGTGTTATGTTTTTTCCAATTTACTCATTTAATTATTTTCCATGGAAATGAACATTAATCTCTTTGATTTGGAAAATGTGAATTTTACCTCTGTAAAACAATTTCACCGCTAGGAAGAATTTCTTTTATTGGAAATTCCATAATTTTTATTGAAATGCATTCCTAAAATATATGTTGTACATAAACTATATGATAAATGGTGCATTTATTATATCGGGCTTGGTCTGGAATGGTTTAATTCAAACTACTTTTCTCCCCAATATTCACCACGTAAGAACATGTGTCCACAACAAAAAACCATGGTATTTCCCCGGCCCGCCTTCACATAATTAACTTTCGCGTTAATTCTATACCCAATATGTATGTGCTCTCTCCATCCACTCTTTGACTTTTCCATATTATAAATCGAGATTTGTGCCCATGATTTGACGTGATTCCGTAAATTAAATATTGGATCAAATATTAATATAAATATTTGAATATAAAAATATTTATATTAATAATAATAAACCCTTTTTATATTTTCTAAGGATTTTGGGCATATGAGGCTTAACACATGACTTTGCGGATAGGATAAGGGTGCTTAATAAAAATAATATTTTTTTTATTTTCAAGGGGAATATGAAAAAAAGGGTAAAAATGAATGAAGTGATGGAACTAAGGGATTTAGATAAGCATTAAGGCTAGGTATAGGTTTGGGATATTTGCCAAATTTTTGACTCATGGCGGGCATGACTATTTTGGATGATCAATTGAGTGAAGGATTTAGGTGATGGGAGCTTGACGGAGCTGGTGAAAAATTATTAAAATATGAGTGGAAAGATAACACAAGGACAAGATGCTTCGGGAAAAATTAATGCAAATTCGCAGGTGATAACATGTGGCACATCATGTAGATCAAAGAATTGCTCCATTTGAAGTATCCATGTGATTGGATCCTTGCCATCAAACTTCCTGATATCAATCTTAGGAAAGTGGTTGGTCTTCAACCCAAAGTTGGAGTTTCTCCATTTTTGATTCATCTTCATTGTGTCCTCATCATGAATTTCATTGGATACATTTTCACTTTCAGGTGTCCTCTCTATTAGGAATTTTTTCAATCCTTCCATGATATCCCTTTTTAAACCATCCATCATCCCTTGTAGTTCATATTTTGTTACTGTTTTCTTTTGCAAATCACTTATGTCCCTAAACATGTCTTCATCTTCATCAAGAGTCCAAGTGGACTGTCTGGAGGCTTATTTGGTGTAGAAGTTCCCTTTTTTGGTGGCATGTTGGCTAAGTATCACTTTTAAACCTTGATTTCGAGGTGGTTCTGCTAGACGATCTTTCATCTACTGTATCTCCAAAATTTTGGCCCTTCTGGGTATGGAAATTTATTTTTTGTAATTCTATGATATTTCTTCTTTGCAATGCCACAGGTATGATCAAAATTGGATGTGCTAAGTGGAAGTTATGGTAACTTCCCCACAACTTGCTGATATTTTTCCCTTCCAAGAGAGCGTACTTGTAAAGCGTGCCAAGTTCACAATATCTAATATTTGATTATGAAACTTGTAACAAAAATACTTCAAACTTTCCATTATCCAATGCAACTAGTATCACTTAATTTGGCTACTCACTGAAGAATATATCACTGTTTTACCTGAAATACGTGTTTGAGACTAGTTAATATGGCTAGTCAGATACTCTATCTTGCACATGGTATATATACAAAATTAGGATAACCCAGAAGCTGAAATTTGTATCACAACTATCTTGATAATTTCTATGAATATCATCCTGATTTCAAGGTCTGAAATGTTACAGAAAAAATTTCATAGTGAAAATTACACGATGACTAAATTCAGGATGATTGCAGAACTCTATCTTACACAGGCTATATCTACGAAAGTATAAGACCTCAGGAGATGAAATTTGAACCCAACGTACCTTGATCCGCTTGCTAAATATAATACAAGGACTCCCTTTTGAAACGTCGTATAAAATAAGTTTTAGCGAAAATACCAAGGTGTTGCAAATGTAGTAGCGAAACCCCAAGACCTTGAGCTCTAATTCCAAATGTTAAGAACCAAATATCAATATAGCATAGAAAAACTTCAAAATAAGTACTCAATGCCTTGAAAAAGAGATAATTTCAGATAATAAACCTCTTCGAGGGGGAAACCTCCTTATACACCACATAAATTCCAAATACCAGATGATTCCAAATGAAAAGGTCTCCTTGGTATATATAGGAGACTAGGAGGTACAATTACAACTAATGGACCCAAGCCGACATAAATAAAATAACATTACTAATGTAATATGCCCCAATTAAGGGGTAATGTGCCACTATTTAGGGCTTAGCACCCTGAGGTCTTCGACATGCCATCAGGGAAAGACTAGAGGACCTCGATAATTAGACACATAACTTCATTGATTTTGAAAATGAACTTGACCGGCCTCTCGGGATGGCCGACTCATGAAAGTCAAGAGATGAACTGCAGAATGGCCAACTCAAGTTGGATAAAACTTTCCTTGGACAAAAACACGACATGAATGATGAGACTTAGGCAACTGAATATTGACATAAGTCTGTGATACAAGAGGCACAAAAAACTCTCCATATGTTTGGAAGAGTAACCAAACAGAGGAGGACACAACTCTATGTAACAAGAACATCTTCTTAAGGTCATACTAGATCTGAATTCTTGGAAAACAAATGAAAGGATGTGCTTTGCCCAAGGGCGACTATATTGCTGCCAAAAAAAGAGAATCTATATCCCGACCCCTCTTTTTGTAATATTTGATTTTTTTGTCTTTTTCAAATTTTTAACGAGCTTGAAAAATAATAAAAGAATGCTATGTTACAAAGGAGGAACAAGTGTCATGGGAAAGCAAACTAGTTCCAAGCGCATGGAACATACTGATCCTCAATGCAAGGAGACATGTGCAAGATAAGGACACTCAGGAAAATTCCTCCATGGGTCAAGGTGTCAGATCGCAAGGGAAAAAGTGTTGCAAGGCTTGCATTTAAGGAATTCTTTGAAGGTTCACTTAATAGCAACATGAAGCCAGAATTAGGCCAAAGACGCAAGGATGAGACATGCGATGGGATTAATTATAACACAACAAGACTCCTTCCATTTTGATTTTTACGAGCCCAGAGAAGGTAATATCGGTGGTTTTTCACGTTTAGAGAGTCTAAAAAATGCTAAAAGAAGACTCCAGAGTGTTCATTTTTCGTAACTAGTCCAATCGGTTCGAAAAATATTTAAACTTATACCGAAAGGACGTCTCTTCAAAACCATTTTAACGAGTGTGACAGAGACAAGATCACTCAACTATCTTTTCAATTTTAAGGAGTCTGAAAAGAGCTTAATTATGGACTCACAAACTTTTTCTAAGTTTAGTCTCCTTACCCCAAAAAATTATAAAATATAACTTAAGAGAAATCTCCCGGCGAGACATGTCTCTTGAGGCGTACCTTTTTCTTGGATAATCTATTGGCTAGAAAAATGGTTAAACTTATGCCAAATAAATGTTCTTTCTGGACCAATTAATGAGTGTGAAAGGAACAAGGTCACTTAACAATCTTTTCATATTTAGGGAGTCTGAAAAGAGATTAACTATGGACTCCAAGGGGGTTCCTTTTTCGTAAGTAACCTCCAAGGCCCAAAAAAGAGATAAACCAAAACCAAGGAGAATGGCCCTTTTTCAAAAATTTAGTCCCTAAGGCCTGAAAAAGGGTTAAACTTACACCTGAGAATACTCTCTTAGCGAACCAAATCTCCTAGGGCGTACCTTTATTTGTAAATTAACCGTTCGGACTGAAAAGGGGTAAACTATAGCCATAAAGATATGCCATCAAATTTGAGTTTAGCTAGTGTGAAGGGAAACAAGAACGCTCAACAATATTTTCATTTTTAGAGAGTCTGAAAAGGGCTTAAGGAACACTCTAGGGGGGCTTCTTTTCTCAAGTAATCTAGACGATACCAAAAATAATAAATGATCTCTTGTTAGATGTTGCTTTCAAAGTTTAAGAAAGCTTGAAAGACAACAAACCATGCTCTTTAGGGAGTCCCATGGGTAAAGCCAAGAATGCTGACTAGAAAGAAGAATGAGGCTTCAATAGTAATCATGGTGGGACTAAAAGGATTTCCAAGCCTATGGATAAAACTCACAGCATGGACACCAAAATGCAGCAAAGGTTCTACCTAGGGAATCCATGTAGAGGAAGGCTCTACCACCTAATTACGACACTTCTAAAACATCAGAGAAGGTTCCATGTCATACTTCGGTGGGATATATCCTATGGCAAAGCGCAAAAGTCAATAACATGCAAAATGCAGCGGGTGAAAAAACCTAACCTATATGCAAATGTTGAAAAAATGACTTTTACCATGGGATGATATAAGTGTAACCCATCTCAAGAAAACACCAAACTAAAAGAACAAGTTCATAAAAAAGACCCAAAGTTATCTCAAAAGAGAACTTAAGTAGATTCCAAGTCAAGAAAGGGGAAAAAAGGTACCAAATTAGGGCAAAAAAAAGGCCAAAAAAATCTATAAATAGAGGTGGACAACTCATTTTAACCATTGCAATTTGGAAAATAACCAAAAAGGTAAAAAACCCTCTTTCTCAAAACGTGAATTCAAGGAGCTACAGTGGACGAAAGATCCTCACACTTGGACCAAGTAAGTACACATAACCTTTACTTTCCTTTTCATGCATCCTTTTATGATCAATTTAATGTTTGGAAGGCGCACACCCTTATAAAAGGGTCGGGCCCACGTGTACGCGGGCTGACCACACCCAACTCATCTATGTACGCAGGCTAAGTAACACTTAGCCCGCGTACATACGCGACTATATTAAAGGAAGCCCACATACACCTCTTTGAATGCTCAAAAAAAGTAACAACAAGGGATAAAACTCCAACTTTTTTGCAACAAGATGTATGTGCATTGGCGAGAAAGGGAACATGAGGAATTAGATGTCTTGGTAGAGGAGGATCTCGGGGCCATTGCTATGCTCAAACAGTGTGGTATGTGTTGAAATATTGTAACTGCAAAGAGTATTCTATATATTATTGATGTATTATTCATTAGATCAATCCCCTTTTGTGGATTGATCATGTCGGGCATTATAAATGACCAAATCCCCTTTTGCGGATTGGTCAAACCCTAATTGTAATATGAAAAATGAGAATTCACCCCCCAGAATAAATTAAAATGGTTCTAACCACCTAGAAAGAGAAGTTGGCCCTGGCAGTGAAAGTGCACTTCGTTTCAACACCTGCCAGATTGTATAAATAAAGGAGGCCGACGCCTCATTTGTTCACTCACTCATTTGATGATCCAGAGTGCAAGTTTGGAACTATAGTTGGAGAAGAAGGAAGAGAGAGAGGCACATTACTTGGGAGAGGAATTTCTGTAGTGTTTGGTTTATTCTCTTGGCATTATATATCTATATTAAGGAAGTTTTTGCTATGTTTTCTACCCCATGAGGGTTTCCCAGGATAAATGATGTGTCTCTTGTGATTGTGTTTCTCTCAGTGATCCTATCTATGCTATGGTTATCTAGTAAATTAAAAATAAATCTAATAATATATTAAACTCTAACATGGTATCAGAGCTAAGATGAAGAGAGCATCTTTCACAAGAAAAGGAAAAGCGTCACTATTGCCATACAATAAAATTAGGGATTTTTATTGAAGAGGAATTTCATCCCAAAAGCCATCTAGAAAAGTGCAACGTAGCTCAAGGAACTCTTTGGCATCTTCAAAGCACCTTTTCAGTGGATAAAACTCTCGAAAAGTGAAACCCTAGTTTTCACCAGTACCAGAAGTACCAAAAAACCAGAAGTACCAGGAAACTAGAAGTACTAGAAAACCAGAAGTACCAGAAAACCAGAAGCACTAGTCCAAAAATCCACTGGTCAAGTTTGAAGGGGTAAAATTTGGATTTTCTGAAATCCAACCACACCAAGCTACTCGCCTCATCCAAGCACACCTCCTGGTAAGTTCAAAATTCAATTCTGAGCATTTTCATTTTTTGGTCATTTTCCCAGCTCCAGGTAAAAGAAGTCTACAAGCACTAAGCTTGTTGACAAGCTAGAAGGTATGGAAAACTTCTGTGCCTAGAAGTATAGGATTGGACTCATTATTGAAGAGAATGACATAGAAATATTCATTAAAGAAGATGTACAAGAACCCGTCGATGCTACAGATAAAGCAAAACACCAAAAGGAAACAATCAGGGCCAAAATAATCATTGCAACATCTATCAAAGACCACCCGATTCCTCAAATGTCTTGAAAGAAGACTCCAAAATAAATGTTTGATTCCCTAACCAAATTATATGAAGGAAAATAAATGTTTTATTCCCTAACCTAACTGCTGCAAAACATGTGATGAGGTACCTTAAGGGTACATTAGATTGTGGTCTCAGTTATGATGGAGACCATGAATTCAGACTGAATAGTTATACTGATTCATATTGGGATGGAAGTGTCTCTGACAGGAAGAGAACTTCATGATGTTGTTTCAGTTTGGGGTCAGCCATGATCTCATGGCAGAGTAGGAAGTAATCAAGCATTGCTCTCAGCACGATAGAAGCAGAATACATTGCTGCATGTTCTGCCAGTTGTGAAGCCATATGGTTTCAGAAGTTGTTGATAGGTCTATTCGATCTAGAGATGGAAGTAACCCTGATCCTATGTGATAAACAAAGGTGCTTAAAGATGACAGAGAACCCTGTGTTCCATGACAAGTCAAAACACATAGAGATCCGATGTCATTACATTCATGATATGGTGCAGAGAGGAGCCATAAAGCTCCAGTATGTTACAACATATGAACATGTTGTTGATGTGTTGACAAAACCTCTATCTCATGTAAAGTTTGAGAACTTTCGAGATAAGCTTGTTGTAGTCCATAAGAATCTCCCTTGAAAGGGGGAGTAGTGTTGTGATGCCACCCCCATGATGATGATGTGCCAACCTAGTGCTATGATGCTAGCCTCATGTTGATGATGTGCCAACCTCGTGCTGTGATGATGTGCTAGCCTCGTGCTGTGATCATTTTCCAGCCTCGTGCTGTGATGATGTGCCAACCTTTTGCTGTGATGATGTGTTTCCAGACTCGTGCTCTGATGATGTACCATCCTAGTGCTATTATGATGTGCCAACCTCGTGTTGTGATGATGTGTTGCCAACCTCATGTTATGATGATGTGCCATCCTTGTGTTGTGATGATGTGCCAACTTCATGCTGTGATGATGTGTTTCCAACCTCTCGCTGTGATGATGTGTTTCTAGCCTCGTGTTGTGATGCCAACTTTGTGATGATGATGATGTGTTTCTAGCCTCATGTTGTGATGCCAACTTCGTGCTGATGATGACGTGTTCCAGTCTCGTATTGTGATGCCAACTCTGTGCTGATGATATTGTGTAGCCAGCTTCATGCTATGACGCCAACCTCATGCTGGAGACTCTCATCCTAGTGTTGATGTTGATGATGCTCCAACTTTCGTGCTGTGTTGTTGTTGCTATTAATGATGAGAAAAAATTCTGATGATTTATAGATATGCCAGTCAATGTTCCAAGATGCTGTTGATGATTGTTGGCACAAGGGTAGACCTAGGGTTCAACTCCAAGAGTGCACCAACAAGCCCAAACTATTGGCCCTTTTGGCAACACCTGGGAAGCAGATGCAGTCTCACCTGAAGTAGCTATGAGGGGGTTGCAGGACAGAGATGTCTACAACCAAGGGAAATATCAAGTGGATCTAATACAGAAAATGATAATATGCATAAATCACTTATCAACTTAGATCTATTCTTCACATCTTCTTATCATATCTAAAACAATAATGCAATCATAATATATCAATGACGGAGATAAAATACCAATCACACACAACACAAAATATACGTGGTTCACCCTCTCTCTAGGGCTACATCCACATAACTATGCTATAATATATTAAGGTAAAGCATACAGTTCTTTTCTGTGCTCTTAGCTAGTAGATCTTCTCTCTTCTCCTCTCTTTCTTTCCCCTCCCTACGCACCCAGTTGCAGGGTTGATCTTCTCTCTTCTCCTCTCTTTCTTTCCCCTCCCTACGCACCCAGTTGCAGGGTTGATCTTCACACCCAACTAAAGATCTTACAATACCAGAAGGCTCTCGTACTCAACACTTCTTTCTCACACACTACTTCTTGCTTGATCACAGAATGACAAGACAACAACAATAATCATAACACCACCCCATCCTAGGTCCTTTAGACCTCTATTTATAAATTACAATAGTTCACCGACATCCTTAGGCCGAAGCCTAGGTGTCCAAAACCCTAGATATCAAAACCCTAGGTCAACTTGACCCGTATTTTCAAGGATTTGCAAACCTGTCTTTCCTTTCTTCTCTCGCGGTGCTCCAAAGCATCCAACAATGGATTTTTCCACTTGCTGATTTGTCCACGATCCTTCTTTCTTGCTTACCTGTCATCCCCGATCTCTTTGTTCAACGGTTTACTTCGCTCTATCTTTTCTGCTCTTTTGCTCACTTCGACCCAGTAACAATCACTGTGTCTTTCACGAAGTTCGCATTCCCCTTTTCTTCCTTGATCTTTGCTTGCTTCCATAACCAAGGGCCACCAATGATGTTGCCCTCTCTCTCGCCTGATGTTGTTGTAGAATACCCTTCTTGTTAAGGGGGGGTGTTGAAATATTGTAACTGCAAAGAGTATTCTATTTATTATTGATGTATTATTCATTAGATCAATCCCCTTTTGTGGATTGATCATGTCGGGAATTATAAATGACCAAATTCCCTTTTCTGGATTGGTCAAACCCTAATTGTAATATGCACAATGAGAAGTCGACCCCCAGAATAAATTAAAGTGGTTCTAACCACCCAGAAAGAGAAGTCGACCCTACCAGTGAAAAGACACTTCGTTTCAACACCTGCCATATTGTATAAATAAAGGAGGCCAACGCCTCATTTGTTCACTCACTCATTTGATGATCTAGAGAGCAAGTTTGGAGCTACAATTGGAGAAGAAGGAAGAGAGAGAGGCACATTACTTGGGAGAGGACTTTCTGTAGTGTTTGGTTTATTCTCTTGGCATTGTATTGACTATATATATTACAAAAGTTTTTGCTGGTTTTTCTCCCCCATGAGGTTTTCCCAGGATAAATGATGTGTCTCTTGTGATTGCGTTTCTCTTAGTGATTCTATCTATGCTATGGTTATCTAGTAAATTAAAAAGAAACCTACTAATAGCTTAAAATATAACAATATGTGGAATTTTTTCCAGTGTTTGTTCATGAGGGCACAACCTAGATCGTTGAACCACTTGATAGAGTATTGGCATCTTGATGTAGAGGTGTTCATGCTAGAGGGTAAATCACTGACTCCAACGATAGAGGATGTATACTTTTTGACCGACCTCTCTAGGAGGGGGGAATCGGTCAATCTTAGTACCTTTTCTCCATGGCCATACAACATAGATGATTACATCGGGATGTACTGTGAGGATGGTACTGAGAAAGTAGAATCTCATGTACCGATACACAAGATCATTAGCCTCCATATTCAAATTGTGCTACTCATGATTGGGTAGATCACAATATCCACAACACTTCATCATGCCTCTCATGCATAGATGCATTGTGTAGTTCAATGCTTGGATGTTGCTATTTTTGACTGGAGCACTACCATGCTTACTTGCATGAAGAAACAACTTCATTGACTGTCGCAGAAGAACGAACAAGAACTTTGGGTGTTAGAACTGTATTGTGTACTTTCTTATTTGAGAGAGTGCCTAGTCTGAGCCTAGGGGAGATAGTACGAGGGAATATTTCCTCCTTTTAGACATTGTGCAGGTGAGAAGCTTTGTTTCCTAGAAAGGGTGGAGGTAGAGTCCATGAGGCTTTTGATGATGAATTTTTTTATTGGTGGGCCCGTCAGACTCATGTTATTGAGGACTATCAATATGAAGGGATCAACTTGCCGAGGGACCCTTTTTATGTTAATGTCAAAGTACTAACTCAAAGATATGTTATATACATATGTGGGACTAGTGCAACCGACTAACTTCGCTAGGACTAGACATCGTCCTCGACCAGAGGCTGGACCAGCAGGAGCAGGAGGACCAACAACTGTAGGAGGACCCCCAGTCAGAGAGGCTGATAGAGTACCGTGATGAGTAGAGAGGAACTTAACAACCCTCACTCATACAGTTCCGATGGCTGAGATCGAGGACCTTCCCCTGGCTATGAAACCGCATGTAGTAGGGGTGCCTAAGACTTGGGTCCAGTTATTCTGGCTTCTTGCGAACACCGTGGTTCATTATAGCAGGGCCAATAGGCCTAGACCATAGTTAGGATTGGACCACACATGTGCCGAGGGAACTTTTTGTACTCTGTATTGAGGGATTAAGCCTATCGATGTATACCGACTCTATTTGAGACCTTATGGCCCACTTTGTACTCATGACACTATTTTTTGGGATATATTATATATACATCTTTTTTGTCTTATGGATAAAAATTTATGTACAAATGTATTTACATGTGTATGTGTGTGTTTTACTTTTTATGTGTGAGCAACATGCCAATCTAATACTTGATTAGCCAATGTATCAGTTAGTTGATTAGATCTCCTAGGAACATGAATATAAGTAATATAATCAAAATAACATTATAAGAGATGTATCCTAAGGAATCATTGGTGAAGGGTGGGATCGTAAACACAATATACCCCATTCAACTGAGACATGACCAATTGAGCATGTAGATAAACCTGAAGGTGAGAAATAACATGTGACAAGGCATCACGTAGTAATTCTATTACTGCATTGTACTCGACAAAATTATTGGTTGCTTCTCCTAGAAAAATACCTCCAGAAGACATCAACTGACCAAAGGGTGTAAAAAGCACCCAAGCCACGGAAGCAATCCTTCGAGTGTGTTGGTTAACAACATCTACGAACCAAACATACTCTTCAGATTCACTTGACATCTGCCACAGTGAAAATAAAAAATAATGTCTACACATCCATAAAACAAAAAGACAAGAATGTATAAAAAACTATACATATATACAAGAAGTCACTCTCAGGCGTCCGAACTAAGTGTAATACTTCTTCACTATACATATAAAGCGTTACCCTTGAAATCAACTAGTCGATAAGCACCCTTTTCTAAGAATTTTTTCATAATGAAAGGTCTGAATCACATGGGTTTGAACTTGCCTACCCCCAAGGGATCTTTGTCTTGGTCGTAGACTAGGACAAGATCACCTTATGAGAAAATACAAGGGTGGATGGACCGATCATACTAACACTTGACATGTTGTTTGTGAGCCTCATTGGCTAAGACTGCATCTCGACACTACTCATTGAGCTTCTCGAGATATAAAAGACATTCCTCAAGCGATGTAGTGTCGGGCAATAGTTCCACTGCCAACTTAAGAGAAAGTATTTGGAATTCAATGGGAAAGACTACCTCCAACCCATAAATGAGTTGGAAAGGAAAAAAACTAGTTAGTCGCAGTATTTACTGAAGTTCGATAAGCCCAAAGTGTTGAATACAACATCAAATGCCAATTTTACTTGGTCGAATTAATTGTTCGTTGAAGAATAGTCTTGAGAGACTTATTAACATCCTCTACCTGATCATTATCCCATGGGTAGTAAGGTGAAGAATGTTCCTATCTAAACCCTATCTTTGATGTTAATTCAGACATCATTTTGTTCTGGAAGTCACTGCCATGGTCTATGATAATCTCCTTCAGAATACCAAACCTAGCTACGATCTGGTTAAAAATGAAAAGGGCATCCATTTCCTCGTCATTGTTGAATGTCAGCATAGCTTCAATCCACTTATTAAATTAGTATACTACTACGATGATATAGCGATGTCCCCTTGTTGAAACTAGGTGACATGTAGTAAAATCAGTTCCCCATTTGGTGAAGGGACCAATGACAATAACTGTGAACATGGGAGTTGGGTGTGCCCACATATTCTGAGAGAGGATCTGGGACGAGTGACACTTCTTGACCACCTCAACATAATATTTGATTAACGATGGCCAAAAGTATCCAGCACGAAGAATCTTTTGGGTTGTTTCCAACCCAGACAGATGATTGCCACATGCTCTTGTGTGAAAATCGTTTAGAACAAGCTCTGCTTCTTCATGAGTGAGGCATCGACAGAGAATGAAATCTACTCCTCAACGATATAAAGTTTCATTGAGGATAATATAGTTCCATGCTTGGTGACGTATTCTTCAACACTCATCATGAGAAGCAGAAGAAGGGCACTTCAAATTATGAAGATACACTAGTATATCTCCATACCAAGGGTCCGAAGATGCAATACGAAAAATATCTTCGTTGATCAGTGACTCTTCAGGAGGAATATCACCACTTTCGACTGGAAGTTTCGAGATTAGTTCAACAAAGACCAAATACTTTTTAGATTTCGCCAAAACAAAATCCAAGTCAAACTCTTGCAGGATGAGTATCCATCGACTAGTTTTCCCACCGATGACCCGTCGTCTTAACACATATTGAAAAGGGTTTACGACAAAAATGACAGTGGTCTTGAGAAGTAATATATAATGAAGAAACTATTGGACAGCATGGACAACTGCCAAATCAAGTTTCTCAACATGTGTGTAGTTGAGTTTTGGTCCAACCAGGCCTCGACTAAGATAATATATAACATGATATTCAAGCTTGTCATGCTCTTGGAGCAAGACCATGCCAATGGTAGACTTTGCGACAACCAAATACAATAGGAAATCCTTTCCATAATCTAGAGGACTGAGCAGAGGGGCAGATTTCAAGGCATGTTTCAACACTTCAAAAGAGCATTGAGACACTTCATCCCAACAGAATGGGACTCCTTTTTTCAAAAGACTCATAAATCCTTTAGTAATCTCGACATACTTAGAAACAAAACGTCGAAGAAAGTTGGCTTTCCCCTATAGACTCTGAAGCTGGGGGATTGTGCACGGGGGAGGGAATTGAACTATTGCCTTAGCCTTTAGAGGATTGACCATGATCCCTTTAGTTGACACCATGAAACCTAACAAGCGTCCCGATGTAACACAAAAATGACATTTGTTTGGATTCAAGTGAATCTGATAGTAGCAACACCTCTCAAAGATAAATTGTAAATGGGCAAGATGATCGGATCTCTTATGAGAACGTGATGCTAGATCATCAAGATATGACTCTAATTTGTATTTGAGGTTGTGGAAAGAAAACGACATGGCCTGTTGAAAAGTGGCTCCAACATTCTTAAAGACAAAATGCATTTTCTTATACGCGAATGTACCCCAAGGAAAAATAAAATCCATTTTATGTTGGTCCTCGGGCTTGATCTGAATTTGATTGTACTAAGAAAAACCATCCATGAAAGAAAATACCTCACAACCCGCACATTCATTAACAATCTGGTCAATAAATGGGGTTGGAAAATTGTCTTTCAGGCAAGCATTTTTCAGGTCGCTAAAGTCCATACATACGTGGATCATACCTTTCTTTTTGTTGACAAGAACAGGGTTCGATACCCTTTCCATCAATTTCACAGGGTATATGAAACTGGCCTTGATGAGTTTCTCTACTTTAGCCTTTATCGCTGCTGCTTTGTGAGGGTTGATTGGGAGAAGCTTTTGTTAGACTTGATTAATGTCAGGGTAAGTTGGATCTCGTGTTCAACGATACATGGATCAATTCTTGGCATCTCCTCATAAGACCAGGCAAAGACGTCGAAAGATTCTTTAAACAATTCAGTGTAGATATGAATCTCTTAGGGAGAACAATCCGCTCCGACGAAGACATTCTCCACAACGCTAGGGGTTTTGGAGATGTCAATAGAAATTGTTTAAGCAATACTTTCCATGTTTCCCTTGAAATATATTCTTTGCGTAGCCATAGGGTTAATGGGACAAGGGGCATATTCGTTCATGGTTGTAATGAACTCTCCTGCCTATATTCTCTTGAGCTCCAGTAGGAAATAATATCTGTGGTGAAGATTGTCCCAAGGTATGTTTGGACCAGTCATTGCCTCCAGGATCACCTCGTCAAAGGGAAAGACTAAGTCCAAAGGGTTGTAAGCGGAAAGAGAGTCTTGGGCCCAAATAGGCTCGAGAATAGGATCTAGCTCATGCGGGGGAGTCACATCAGGGTTGGCCAAGGTTTGCTGGACAATGGTGTACGCAACCTCAACAACGGATAAGGGCATAACCATTCCAAGGTGCCCTATCCCTTCCATCGAAGCCGATGGGGAAGGTAAAATCCATGGGTCATCAAAGTAACTCGTTCTAAAATATACGACTTGAAAAATTGTAGCCTTTAGCTGGTTGGGGACAACCAAAACAAACCTAAAGTCATTGGTAGGAGACAGATAATCAAAAGTTCACATTAAATATGGAAAAAATATGACACCTAGGTTGACAGTACCTGGCTGCAGGTTGTCCATCATCGGGACCGTGGATGCCCCTGATGAAGGGTCAGGACAAGAGAAGGATAACTGATCAAAGATTATGATCCGAACTTTGTGAGGAAAACATAAGACCCGAAAAATGGTGGATACAACTGTTGCCATATTGTAAGTCCAATTTCTCCCTAACAAAATATTGTAGTCGAGAGGTGCATCGACTACTTCTACTTCAACGCACATAGATTTTCCCTCCAACTGCACAGGGAAAGAGGGAATTATACCATGTGGTCTGAAATATCGACCATCCAATGCAATTAGCAACGTGGGCGACGAAGACAACTCAGGTTGGCCGATGGCCTTCCAACTTGCCAATGAAATCACACAAGTCGAGGCACCCTCATCAACCACAGTATGAAAAATGTTCCATGTCAACGATTTCATGGTATAGACAACTACTATCTGAAAATCGACATGGTGAGGAAGATGAGGTTTATGGTCTGTAGGGTAAAAAATGATCATTCTTGAGTTAGTGGTCTTGGCCACTCCCAAGGCAGAGAACAATGCTTTTGTATGTGAGGGGAAACTCCGGAGAATGTCTAGAGTAGACATTTCACAAGGAGTTTGTGCCAGATCCTCCACGATGGAGTAATTTTGATCAACCCTTGTTTTTGGGTTGTGAGAAACCTTTTTGAATGCACCTTTAGGGATGCGATTCATCGTTTCTCCCACTATCTTCTCAATTTGAAGAGGACTAATGGGTTGGAGGCTTCTTTTCCCTTCTCAACATATTCTATCATTCTGTAGTTATGAGCCCTGGTTTATAGATTAGCTTCGGATTTCATCATATAAATGTTTGTGGACTCGTTGTTAGTATTAGGTGCAGGGGCTCCTTGACTACCCCCAGGTGCACTTGTGGATGAGGAAGATTGAGATAGATTTTTTCCTTGTGGAAAATGGTTTGTCAACATGACAGGATGCTGCTATGCCAATAACTTTTGGGCTTCCTTGAGCTGAGGGCATTGGTGAATCAAGTGGTCATCTGTTCAAAGCTTACACAGAAACTTCACCTTTCTCTTTTCATTTTTTCCCTCGCCAACATTATTTGTAGCAGGGACATCTTGCAAAGTAGTAGGAAGAATGAAGAGAGGTTGAGTTTTTCTTGTGTCCATGAGGTAACTAATTTATTTGATAAGTATGATGTATTAAAAGTCTGAGTTATATCAACACTAATCAGTTTTCTTGTATGCAGATTGTTGCCTTGTACTTCACTATCATTATTTAATTCAATGTCTGGTTGAGTTTTTCTTCATCTTCTTTTTGCACTTGGCTATTCTATGTATGATGTTAAATTCCATCTAGAGTAGTTAGAGACAACGCTAGTCCAAGTTCTTGCATGGATTTAAAAGCATAAAAAAATATAAGAGAGTGTATGGGGATACATATTTTAATAAAGATCAAATTTTTGGCTCTAGAACTATTTCCCTTTGCTTTTCTAGTTTTATTCTTTTATTCTCTTTTGATAAAGCATTCAAAAACACAAAATACCAAAACATGTTGATTTATTCATTTCTTTAAATCAATGTGCATACTCCCTTTTATCTTTCTTTTGTCTCATTAGTCTAAGTTTTGTTTTACTAATTGCGATATTTAAAATAAAATAAAAAAATCAATCCATTTTACTTTAGGGTATTTCTTAGAATCACTAATTAGATTAATTTTAGCTTGTTTATTTTTCTTTTAACTATTTTTGCACTTGCATTATTAATTTTACACTAAACTTTGTTTTAATGTATATTTTCATGCACAAGAACAAAACATATAAAAATTAAATAATTGCAAAATCCATGCTTAGACTCACGTTTTAGGGTCTAATGTGCTTTCCTTCTGGGGATTTAAATTCAGGGAAACATTCCCACCTCTTCCTTAGCCTCACGAGAGGTTGAGATGTTGGTGTTGAAACATCATTGTTTCAACATCAAAATAAGGTTCAAACAACTTCAAATATTCCATTTTCATCATTGACCTAATCTGCATATAAGGTAAAAGTTCTAGCATGAAGGCGTTTTCATTCACTTTCTCAATGATGTCAAATGGTCCATATCTAAGGGGTTTGAGTTTCTTTGTTGCTCCTTGCAGTCGTTCCTTAAAAAGATAGAGCCACACATTGTCTCCAACATGGAATTTGTGATCCTCCCTGTGTTGATCATGCTTGGATTTGTACAACCGTTGGCTCTTCTTGAGCTGCTCCTGAACCCTTAGATGTATCATCTTGATATTGTCCATGAATGTGATTTTATCCTATTAATATCCTTGCAACCATGATTCTTACTTCTACTTTCCATACATGATATCAAATGGTGAAGGAGTTAAATAACCAAAACAAGTCTCGAAAGGGGACTTATTGGTGGAAGAATGGAGTGCTCTGTCGTAAGAGTGTTGAATGTAGACTATTTTCTTGTCCCAAGTCTTTGGATGTTTGCTATTGCAGTCTCTCAACAATTTCACTAACATCCTATTAACAACCTCAGTTTGTCCATTAGTCTGAGGATGTAATGCAATGGAATACCTCAACTTGGTATCCATTCTCTCCCAAAGCGCTATCCAAAATATGCCCAAGAACTTGGTATCTCAGTCTAATATGATGAAGGTTGGCAATTCGAAATGTACCAAGACATGGATAAGACATGGATGAAGAATAGTTCAATTGCCTCTTTTCCAAAGATTGTCTTCTTACATGGCATGCACACACACATTTTTATGAAGTAGTCTATCACAACGAACAAGTAGTAATAGCCTCTATGAGTCATAGACAAACCTCCAACAAAATCAATGGAGATGCTTTCCCAAGGGATACTTGGTACTGGAAATGGTATGTACAATCCAAGTTTTTGGTTTCTTGGCTTATTAGTGCTGCAAAGGATGCAACCTATAACTATATTTCCACCTTCTCCTACATATTCGACCAATACATATAATGTTGTAGATTCACCATTGTCTTTGCCATGCCAAAATTACCAACAACTCTAGAAGTGTGTTCTTCTCTCATCAACACAACTCTTCTGTCCCAGGGTATGCATAGTTTGTCCAATTTATATAGCCTCCCATCTTGATTTGATATTTGTTTCCTTCCATGAAAATCACTGATCTCTCCTTCAACTCCTTGGAGACTTCTCTAAAATATTCATATCCCTCATAGTCTTCACTCAAAAGTTCATGAGCGAAAGGCTCAAGCTGCATTATCATTTCAACTGTTGCAATATTCTTCAGCGACAATCAAGAGAGCATGTCTACTAGCCTATTCATGGATCCTTTATTGTACTTAATAAGTAAATGGATTTTTTGCAACAAACCTAACCACTTGTAATGCCTCACTCTGTAGATACTCAAGGGGCTGATGATCTATGTATACAATGGTCTCTTTTCCCA
Source organism: Picea engelmannii (assembly GCA_009831015.1). NCBI lineage: Eukaryota > Viridiplantae > Streptophyta > Pinopsida > Pinales > Pinaceae > Picea > Picea engelmannii. The sequence goes on from ML782033.1 coordinate 525,300, forward strand.
ATGCTTCCACTTCTTCACTGCTTGTACATTTGAAAAGATATCCTTATCATACATAGGGTAGTCAAGAAGTGCTCCATGAAACAATTGAATGGTATAATACATGCCTTCATCCTTGCAGGAGTATTGATCCTAATGCGTGCCCACTAACATTTGTCTCTAGCTCAAAAGATCGCTGCAAATTTGGCATGTCTAAGATTGTATCATTGTTGATTTTCTTTTTCAAATGTTCAATTGCTCTTTGTTGTGGCTTACCCCAATGAAATATCATTCCTTTGGTAGTCAAGGTGTGCAATGGCACTACAACTTTGGAGAAGTTTACAATGATTGTCTTCAAATACCGAGGTAGTCCCATGAAACTCCCAACCTCTTTCACATTGGTGGGAATAGGCCATTGTGTGATGGTTGAAATATTGTTTGGATATACCCTTAGATATCCTCCTCCAATCATGTGTCCAAGGTATATTAAGGAAGTCTTTCCAAGCTCACATTTCTGCAAGTTGGAAAGAAACTGATTCTCCCTCAAGGTGTCTAGTACCTGTGCCACATGTGAGAAGTGTTCTTGCCAAGTATTTCTAAATATTATCTTGTCATGTAGATATACTATTACAAAAAAGTCAATGAAGGGGTGAAGCACATCATTCATTAGTCTCATAAATGTTGTAAGTGCATTGCATAACCAAAAAGTCATTACTAACCACTCATACAGACCTTGTCTTGTTTTGAACATTGTCTTCCAAACATATTCTTCTTTGATCCTCACTTGGTGGTAACGTGATTTGAGGTCCAACTTAGTGAAGAATTTGTCTTGTTTCAATTGATATAATAAGTCATCAATCGTTGGGAAAGGATATCTATTCTTGATTGTGATCTTATTCATGGCACTATAGTTAATGCTCATTCTCTAGCTTCCATCCTTCTTTGGCACCATGATGATGGGTGAGCCACATGGCAACGTATTGGGTCTAATAACTCCCCGATAGAGCAACGATTGCAATTTATTCTTTACTTCATCTGCTTCAATGATGGGCTGCCTTGGATTGTATAGACGAAGGTGATTCCGATAACAATTGAATGTCGTGTTCAACTTCTCCTTGAGGCTCTTGAAACACCTCCTTGTAGGATTTAATCAATTTTTGTAGTTGTTGGTGATAATTGGAACTACATCCTTCCAAATATTCCTTCATCTCCAACTTGTATCCTTCTCTTTGTTGATTTCCTTCTCTTAAGAACAACAAGACAAAATTCTTTGTACTTCCCATGATTCTTTTAGCTCGATGAGTGTTGATCAAAGAGAGCTTACCTTTGTCCTTGTGTTCATTTATGGCATACAATTTTCCATCCTTGACTAGCCTATACTGGTTAGAAATCCTTTTGAAAATGGAATCCATCACATACAAGTATGGAATTCCCAAATGATTCCACATATGTCTAGAGGAACCACATATGGGACTACTTCATCAACAAAGTTTTGATTGATGGAAAACTTAAATTTGCACTACTTGCTCACTTTCAATTCCACATCTTGCCTTACCCAACACAGGGGGTATAGATGTTTATGATCTTGTGTCTCTATCCAAAGCTTCTCAACCAATTGCGCACAAATCAAATTGGATTGTGAGTCAGGATCAAACAAACAATCCACCTTTATTTGTTTCATGTGTATTTTAATGCATACAAGCTTGGTCATCTCCTTCTCCTCCTTGTGATTGCAACCAACTAATGCCACTTCTTTATGAAGATTAGTTCAATCGATCTTCCCTTCTGGATTTGAGGTGTTTTCCATTCATTCCTTAACATCCACTAATATCAATGCTTTCTTCTTCTTCCTCTAGAAATGTTTGGGACACTTCTTAGGGTGTAATTTCCAATAGTTATCCTCAGTGTGTCCCTTTCAATCAAATCCTTTACATTATTAGGCAAAATGTGTTTATTCTTGTGTTGTTTCCAAAATCTTCTTATCATTCCACTTCTTCTTGTTTTTCTTCTTTCTCTGATGCTTTTGTGGTTTTTCTTGCTTGTGAGTAATTGTTTATTTATCTTGCTTTTCTCCCTCAAGGTATTGTGATTGAATACTACCCTCATAAATTGATCTAAATAACATCAAATGTCTACATATTTGAGGTATCAATGCTCCCAAATACTTGACTTAGATGTTTGGAATTTTGAGAGAGACTCCCATATGGATTTCTCTCTTCTTGAACTCCGTGGAGAACTCTTGCACTAATTGTCCTTATCTCTGCCTAAATTAATGACATACTATTTGTTTGTGTTCCTCATATCCCATTGGGTAAAGATGAGATTTTATCATGTCCTTGAACACTTCCCAATCGGTCACCAATGGGTCATTTCCTAGTGCTCTTCCTACTGCATCACTCTCCCACCATGCCAAAGCATGGCCTTTAAGCTTTAACTCAACAAAATAAATATTTTGTTTTCCCATTACTTTATACACGCTGAAGTATACTTCCAGTTTTTGTAGCCATTGGTTCCTCTTGATGGAATCCACTTCCCCAACATATGGATTAATGTCCACCTTGGCCTCCACATGGAAAGGTACCTGTTCCTTACTACGACTTCATTCTCCCATCTATGGTGATTTGAAAATGAAAAGGCTTGAGTCTCTTTAAAATTTCAAGTGAAATTGTATGTGCTTGGGTAATTGGATCAAGTTACAAACACATAAAACTTAGAGAGTTTTTACTTAATCATAAGAAACATAAACACATGATACAACCATCAAAGTATATACATTAACACAACAAAATGATAAAGGAGTTCACCCCTCTCTTAGGATACATCTCTTGGTTCAACTTCCAATGGATCATTTTCATTAATTCTCAAAGTGTCAAAATCAGTGCTTTACAATGCTCAAAATGCAAAATAGATGGATTCAATGGCCACAAAACATCCAAAAACCCCTATTTGGGCTCTTCCTGCAACTGATTTGGCCAAAAAATGAGTTGGAATCACTTCCTGGAAGTTTTCCCAATTCTCTGCTGTCTCTGCTCCTCCAAAATGCACATGTGTGAACTCAACCTAGCTCCAGAGCGCATTTCCATGCCAAAACCCAACACCCATGCACATCCTGCAAAAGGTGGAAATCTGTCGCATCATTAGGAGTCATAATTCCTTTCTCAACGAAGGTCCTGGTCACATGGTCTAGGATGTGGCCACACCATATTGCCAAGTCCGGATCCGTTGGAATTATTGGAGCCTTGTGCCTGGCTTGAACATTGGATGGCTCACTCGTGGATTGATCGTTGGATGGAGTGCATGGTCGGATGGTAAGTTTCCTGTGCTAATGGTCATGTGGAAAGGTTGTATGGTAATACATAACTAAGGGTTGGGGCTAGGCCCCGACCCTTTCTCTACCTGGTTGAACAATGTTGCAAATTTAACTATTAGTTTAACACCATATGGTTAAGTCACATATGGTAGGAGGGATGGTAGCCTGACCTACGCTATTTCTATGCCACTTGTCCTGGAGGTTGCGGGTTTGACCCCCGCAGAATCCAATGACTTTTACACTACGGAGGTGTGCCATGTGGCAACCCATGTTTGGGCCATGTGGCACCATACCATTGGCCCATCACATCGCCATGTGTTGAAGCCGGATAGGTCCATGTACGAGCCTACCGCACCTTGCCATGTCACCCTCTCCCACCTCACCACTTTCCACATGTCAGTACAGTCACCCTGCCGTGTCACAAGTACGACCCTGCCACATCAACAGTATGACCCTGCCACATCAACAATTTGACCTTGACATGTTAGACTGTACAATCAACAAAATTTTTCATGTTTGGAAAAGTGGATAGAACATGATATCTCTTGCATATGACATCCGTTTGAACCCGTTCAAGTTGCGTTGGGATCATGAGGATGAGGCCTACGCATGAGTCCATTTTGAATAAATTCAAAGCACTTTGATTTTTGAGCATATTTTGATCCCTTGGATCATATGGCTTAGTCTTACGATCTATCTCTGGCTTATATTTTTCCTTCTTGGTGCCTTCATGGAAATTCTTCGATGATGGTGTTTCCTTACAATTCAATTCCAATATATGTGACTCCATCAATGTCAATGTGGCCAAACTCTACTCAAGTCAATCTAACATGAACTTGGGATCTTCTTCCTCATCTTCTCCATAATGTTCCCCTACCCATCTTGGTGCTCTACTTTTCTCTAGTCTTGTAAAAAACTCTTGTCCACTTCTTTTGTATCCATTGTGGGTACTTATCATATAGGTCTCACTAGGTTCATTTGAACTTTTTCTTTGATACCATCTGATCCGTAAACGAAAAGCTTATAGCCTATCCATTTCACAAACAAATATTCCTCTATAATAAATTTATAATCTTAGCTATCTTCCACTAATGGAAACTTGACCCCCCACAAGTTGAATTGACCAGATAACAAGCAAGTCGACTATCCAAAAGTTGAGTTGACTAGATGACAAGCAAGTCAACTATCCACAAGTTGATTTGACCATCTACATGCTCGGTTGAGCAAGGGATATGAATTGACCAAGAGAAAGAAACCCGATCAACTAGAGAGGAGATCCAATTGATTGGCAAGTGTAGTGGTCGAATAAAGAACAAGAAAATGACTTGGGCAGAATGATTCGACAAACAATGAAGAAAAATGTTCAAGGATGAGTTGGGTTGACTAGCAACGAAGATACTTTCTCAGAGGGAGAATTTGACGACCAACAATGAAGTAAAAAAACCTCTGAAAGGCGATTTGGGCAACTCACAATGGAGGAAAATGTTTGAAGGGACAATTTGGTGACTAGTGATGTATAAAATGTCTAGAGGGTGAATATGGCAACCATCATTAGTTAAAAAAATATTATGGGGAGAATTGGGTAATTGGCGAAGAAGAAAAATGTTTTATCTGGTTCCTGGGAAAATAACAAATTCCCAAGTAACACTAGACTGCATAGTATGGTATTTATACAACCTATGGGAAAAATAAAATGCCCCATAAATGATAAAAATGTAATGAATGGACTGTGGGAAAAATTAGACACCAGACAACAACAATTCGACTACGGGAGTGAGAGAACTCCCCCCAACAACTCTTATAACTAAATTAGCAACTTCTAGGTATATATCAACAACTATGGAAGGAGATTCATCGAATTCCAAACTTCAAAATGGATGTACGAGCATGGTTAAAGAGATTTTAGTAGCTAATTAGCCCATGGGAAGCGTATCTAAAGAAGGGAGAGATCAAATAAAAACTGGTGCCCCTTACGAAAGAAATGCACATACAACCATTAATTTTAGTGCACACCATCTACCATTAAATTACAATGCAACCATTTCCACTCAACAAATGGGAAAACCAACATTCTTTTGGCTTCATCCAGGCTCTTTATTATTTATCAATGGGTAGGTTACAATCTCTCTACTTCATCTCTATGCTCCTTAGTGACTCCTAAGTAGCCTCCTACTTCATTCATAGCAAAACAAAACCCCTCTCTCATCATGGGGAATCATCATATAGAAGTATGTCTTGAATGGGATGATAGCAGGAAGATTAGGTGTCCCCAATGCTTCAACTTCTCTCTAGTCAATTTCTGCTTCTTCTCTTTGTTTGTCTTTTCTCCCAGGTGGAAAAGGTCTCATATTTTCTTAATACATTATTTCTTCATGTACAACAATATACTACCTAAATTTACATCTCATAAGTTTGACTTGAGACCACATTACATATGAGGGTAGACATAAACCATGATGGCATGGGGCCCTTCACACCAACAAATTGATCTCCTTCATTGGTCATATCCTTAACATTGCATGTGGTGATCATCCTAGAGCCTGTGCTGATAGCTAATTGTTCTTGTTTGAATTTGATTCAGATAAATATAGCAAAGGAATACATCGGCAGATGTCTCCCTTTTTCCTAGAATATATGGATAAAAGGTAACTCAACCACCAACCATAATAACTGTTGGTAACCCAACACGACTCAGTCGGACTAGAACCAGAGACCTGATGGCAATGTATATCTTGAAATAATATGTTTGAGTTGATTGTGTGTGTGTGTGTGTGTAACTCGGTGGGTTAGCTCGAGTGGTTGAGTGCTTTGAATTACAAGCATGAAGTCACAGGGTCAAGTCCTTTCATTGGCTTCCTATATGGATATTATTGGGTCCCACTTGATGCTCTTGTTGTCTTAGGTTGCCAAAAATGTAACTGGTGAGTTTACCCCAAGTACCATCTTCATAATAAGGGAAAGTTCCTGAAGGGGTTATCTCAATTGGTTTTCATAAAGTACTTTGCAGGTGCCTGGTTAAAATCTGCGTAGGATATGTGCACTACTCTACACAAACAATTTTACTAGGGATGCCATCCACAAATGTGGAGAGAATCCCTTGTGTTTCCCCACAAGATTTTCCTTGGATATCCCTTGTGAGGTTTATATAGCCCTGAAGAATCCAGTTTATCGTTGGTGCCATCCTTGGAATGAGGGGAAGTTCCCAGTGGATTTGCTTGGAGAATGCATTACGTGAAATAAATAAATTATTATTATTTAAAATTATATATATATATA
>ML782033.1:542313-558968 GCA_009831015.1 Picea engelmannii
AAGAAAAACTTCCCCGTCCGAGAGATGACCTTCCTGCATTGCTTAGTAGAGTCAAGGAAATAACACTAGGTGGGACTGCCTCGGGTATCTTGTACAATTTCCTGTTCGAATTAATAATAACACTACAAGGCCTAGACTCATATATAACATGATGTTTCCATAAATAAGGTTGGCCCAAAAGAACATCACAAACTTCAAGAGGAGAAACATCACACAATACCTCATCTTTGAAGGGATTGATGCCGTACGACAGTCGACTCTATTGGCTGACACAAAGATCGCTTCCTTGGCAGAGCCATCCAATGGTGTAGGGTTGTGGGTGTGACATTCTTGGTAGGGCCAGCCACTTGATGACCTCTACTGAGATGAGGTTCTTCTGGCTACCACTATCAACGATGAAGTGCATCGGGGTGCCTTTTACCCACATCTGTGAATGGAAGAGGCGCTCTCCTTCTTATGGCTCATCCGGTTCACCAAGCTTGAGCTTTGTGGTAGAAACAGTGGCACTGGGTTCTACATCAATGATCTGTCTTCCCCTTTCTAGTTCTGGTTTAGAGTCAGAACCCACATCTGATGAAGAGGATTTCACTTCGGCCACCAACGACTGCTTTGAGCGGCAGTCAACAGTGTTATGCCAAGGGCTCTTATGGAAGTTGCACCACTTCCCAGTATCTTTCTTTGTCTTTCCGATGTCCTTCTTTGCTTGCGGCTTGGACTGGTTGTTCTGATACTATCCATCTTTTCTCTGTCCTTTGTTTTGTGGGTTGGGGACGCCATTTCCTGGATTTTTTGTGAGGGGTTCCCAGGCCCAAATTTCCGCGTCTTTTGTTTGAGCTTCTGCTTGATTTTGACGACATATCGGTAGGCTGCGCCCAAGGATGAGATGTACATAAATTCCATTTCAGTATGGATGTATTTATGAAGAGCATTGTGATACTTGAGCACTAGATGTCGCTCCGAATATTTGATACCTATCTTGTTGCACAAGGTATCAAATATATTTGTGAAATTTGGCACTGCTTGGTCTCTTTCTTGCCGTAGTGTGGTCCATTTGGTATACAAGTCGTCATAACTTCCGATAGGGTAGTATTGTTCCTTAATAACATACATGAAGGATTCCCAGGTGGTCGTGACTATAAATAATGTGGGCTCCTCTATTTCCTTTTGCTCACAAAAAGTTTCCCACCAATCTTTGACATGGGGAATGACTTTGAGGAGTGCAAAATTAATCTTTTCTCTATTCGAAAAGTTATGGATAGAAAAATACCCTTCTAGTAGATTCAACCACTTGTCTACAACATATGCATCTATCTAAACTTCCAATATAGAAATATTGAAGTTTATTTGTACCTTGAAGGGGGCGGTTCCTCCGCTCGAAGAAGATGCATCGCCTGTTGGTAGCTGCCAAAGGATTTGCACGAAACTATCCATCATCTTGTTCCTCTGTTGCATGAGGGCTTCCTCAATCAACAGTTTGAAAGGATCTCCTGTTCCGTCATCTTTATTTTCTCCTACCATGAGAGGTCACTTGGGCATGCAAGAGATTTTTTCCTCAAGAGAAACAAGCTCTAGACCCAACTCTTTGTACTCCGACCTCATTGGGGACATGCATTAAGACGACAAGGAGCATACCACTCTGATACCACTGATCCAGATTTATGAGAAAAACAAAATGACTACAGATTATTAACAGGTGCTTAACACAAAATAATAGAGATACAGTAAAATAAATTTTCTATTCAATAAGGAAATAAGTTGAAACTATAAAATGCAGTGGAAATAAACTAAAACTGTAAAATGCAGCAGAAACAAACTTGTTGGAATGGTGGCGCCTTATCTTTGAGAAGAGATGTGACGATTGCGCTCATTCGCAAGAATATGATTACAATGAGGCTCTGAAGGCCTTTTACAATAAACATGAATGCAAAAAACCATAGACATCCAAAAACCTAACCCTAGGATATGAAGCGCCAAAAGTCATGTGGGCCCTGTTTAGGTAAGTTAGTACATCAACTTCCCGGGGTCATAACTTTTGCATACAATCTCCGTTTTAGGCGTATGATAGCTCGTTGGGAAGGTATCTTCAAGGAGATTCATTTTGGGGTAAATATTAAAGGAACTTCTATATTTCAACCCATTTTCCCAAAAAACATCGTTTAGGGCCTCAAAACAACCCCAGAAGTGAAAAACTGCTAAAAATAGTAAATTACTGAAATTGCCAAAAAACTGTTTTGAGCCAGTTGGAAAAGGTGGGTGGCCACTAATATCCACCTGGATTGATCCTCCCTCTATACTATTTGATGTATCCAACATCTTGATCTAACACATTTCACATTTTTCATGCCTGCCTAAAGCTACCTTGCAATGCCCTTACATTACCATAGAATGCACGTTAACAATAATTGGTTTATTATTTACGAGAGAATTATAAGAAAATTTCCACTCCAACCATTAGATTAGAGAAGTTCACTATGATGCATGGAAAATATTCTTTGACTATGAATCCATGATGTTAATATTTACACCAATTAAAGCGATTATGAATATGGCAATTGAAGTTACCACACCAACATAAATGGATTCATAAAATATTCCAAGGGAGGGACATAGGGAATAAGAAACTTTGTTGGTTATTTCACTTGATTATCTCATGTCATATTTCCTGATATATCTTTTTAAATAAACATAAATGGATTCCTAAAATATTCCAAGGGAGGGACATAGGGAATAAGAAACATTGTTGGTCATATTTCTTGATATATCTTTTTAAATATCAATTATTTTTCCTTTGTATTGGCCTCGTAATTTACCAAGGTCCTCCTAAAAAAACATATAATCATGATTTTAACATATCAAAATCAAAGTACAAAATAAAGAAACAAAGTTGTGTTTTTGCAAGTCCTAACAACAAGTAGAAAGCATTTTAAAAGGTATATTCATTATCCAAACATGTTGTCTCTAAGGACTTGGTTTTATTATTGGTTAAGGTTAGGAGGGACGAGGTAGAGGAGGCTATGTCTTCTAGATCCATTGCTTTTTAAAATCCTAATTTAGAATGGGCATGTTTATATTTACAGGTTATTTATTGATGTTGAGATTATAGTGAGTTATTGTAGATCATTTTGATGGACTATCATTTCATGTTTTTCATACAATGACTTTGATCTCGAACTCATAGGGTAAACCCATATTCATGGACTATGACTATGCTAGTTGAAAAGTAATGATTTATTTGATTAATGGAAATATTGCATTTTTTTCTAGTAGTTTGTGTATGTGCGTACACTCACATGTGTGTGTATAAGAGCATGTTTTTGACACTAACCATAATTTTGTTTCTAGATCTATGTCTATGCAAGTTGAAATGTGCTGCTTTTGTTTGGTTAATGGAAATGTTACACTTTTTTTCCTAGTTGTGTGTGTGTGTACTAGTCTTAAAGAACATGTTTCTGACACTAACCATAATTGTGTTTCTAAATCTACTACTATTGAACATTTCCACCTCACTAAACACCATACACGTTTCAACAAAATGACAAAGTTTTTTCCATAACCCATTATTATTCCACTCACCTTAATAGAGAGGCTACTAAAATAAAAAATAACCCAAACAATATGAAAAACGAATATGTCTAAAGACTTATCTCCCCACTATTACTTTAGGCTATAACCTAAAAACTTTCCATTCACATTTTTTCTAATTTCTTCTTCATTTACTTTCTCTCTCCCACACACAATATAGGAGGGAAAAAGTAAACGAATAAGTAAATAAAAAATCATGAATGAAAAGTTTTTAAGTTATCGACACACATGCACACACCCACTTTCTCTCTTCCATCCCATGTGTGTGTACACACAAAATGGGAGAGAGAAAGTTTGTGTGTGTACATAGGATGGGAGAGGGACATTATATTTATAGAGAATATGAGAGATAAAAAGTAAATGATGAGGAAATGAAAATAATGAATGGAAAGTTTTTATATTACAGACTAAATTAATAATGGGGATCCATGATTGGATAAGTTTGTAGACATCTTCTTTTCTGATATTGTTAAGGTTCTTTTCTATTTTAGTAGCCTCCATAAAAAGAAGAGTGGAACAATATGGTTTATGGAAAAAACTTTGGTGTTGTTGAAATATGTCTGGTGTTTAGTGAGGTGGAAATGTTCAAAAGTGGTATATTTAGAAACACATTATGGTTGGTGTTAGAAACATGCTCTTTAACACTGGTTTGGAAACACTAACTCATTTGGCCAATGTAATATATCTCATAAGAAAAAGGAATCTCATAAATGTCGTGTTGCTTTAAGTAAATCTATCTAGTCTTTCACATAATTGCACATGTTCCTTAGGGTTCTACGAGGTTTAAAAATTTCATGGACATTTTTCTTTTTAAATATTAAAAAAAAATATTTTTAGTGGTCCCTTACTCCCTTGGATATAAGAAAGGTTTGGGAAATTCTAGTTTGGAAGCTTTGGGAATGATGTTTAGGATGACCAACTTTATGAAGGTCCTTGGTTATTTCATATTAATTTTTCCTTGATTTACATGAAGTGTAATTAGGAAAGCAATTGATAACTATTCCTAGTAGTTTCTTTTCGGAATTGTGAATTTTATAAAGTTTTATACATTTTTATTTTGTTAATTTCTTCAAATGTAAAGAGATCATGAAAAATAATTACATCAAAGTGTAAACTTCATTTAATGTTTCTTGCAAATTATTAAATATTATTGTTTAATCATCACATCAATATAAAAAGATTCATTAAAAAATACTAAATATAAGTTACAAATGACAAGGGATCTAACGAGAAAATGTACATTGTCAAATTATAAATCAAACATATTGCCACTCAAAAAATTCTTATTAAAACCAATTTCACTACTCGACAAAACCATCTACACTATTTGATATAACCAACACCTTGTAACCCATTTTACATTGCTCATGTCTTCCTAACTCTTCCTTGCACTACCCTCACACTACTTATTCATTCATTTGAGCTACCCATACTTGTTGAGCATCATCCACGTGTATTCAAATCCTACCCACAATTTTTTAGAGATGCTTGCATGTGTTAAAACCTTCTTGGGCTACTTGCATTTGTTGATTGTTATCTATAAGTATTTGGATCCTAACACAAGCCATTCATGTATGGAGATTATTGACATGCCTTAAAACAAATAAAAACCCTATTGTTGTTGTTCTAATAAGCCACATTTCTTATTTCCATTATGACCATATTTTGACACCTTCAATACTTGGACAATTTGTAAGGAATAAACCAACAATATGAGAAGCCAAATTATGAAGTAAGGGAATGAAGAAAGCCTAAGAGAAAGACCAAAATGAGTAGAAGAATTTAACCATCCCGCCTTTCATCATTACGGAACTTGGAAATGCACTGTTTGTTCTCTTCTTTATTTCTTGCCACAACCCATTAAGGCCACTCTACTCCCAACCATGGAAACTTTTGCCTCCTTGCAAACACTTTTTCAGTACCGAGAAGCCAAAGAGACAAATGGTAGTAAATACACAATACTAGTCATAAAATAGAAACATACTTAATTTAAATTCATTTATAACATAAACAAACATTGCACATTTGGTAGCATAAAATACAGGCATGCACCTTTCCATTACATATGCACCTTGTTTTTATTATATATTTCACATATACCACTTGTGATATCGATGTGTAAAAAATACCAAGAAGCCAAGTTTTTTTTTTCAGTAGAAAATTTCTCCATATATTAATATATGTGGTTCTCAAAATTACAATCAAAACATGTATTATGTCCTTCCTCCAACTTGGAAAGTTATGATATCAACAAGTATTACTAACAGTCCAACCTCAAATGACTTACAAAAAAGTACATTCACACATAAAGTATAGAGACTATATAATATGTGACAGTAATCTCCACTAGACAACAAATCAAAACAATAACATATTTGTTCTCGGCTATGAGTCAATGATGAGCAAAGATAGTAGCGAGGAGGATAAAAACAAAAAAGATATCAGAAACATGAAAAAACCTCAAGGATATAGTTGAAGTGTGAGTGGGGGGGCCTTGTGGCCATCTTGCCATTTATTGTAGAATATCCTTCCTTCCGAGACCTGTAAAGCTTGCTTAGATAATGCATCAACTTCCATATTTTCTTCGCAATATATATGGGAGAACTTGATATTCATGAATTGAGTAATGAGTTCTCTAATCTTTGTCTTCCATCCCATGAGTGAGTTAACTTGTAGCATGTGGAAATGGTTGATCCATTCTATTACAATCTTAGAATCTCTAAGGACATGTAGGCAATCTATGTTTAAGCACAATGCTAAAGTTAAGGATGCCCACACCCCAAGAAGTTACGCTCTGGTATTGGAACCATGCCCACCGTTTAAGGTCCATTTGTATGTTGTCTTCCTAGTGGTATTTATAACACCTCCAACCCCACAAAGGGTCCCATTTTGTTGAGCAGCACCATCAAACCAACAAATGTTTTCCACACTAAATACTGGAGTCTTCATAATCCTAGTTTTTGCCAATGCATGCATCTGAAATATGACTGGCTTCATCATCCCTCTGATTTTGATGCAGAGTCTCATTTATGAGGGGGATCGGTTTTAAAAAATACAGCTATTTCTTTCCAACCACACATGCCATCACACAATAATAGGTAAAGTTTTGTGTAATTTCTCTACCTTTAGCCAATCTTCAAAACAACTAGTTAAAGTATTACCTCCCCAATTTGTAGCAAGGTTATAGACAATGAGAAGCTTCTGCCACAAATTTTTAGTGAAAGTACAGGAAATGAAAAGATGAGGGATGGACTCCTCTTCCCTAAAACATAGTGGACAAATGTTCGGACCAGATCAACCTCTTTTCTGTAATGAGTCCCATGTGAGAATTTTAGAGTCCAATACTAACCAAAAGAAGAGTTTAAGTTTATAAGCCAGATCCCATTTCCAAWTTTTTTTACGCCATGGAGCAATCTGATGAGGCCAAATTATCTGAGCTAAGGCATTAAAGACATTATTTGGCGAGAGTGTTCCCGAATGGTCCTTTCCTGTCCATACTATCAAATCCTCCTCATCCTACAACTGAGCACCCAAGYAGCTAAGTTCTCTGATATATGATTGCCATTACAGTGCCAAAGTACCCAAAAGACCCAACTGCTCGCTAGTCCTCCACTGATCGCTAACAAAACCCTTTGATGCCTGCGCCTTTTCTTGAAAAAAGTAGCGAACATTTTGATTTTTTAAGGCCAATAGTAAATCATGTGAAAGTTTTGTAGAATTACCAATGTCAAGAATACTATCCTTCCCAATAAGTATTGAAAAACCATTACCGGCCTTCCAACTCAATTAGTGGGTAATAAGAGGCAACGACTTCATCGGATTTTCCAGAAATATGATGCTAGTGGTTGTACGACTTGGTCCGTTCTAGACCAAGTAGCCACAAATACCCCACACAACACACATAAACAATAGTTGGTTTAATTATTTACAAGACAATTTCAAGAAACCTTCTACTCCAATCACTAGATTAGAGAAGTTGTCTATAATGAATGGAAAATATTCTTTAACAATTTGTCCACAATTTTATTGCTTACACCAATCAACAAAAATATGAATATGGAAATTGAAGTTACCACATCAACACAAAAGAAAAAGGATTCATAAAATGATGCAAGATATGTTTATGTTTAGAGTAAGAAACTCTATTAATCATTTCACATGTTTATCTTATATGTTTATTTTTAGAGTAAGAAACTCTATTAATCATTTCACATGTTTATCTTATGTCATATCTCTTGATAAATATTTTGAATTATCCATTATTTTCCCCTTGTAATGGCCTTGTAATTCCTTAAAGTCCTCCTAAGAAAATCTAATGTATAATCATGATTTTAATACATCAAAGGGATAGAGTTGTGTTTTTGCAAGCCCTAAGTTCAAGTAGCAAACATTATAGCCATTGAAGAGTGAGGGGCATGATTTTAACACATCAAAGGGCAAGTACAAAGTAAAGAGATAGAGTTATGTTTTTACAGGTCCTAAGATCAAGTAGCAAAAATTATAGCCATTGAAGAGTGAGGGGCATGATTTTAACATATCAAAGGGAAAGTACAAAGTAAAGAGATAAAGTTGTGTTTTTGCGGGTCCTAAGATCAAGTAGCAAACATTATAGCCATTGAAGAGTGGGGGGAGGGTGTTGACATTGTGATGAGGGAGTGGGGGGAGAGTGTTGACATTGTGATGTTTATTTTATAAAGTTTGATCTCCTCAAGGTCATGTGTATTAAGTTAAAAATTTATTTAAGTTCAATTATAAGGTTAGATATAAGAGTTGTGATATTAAAATATGTATCATATTGACATATTAGGACAAGGTTATTAATTTTTAATAAAGTGAGTTGTTTCTAGTGGGATTAATGGAACATGTCACCCCCTTGTAGTTATCTTTATTTAGTTGTATATATAAAATAAATATGTATAACATAAATGAATGCTCGAATGAATATAATGCTATATTGTTTCTTTTGCATATCTACCATGATGTATGTTCATTAATTGTAACAAACTATATCAAACTTAGAACATCTTGATAAGAAGATTAAGGGAGAAAGTTGGGAGGCACTTTCCATTGCTTTCTCATGGGAGATGTTGGTGTTTCTTTGATTTCCACAGTTATGATCTATTGTTGCACCAATAGATGATCAATTGTTGGTTGAGGTTCTATGTTTCATGAAATATTTATTCTTTGTTTTAATTATTACTTTACTTTGGAAAGATTTATTATGATTAGAAGGTTGTTAAATTTTGTAATCATTCTACATGCTAAAATGTAAAGTTATAAAAAAAATAATATTCGGAATTAAAAAAGGATTAATGAAATTATATCATAATATTGTTAATATTGTTGAATTGAAAGTTTTTTTATCATAAGAACACTTAATAAGGTTCACCACCTTGTTTTACTCTCATTTTTCTTTTAAATTTATGACCATTGTTGTACTCCTTTTCACAAAGTCATATAAGAGCCAAGTTCATATGCCTTATCATCAAACTTGTATTTTAAATGCCTCTTCGTGTTCAAGGACTCATGCCTCCCTTCCCATGTGTAGGTTCATTAGGTTTTATTGCTAATCCAAGATTCATATCTTATCTTCTCATCTTGTTGATTTTTCATTAAAGTATTTTAGACCGTAATTCAAGATATAATATAGTTATATAGTTGTTATTATGATTGTGGAAAATGTTTCCCTCATCTAACACTTCATAGTTGTGTATCACTCACAAAAAATTACACAAGATACACTCACACAAGGATTATCTGTAGAGAAATGGGAGAGAAAAAATTATTTACACATCAAAAAATTGTGTTGACGTGCACTATATATGAATACATGAATGTTGTCTCAAGATAGACAGATTATCTTAGTCACACTAACAACCAGTTGAGAGATTATCTCAACCACATATCAAACTAGGACCTAACTAGTTGGAGAGAATCTCTTAAGTCCAACTAGATTTAACAATCTCCTAAAGACTTGGAAACATACTCTTTACGTAGAGACGAACTCTACCCACTAATGACCAATAGTTATAACAAACAAAAACATGATCACACATAAGACAAGTAGGAGTTAATAATTCCAAGAATCCCCCTTAATGACTACATGTCTTAATCTTTGCTAGGTTAGGTCTTCATCATCATCTGGTCCTTCGCAACAAATGCTCCACTATGCATTAAAAAAATTCCTGATCAACAAAGTCTATATTTGGTTCAACCTAGCACTTTCACCTTGTACATCATTATGAAAACATCACCAAACTATCAAAGTACATATAAAGGAACAACCAGTCACCGATATGCATGGGTATCTAACTACTACAATTGTTGGTCTAATAAGATGTCCTTCATGTACATGGTTCATTCAACTTCTTGATGAACTCCCCCTGAATATAAAACTTCTGGTTTCTGGGTAGCTCCCAGAGTCTACAACCAATATGGTCCACTCATAGAGTATCAAACCAACACATAGCCCACTCTTCCAAGTGTTTACCAACTCTATAACGAAGTATACAACCAACATGGTCACTCATAGAGTATCCAACTGATACATGGCCCACTCCTCCAAGTGTTAAATAACTCCATAATAGAGGCTACTACACTATACCAACTAGTTATCGAAATCATCATAGGACACATGGTAAATGGGTATGCATGCCTATCCATGTCTTACAACAATATTCCCTTTACATGTTAATAGATACATGTACATACATTACATGCTCCATCACATGGAGACAACAAGTACAAGCTTAAAATTTTCAAGGACCAATACATCAGATCAAAACATGACACCATAGGCATGCTACAAATACAAAGTGTGTGGTTCACATTACCATATGGTCAAGTTTGTGAATAGTTTGTTTGTATTCAATACAATTCACAAACTTTTATCTTATTTTTCCACCATCATTCAATCTCCACTACTGTCACAAGCATTGTCACCAGCTTCCCTTAGACTAGAATTTCTTCACTATGGGATTCATCCTTGAACTTGCTTGATCCTTCCTTTTGTACCTGCAAAATACTGATCATTGATGTCCATATAAAAAGAAATCCGTTTATCAAGATACATGGGTAGCATGCCCTATACTCACCAATTCTCTATGAATCCTTTTCATCTACATGGTTCATCAACATGTTATACTCCCCCTTAATTATAAATTGGTCCCAACCATATCACATTCTAAAATTACTTCACACATTCCCCCCTTAATTGAAAATTCAACTTCTTTGATTCAACATCAAGCTAGTGTACGAGTACACCTGTCACCCTCATACCCAAACAAGTGGTTTATTCCATAAATTGATGCCACGTCCTCTCTATGCATAAGAGGTATACACTCTACATGATTACATGTGATACAACACTAATGCATGTAGTATTTAATAATAGGGCTAACAAAACACATGGGGAAATCAACTTTCCGAAGGCTAAGCTTTACAACTTAGACCAAAAAACCCCGAGGTGTCGAGTAGAACTAATCATGCACGCTTTGCTTCTCAAAAAACACATATACATCTATACATCATTTTTGGGCCTAATGGTTAAGAATATGTGTTTCCTCCTTAGAGGTCACAAGTTCAAATCCAGAGGGGGGTAGGGTATGTATACCTCCAGAGATTTTACCAGTCAAATCGCTTGGTGAAGGGGGTCTCATAAACCAATTTGGTGTCTAGCTTGGCCGTGACCTTAAAAAATATATTATTATTATTAATACAGGTACAAATGATCTAGGAAGATATTGATGGCCACCCACCTTGTACAACTAGCTCAAAACAGTTTTTTGGAAACTTACTATTTTTAGCATTTTTTCGGTTCCCGAACTTCTGGGACCATTTTGAGGGCCTAAACGATGTTTTTTGCGATTAGGCGCATCGATATTTGCCAAAGGATTTGATTGATCTCTCTAAATGAAGCTCCTCTTCAATACCTTTCTAATGAGCTATCGTGCGCCCTAAACAAAGATCGTATACAAAATTTACGACCTCGGGAAGTTGATGTACTAACTTACCCCAACGAGGCCCGCATGACTTTTGGTGCTTCATATCCTAGGGTTAGGTTTTTGGATGTCTTTGGTTTTGGCATTTGTTGGCCCTTAACCAAGTTTTGAGGATTCTTGGTCATGTTGACCTAATTTTGGGACTTTGGTAGGCTGTCGAAGGCAGAGCGCAAGACGAAGCAAAGATCGCGAGATCTCGGCCTCTTTTAGGGTCCTTTTTGGGATTAGGGATTATGTAATGGGTATGGGATGTCGGCCCATGGGTTTACCCATGTTTAGGCCTATTTTGTAATGTATAAATAGAAGGATAGACAATGTAAGAGGAGAGAGTTGGGGGTTTCAAGTTGTGCTAAGTGCTAGAGTTGGATCTGTGTGATCAAGAGTTGTAGATGCTTTGTGCATAATGTGTGAGACTTGCAGAGCTAAGTGCAAGTGCCTGTAACCGATTGTGGAAGGATTTTTGCTGTAATGAAAGGAAGGAGGATCTAGTGAGTTGCGCAAATCTCTTGTCCACTACGAAGTGGGACTTGGATGTTATGTGCCTGTAAGAAACTTGACCAAAGATAATAAAGAAGAGAAGAGTTGGTGGACGTAGCCCCAGGGTGGGGGTGAACCACGTACATGCTGTGTTTCTATGCTTTGTGCGATGTCTTGATGTGATTATGTGTTTATTTTCTTAGTGCTTTAATATATATGAATGATATGTTGATGCTTAGTGCTTAATAATATGAATGGATGTTGGGTCTGACTTATATACATGTGCTTAGTGCTTGGATCTGCTAGATCTGATCTGTTTCATCGTGCTAAGTGTTGTTAGATGCTAGATCTGGTTGAATACTGCGATGCTCTGTAATTAGGGTTAATTGCATTGTAACTAGGAACTTAATATTGATGAATGTTAACTGTTGATTTCTCTGTTAAGTAGTTAGAATCACAGATCTGTGTCCCAGCTAAGGTTGCAGACACTAGAGTCCTGTAACCACCCCTGCCTCTACCTCGGGTGAGACTTCATCTTCTTTGCAGGTGTTTTCGAAAGGGCCGGTAGTTAGGGTTTTGTTGGTCTGCTGTTGTAGCATTGAACCCTGGGTCTACCCCTGTGCCAACAAATGGTTCCGTTGCCAAGAACTAAAACTGTGATTGTTGGGAACTGAGGAAAAATAAGCTTTGTGCGAAGATCTGACCTGAAATTGTGAAAGCTCTATGCGTAGTACTCTAATTAGTTTGTGAAGATTTGTGCTAAAGAAAGAAGTCCGATCTGAAGAAAAGAGGTAAGATCTGAACGCTTTGTGCTCTGATAAATATAAGAATAGTGAAAAGTTTAAGATCTGAATGCTTTGTGCTTTGCTAAAGATAAGATTAGTGGAAATTTTTGTTTCTAAAGTATGGATCTAAATATGTTTGATAAGATTTGTCCTAGCTTGAAAACTAGGGCACTGATAGAAGAAAGAATATTTGATATGAATAGATCTGATAAGAATAGTGAAAGATATGTTATACCTATGCATAGAAAGAATGTTTGGACTAACGAATGGATGCAGGACCCTAGAAAGAATTTGTTGCAGGTTAACTACCATGATCCTAGCGCGCAATACAGGAGAGGCTGGGGATCATTTAAAAGAAAGAGAGGATTAACCCTTTGTTATAGTTGCAGAAAACCGGGACATCTGGCTAAGGAATGCCCTGGTAGAAGACCTAGTTGCCTCTATTGTAAAGCTACAGACCATGGAGTATTGGATTGCCCTAGAATAATTTCTAAGGTTGAAAGAATGAATATGAACCAAGAAAACCCTAAGGAAGATCCAGAAACTGCGATTATGATAGAACCCTAGAAAGAATAAAAAAAAGTATTGCTACAGATGAAAGAAACCCTGAATGACCACCGACATGTCAGTTTATCGGAGGTCTTTAAAGAGAAAGAATGAATTAAAGAAAGAATAGGAGACTTAGACATTGACTGTGTTCTAGATGAGGAAACACAAGTGGATATTATGACAGAAAGAACTTGGAAATTTTTAGGGGAGCCTGCTATGACTCCTTCATTGGGAGGAATAGGATTATTTAGAGGAAAGATGATAACGCTATGTGGAAGACTTACTCAGATATCTATGATTTCTCATGGAACTTCGACATAGGAAGAATTTGAAGTTGTTAAATTTATTGATAATGACACTCCATTTGCTATGTTACTAGGGAACCCTTGGATTGAAAAAGATCAGGCCAAAAAGAAAGAAGAAGAAGTCTTAGAAAAAAAGAAGCAAGAGTTGAAAGATTTCATGACTGGGAGAATCACACATTTGATTGAAGAACAAGAGAACCAAGCAAAGTTATTTAAATCCAAATACTTGGATGTCAAAGTAAGAAGGACACTATAAGACCCACATAAGACTGAAGTACCTATTTCAGATACAGATGAAATATTACCCCTGATTTCTAGGAAAGAATCTCAACAGCGCAAAGTTACTTTGTCGAAAGAAGATAAGAATCATAATGGAAAGATGAATTCTGAAATGAAACTCACTGGAAAGAAGGCTAGAAAACTAAGAAAGAAGAGAGCTAAGATCGAAAAGTTATAGAAGGTTCAAGAGGGAACTTCGCAGAAGGAAATTTTGCAAGATTGGAGCTTCGTCGGAATATCAGAACAACGTCACATGGCACTTCGCCATGGAAAAACAATATAACCATTGGAATGGTATAACCGTTAGACCGACGACCCAAATGGATAGAAAGACATTTATGTTCAGAAAGTTCACCACCAGACCATTGGGACCGCGCCATAATGGATAGAACTAAGTTAATAAAGGCTTCACACCCATTGCAAGAGACCCATTGCCGAGTTATCTATTTATCCCGTCGTGCCACGCAACGAGAACAATTTTTCCAACCATGACTATCTGAGCTCGCATCATAGTTTATTTCACACAGTGATCACTACGTTAGTGCCATCCATCCCGTTGTATTAAGCAATTATCTTTCGAACTTGAGATATTCAACCACGGGCATATGTCCAAAGAATTTAGCGCAGTCGAAGAGTCCGTAAAAGAACTACTCATCGACCTCATGACTGAGAGAGTCATGTCTGTAGGTGTACAAGCATCCTCAACGAGAGGAGTGCAAGCTTCTCCGTCGACTACTCATGGAGCTGGACCATCCTAACCATCAACAGAAAAGAGAACCAAACACAGAGATGACCTAGAAAATGCGAAGCTGATCCTGACCATATTGTCGATTACATCCCGCCTTTGGTCAGTGCGGTGAGTTGAGATAGCGTGCCAAGATAATTTGAGTACACCATGGTTACTGCGTACCTCTTGAAAGGGATACATGCAGTTCGATCACAACAAGATAAGATCGCAGTGTTGAAGTTTAGTGTCTTCAACCTTGGAGATCGTAAAAACTACAATATGCTTGCCCGTATAAATACTTGACCCGGACGAAGGGGAAGAACTCAAAGATAATCCCTAAGCCGTGGATGATGAACCTCACGCAGTCCACTTTGTTAAACGTCATAAAAATCCCACACTTCGGAAGGAACCAGGAAGTCAATGTCTATGTCAAGCTATTTCTTTCATGTTACCATGGCGGCTACTTATGACTAGACCACCGTATCATAGTCAACTTGATGTTGATCCATAGGATCACAGGATTGAGTATGCAAGGACCCGATCCACAGGAATTCTATCCAGGAAAAACCATAGATCGCACACTAGCACAAAAAATCAAGGATACATATGGCGATGTTGAAAAGGGAACGCGAGGCTACAAGGAAACCTCCATCCAGAATGGCACAGTGCGCCTTGCCTGTCAGTTAATTGTAGGAAAACTAGTAAGGAAGAACAAACCTACGTAGGTCACAGGCTTTGTTGTTGACCTCG
Source organism: Picea engelmannii (assembly GCA_009831015.1). Taxonomy (NCBI): domain Eukaryota; kingdom Viridiplantae; phylum Streptophyta; class Pinopsida; order Pinales; family Pinaceae; genus Picea; species Picea engelmannii. Next base: position 557,768 of record ML782033.1, read on the forward strand.
CGGGAAAGTGCGTAGAAATCCTACATATGAACTGGCCGAAGAACCTAGTGAATCAGCTGGAGCTAGACTGTTTTGAAGCACGTGATCATGGCTACGAGTTCCAATTTAGTTGGCTCCTGATCCTTATCACCTTTGTTGCCTGGGATATGCCGGAAGGTGCGACCTTCCTGGATATTGAACCGTTCGAGCTGCTTGTTGTGAAGTTCGCTACACTCTGATACTTGAGTGATATGAAAAAAAAATGGCAGTCGAATGATTTTTTTCACACGTACTACCTTCAGTTGAAGATAGCCATAGAAGCAGAGCCTCGCATGAATCTGAACACCTTACATATATTTCGACCCTTGATGAAGTTCTGCGCAGATCGACACTTCATCTACCTTACAACGTGAGCCGATGAACATAAGGAGCAGCTTCAATCATACTACAAGCTCACAGAAGAGGACCTTGAGGAGATCACTAAGGATTGGTCGACATACCTCCTTATTCCAGTAGACCCTGCAGAGATGTCCGACCCTGACAACCCAGAAACCACACATAATACACCCGAACCCAACAGAATGAAGAAGACCGAAGAAGTCCAAGACCTAAGTAGCGCCTCAGGAAATACTGCTTCAGTATCACCTGACCGAGGGGGTGGTGAGGAAGAGATAAATGACACAAGAGATGAACAAAAGAAAGGCAAAGTAACACTGCCTAGAGATGAGACTGATCCCCTGAAGAAGAGGAAGGTTTCTCCCATGAAACCTTCTTCCTGGAAGAAATAGAGAGCCACCATGACCAAGATGAATATTGTGCTTATCACTAATGACTTTGACTTCATCATAGCAGCCCTCAACGATGCTTCGCTAGAAATTGTGGAGAAACAGGAAGCCAAATAGGAGGAAATGTATGACATAATTAAGGTCAAGTTTTGAGGGGTACAACAGGCCCTTCAGTCCAGCCGTGCAGTGTCCACTACTCCCTTTCCATCAGGAGAACCAGAGTTGGGGGATGTTGGCACAGGGGCAGACCCAGGGTTCAACGCTACAACAACGCACCAACAAAGCCCTAACTACCGACCCTTTCGGCAACACCTATGAACTAGATGAAGTCTCACCCGAGGTAGAGGCAGGGGTGGTTGTAAGACTCAGGTGTCTTCAACCTTATCTGGGACACAGATATGTGATTGTACTACTTAATAAATTACTCAGCACCGTCA
>ML782033.1:566792-584643 GCA_009831015.1 Picea engelmannii
AAACTTGGGTCCATTACCCAAACCTGGGGTCTCCAACTTCTTATGGCCATAACTCTCTAACCGTGAGGAGTGATGTGACGTTCCACATACCACTGGAAATGGAATGAAAAGCACTATCCATATAGGATAGTTTACCTAGAAAATTAATTGTCCTTCATCTCATTATTCCACAATTAATCATGGGTTCTCTTACTCCGCAAAGCGTCTTCCCGTGAGGGCTTTCACCATAATGGGACCACTTTGGAGTTCATCCATATTTACTTCTTATCAACCATGACAAGACAATAATGAGTCATCTTTACATCAAACAATATTGGGCCCATTATCAAAACCTTTGTGTTGCAGGGCTTTCTTCAAGGGTTGACATCAATGACAACCAACCTTAATCAATAGGTCAGATATAGCAGATCAAGCACTAAGCACATTCATATGGATTAGATCTAATATTCTCACATATCATTAGCACTAAGAACAAACATATCTATTTAATCATCTTAAATCACTTAGAAAAGGAAGACATAAACACATTAAGACAAACAAAAAGCAAAACAACACAACGCTTACATGGTTCACCCCCACCCTGGGGCTACATCCACCAACTCTTCTTCTTTATTGCCTTCAATTAATCGGTTACAATCACAAAGGCATCAAAACCCTTACTCCGCACATGAAAAAAGATCTGTGCAACTCTCTAGATCCTTCTTCCTTGCGTTACAACACTAAGCCTTCCTCAACTTCTTACAATGACTTGCACTTAGCTCTGCAAGTCTCACCCAAACACTCCAATCACATAGATCTAGCACTTAGCTCATTAATCTACCGATCGGTTCTTTCTTACATTGCCTAGACATCTATTTATACTTTACAATATAGGCCTAAGCATGGGTAAACCCATGGGTCGACATCCCATTCCCGTTACATATTCCCAAAAACCCAAAAAGGATCCAAAAGTGGGCTGAGATCTCATGATCTCCACTTCGTCTTGCGCTCCTCCTTTGACAAGTTATCGAAGTCCAAAAATAGGTCACTATGACCAAGAATCTCCCAAAACTTGGTCAAGGGCCAACAGGGGATGAGCCAACCCAACTTCACCGATTAGCTGATGCGGTCAAAGCTCGTCTTCATCGCGCACAATAAGAAATAGAACAATCCACCTAGACCTTGAAGAAAATATAGGGAAACATTGTAGAATAACACATAATTGCAAAATAGGAGAAGGTTTCCCTCTAGGCCAAGTTTGAAGAAGAGAGAGTACAGATGCAACAAGAAAAAGAACAGTTGCTAGCAGAGCAACTCGAAGTGAAAGAAGCAGTAAACAGAACACTCCGCTCTGTGACATGCTTAGAGATATAGGCTGAAGATTGAGTTAAGCATCAAGTAGAGAAGCTCGTAGAAGATTTCCAACAACTACAACAACAAATAACAGATTTAGAGCTACGCATCGTACCTGACACCCCGCAGAATGTAAGGGACCTTTGGGAAGCAACTGCTCGAAGCACAGTTGAAAGAATAAAATTCCTTGCCCTAGAATGCAAGAAACTGAGTGATCGAAGTGCCCATACATATGAATGACTCACTGGGAATCTAGAATTGAAGGCACTGGAGTCACAACTCCAGGAAGCAAAGTATCAAGCAGAGAAAATACAGGCGCAGTTTAATCCCTTGTCAGCTGTAAAATGAATGAAGCGATCCCAAGAGCAGCGCACTGCCCAACAACAGGTCCATACTATTCAGAGCAGAGTTATGGAAGTAACTCAGAGGCTCCAACTTGTACAGGACGAGGCTTACCAATTGTTCACAGAAATCGAAGACCGAGCAGCAGAACTAGAGCAAGTTGTCACTGCAGCTGAACAACGCCTCGAAAGATCTGTCAACGAAGCAGTCATACAAGAGTTAACTGAACAGGAGGCCATATCACAACAACAAGTCAAAGCAGATCGAGCCAAAATCGAGGATTTTGAAGCAGAACTAATCATATTAGAGTGACTCGGGATGAGTCATAGGTGAGTGTTGGGGGCCTGTTGGCCCTTGACTAAGTTTTGAGGATTCTTGGTCATGTTGACCTAATTTTGGGACTTTGACATGCTGTCGAAGGTGGAGCACAAGAAAAAACTAATATCGCAGGATCTCGGCCTCTTTTAGGGCCCTTTTTGGGATTGGGGATTATTTAATGGGTATGGGATTTAATTCCATGGGATTACCCATGTTTAGGCCTATTTTGTAATGTATAAATAGAAGGATAGGCAATGTAAGAGGAAAGAGTTGCGAGTTGAAAGTTGTGCTAAGTTCTAGAGTTGGATCTGTGTGATCAAGAGCTATATATGATTTGTGCATACTGTGTGAGACTTGCAGAACTAAGTGCAAGTGGTTGTAACTGACTGTGGAAGGATTTGTGTTGTAATGAAAGGAAGGAGGATCTAGCGAGGTGCGCAGATCTCCTGTCCTCTAAGAAGTGGGACTTGGATGCTATGTGCCTGTAATAAACTTAACCAAATATAATAAAGAAGAGAAGAGTTGGTGGACGTAGCTCCATGGTGGGGGTGAACCACGCACATGTTGTGTTGCTATGCTTTGTGCGATGTCTTGATGTGCTTATGTGTTTATTTGCTTAGTGCTTTAATATAGATGAATGATATGTTGATTCTTAGTGCTTAATAATATGAATGGATGTTGGGTCTGACTTATATACATGTGCTTAGTGCTTGGATTTGATATATCTGATCCATTTCATCGTGCTAAGTGTTGTTAGATGCTATATCTAGTTGAATATTGCGATGCTATGTGATTAGGGTTAACTGCGCTATAATTAAGAACAAAATATTGATGAATGTTAACTGATGAGTGCTCTGTTAAGTAGTTAGAATCACAGATCTGTGTCCCAACGAAGGTTGCAGACACTGGAGTCCTGCAACCACCCCTTCCTCTACCTCGGGTGAAACTTCATTTGCTTTGAAGGTGTTGCCGAAAGGGCCGGTAGTTAGGGTTTTGTTGGTGCACCGTTGTAGCGTTGAACCCTGGGTCTGCCCCTGTGCCAACACCATTCATGTTTATTGTAAACAAGGCCTTCAGAGTATCATTGCACTCATCTTCATCCAAATGAGCGTAGTTGTCACATCTCTTCTCATAGATAATCTGCCACCATTCTAGCAAGCTTGTTTTCAGTCTACATTTTACAGTTTTCATCATATTTCTTAATCAATAGAAGTTAAGTTTTATTGTATCTCTGTTATTGTTCATTGTGCCTCTGTGTTAATATTATAAATCTGCGGTTTCATTTTGTTCCACTCATAAATCCGTATCAGAGTAGTTTTGTCCTTGTCGTTTTTTTAATGTATGTCCCCGATGCGGTCAAGGTATAGAGAGTTGGGTCTTGAGATTGTTTCTCTTGAGGAAAACTATTCTTGCACGCCCAAGAAATCGTCCATGGAGGGAGAAAATAATGACGATAGGATAGGAGATCCTTTCAAAATGTTTCTCAAGGAAGCCCTTGAGTGACGAAGGAATGAGATGATGGACAACTTTGCAAAAATCCTTTGACGGTTGCCAACATTGGAGTCCTGCAACCACCCCTACCTCTACCTCGGGTGAAATTTCATCTGCTTCGTAGATGTTGCCGAAAGGGCCGGTAGTTAGGGTTTTTTTGGTGCGTCGTTGTAGCATTGAAACCTGGGTTTGCCCCTGTGCCAACAACATTCATGTTTATTATAAACAAGGCTTTCAGAGTATCATTGTACTCATCAGCTAAGGTTGCAAACACTGGAGTCTTGCAACCACCCCTGCCTCTACCTCGGGTGAAACTTCATCTGCTTCGCAGGTGTTGCCGAAAGGGTCGATAGTTAGGGTTTTGCTGGTGCGTCGTTGTAGTGTTGAACCCTGGGTCTACCCCTGTGCCAACAACATTCATGTTTATTGTATGCAAGGCCTTCAAAGTATCATTGTACTCATCTTCTTCCAAATGAGCGTAGTCGTCACATCTCTTCTCATAGATAAGCTGCCACCATTCTAGCAAGCTTGTTTTCAGTTTGCATTTTACAGCTTTCATCATATTTCTTAATCAATAGAAGTTAAGTTTTACTGTATCTCTGTTATTTTTCATTGTGCCTCTGTGTTAATATTATAAATCTGCAGTTTCATTTCTTTCCACTCATAAATCCGTATTAGTGGTATCAAAGCGGTTTTGTCCTTGTCATTTTTTTAATGCATGTCCCCGACGCGGTCAAGGTATAAAGAGTTGGGTCTTGAGCTTGTTTCTCTTGAGGAAAACTATTCTCGCACACCCAATAAATCATCCATGGAGGGAGAAAATAATGACAATGGGACATGAGATCCTTTCAAAATGTTTCTCAAGGAAGCCCTTGAGTGATGAAGGAATGAGATGATGGACAACTTTGCAAAAATCCTTCGACGGTTTCTGACAAGCGACACATCCACCTCAATTGAAGGCACCACCCCCTTGAAGGTACATATGCAGATGCCATATATAAATGGTTAAAAATTCTAAAAGGGTATTTTTCTGTCCACAACTTTTCTGATAGAGAAAACATTACATTTGAGCTCCTCAAGGCCGTCCCCCATGTCAAAGATTGGTGGGAGACTTTCTGTGAGCAAACGGAAATAGAGGGATCCACATTATTTGCAGTTGCATGCACTTGGGGTTCTTTCAGGGATGATATTAAGGAATAATACTACCATGTTGGAAGTTATGACGACTTATATACAAGATGGACCACATTGCGGAAAGAAAGAGACCAAACAATGCCAGAGTTCACTAATGTCTTCCATACCTTGCGCACCAATATGGGTATCGAATATTCTGAGCAAAATTTGGTGCTCAAGTACCATAATGGCCTGCATAGATACATCCATATAGAAATGGATTTTTTGGACATCTCATCCTTAGGCGCGCCTATCGATATGCCATCAAAATCGAGTAGAAGATGAAACAAAAGATGCAACAGTTTGGGTCTAGGAACTCTTCACAACAGAATCAAGGCAGGGGCAGCCCCAACCCGCAGAACAAAGGATAGAGAAAAGATGAGAAATCTCATGAAAACCAGTCCAAGTCATAAGAAAATAAGGACAATGAGAAGATGAAGAAAGATACTGGGAAGTGGTGCGACATACATAAGAGCCCCTGGCATAACATTGTTGATTTCCACTCAAAGCAATCATTGGTGGCTGAGGTAAAATTCTATGAATCAGATGCGGGTTCCAAATCTGAGTCAGAACCATAAAAGGGGAGACATATTATTGACGTAGAATCCATTGCCACTATTTCTACCACCATGATCCAACCGAGTGAACCTGATGAGCGAGAGGAAGGGGAGCACCTCTTTCATTCATAGATGTGGTAAAAATCACTTCGCTACACTTCATCGTTGATAGTGGTAGCTAGAAGAACCTCATATCAACAGAGGTAATTAAGCGATTAGCCCTGTCAAAAATGCCACACCCGCAACCCTATACCATCATATGGCTCCGTCAAGGAAACAATCTTCGAGTCAACCAATAATGCTGCCTATCGTACGATATCAAGTCATTCAAAGATGAGGTATTGTGTGATGTTTATCCCCTTGAAGTTTGTGATGTTATTTTGGGCCAACCTTATTAATGGAAACATCATGTTGTATATGCGTCTAGGCCTCGTAATGTTATTATTAATTTGAACAAGAAATTGTACAGGATACCTGAGGTAGTCCCACCTAGTGATATTTCCTTGATCTATGCTAGGTAATGCAGGAAGGTCATTTCTCAGACTGGGAATATTATCTTCTTCGTGATTCACTCTCAGAGTGAAAGAAAGATTGCAACCACATCCATGGCCTTCGTGACCAACCTCTCCACGTAGCAGAAGAAAGTATATAAGGTCATGGAAGAATACAAGACATCTTCTCATCACCTATTGGGGTACCTATGCACTTTCAGGTCAAGCATCCCATCGATCTGACCCCCGACGCACCGCTACCCAATGAGCCAGTCTATCACCAATCTCTGCTAGAAAATGAGGAGATCAAGCATCAGATCCAAGAACCGCTCCACAAGGGACACATCTGACCTACAAAAAACGTTCAATGATCTTAAGCAACTCTTGTGATTTTCCCTAGTTCTTTCATTACCTGACCTGCAACAAACCTTTGAGATAGAGACAGATGCTTCAGACTATGCTGTGGGTGCAGTCATCACTCAACACGACCACATCATGGCCTCTCATAGTGAGACACTATCAGATGCCATCTATACGTACCCTACTTACAATGAAGAAATGTACTTCATTGTGAAAATTTTCTTCCAGTGGAGGAATTTCATTCTCGAGAATGAGACAATCATCCACAATTATCATAAACCATTACAGTTCATGTAGACACAAGACACATTGCATAATGACTTCCATCAGAAGTGGTCCACATATTTGCATTAGTTCCACCTCAACATGAAGTACCAACTAACTCACTAATTGCCTCAACTGACCTCCATTCGCAACACTCACAATAATGCTCGATTCTTACAACCACAAGACCTACAGATGGCCCCATCTCTATGAAAAATATCCTGACTTCACCAACACCTACCAGATGTTGGGAACAAACACATTAGTTACTAATTTCCATCTTCAGGAAGGACTGTTGTGCCATCTGGGCCATCTATACATTCCATCAAGAGAGCGAGTGAAGATGATTTGGGAATCCCACTATAGTTGGGTGGTAAGACACTTTGACGTGGAAAATACAATGGAAATTTTTCAATGACATTTCTACTGGCTGAAACATCAACAGGATGTTAGAAAGTATATTCGGTCCTGCACTACCTATGCCATTTCTAACCAACCATTAAGAAACAAGGCCTATACACTCCTCTTCCTACTCCTGGCAGGCCCTGGGAATCCATCTCAATGGACTACATGTCAGGCCTTCCATCCACCCAATGGGGAAATGAATGTGTTTTTGCGTTTGTTGATCGCTTTTCCAAGATGGCAATTTTGGTCGCTTGCAAGAAGAGCATGACAGCGGAGGCCAACGCCAAGCTCTTATTTGAACAAGTGGGGGTACACTTTGGGATCCCACAAACCATTATCTCATATTGGGACAACCGGTTCCTCATCACATTCTAGTCGAGCCTCTGGTCACTGATGGACACCAAGCTCACCAAGTTCACTACCTTCCAACCCCAGATAGATGGCCAAACTGAGGTCATCAACTAAATGATCGTGCACATCTTGCACATGTAAAATTCTAAGCATCCCTGCACCTGGGATGAGAGTCTTCCCTATGTTCAACACAACTACAAAAAATCCATACATATCTCAACCAACCACAACCCCTTTTAGGTGGGGTTGGGATTTCAACCATTGGGTCCCATGGATGTTGCAAAACCCCTTGTGGCCACCTAGGTGGACTCGTCGCATGCTCCAACTGGAGCTGACAAATCCACCTAATTCATTGAGAAAATTGAGCACATCCGCCAACAGATTCAATATATTTTATACAAGTTCAATGCCAAGTACAAGCAACGCCATGATCAACACTGGGTGCCACACCAGTTTCAAGTGGGAGACAAAGTTTGGTTGCACTTGCAAAAATAATGCCTTATAGGGCCTCATCGAAAGATTTGTCCACTCCATTATGGACCCTACACCATCACCAAGGTTGTGGGTGACAATGATTTTGAGCTCAACCTTCCCCCATTCCTTGGCTTGCACCCAATATTCAATGTGGACCTCCTTCAACCTTATTTTCCACCATTATTGGACACCTCAAAGATAAAAAAAACAATTGACACCAAAAAAAATCAACCCTGATTGCATGGAACAAACATCCACTGATCATATCGTGGACACATAGGTCAAGGGTACTCGCCAACAGAGGATCCAACTTTATTGGTTTGTTAAAGCAGGACAATTCCTCCACCAAGGCAAGTGGCTCACCCGAGGCCAAATTCAATAGAAATTTCCTCATATGATGGGGGAACTCAACACAATAGATACCATTGCTTCCTAATGGGGGAGTATTGATCTAGGAGACCTTGGTGGCCACCCACCTTGTCCAAGTGGATCAAAACAGTTTTTTGACTACTATTTTTAGTAGTTTTTTAGTTCCCGAACTTCCGAGGCCATTTTGAGGACCTAAACGATGTTTTTTCACGATACAGAACTTGATTGATAGCTTAAAGTTTTATTAATCCCCCTAAATGAATCTCCTTGTCAATACCTTTCCAATGAGCTATTGTGCACCCTAAACAAAGATTGTATGCAAAAGTTACGACCCCGAGAAGTTGATGTACTAACTTACCCCAACGAAACCCACATGACTTTTGATGCTTCATCTCCTAGGGTTAGGTTTTTTGATGTATAAGGTTTTGGCATTTATGTTTATTGTAAAAAGGCCTTCATATCCTCATTATACTCATCTTCATGCGAATGAACATAAACGTCACATCTCTTCTCAGGGATAAGCTACCACCATTTCAGTTTGCATTTTACAGTTTTTAACATATTTCTTAATTAATAGAAGTCAAGTTTCACTATATCTCTGTTATTTTTCACCGTGCCTCTATGTTAATATTATAAATCTGTGGTTTCATTTTGTTCCGCTCATAAATCCAGATCAACAATAAGCATTCCAAATTGTTTACAATGACACTAAGGTTACAATTTCTCCTTGTTACCAATTATATGCTCAAAATATAAGCCCACTAAGATCATTCTCATCTCATCACCATTGCTTATGCTTTACCTCTTCATCTAGACTTTGTCTTCTTTGTATTTTACCATTCATCTCCTTTCTACATTTGATGTTTTTTGTTAGATTAGCTAATTTTAACCAGGAAACTATATTGAGTTACCTAGGTTCAATACATTTCCTCCATTCCAATGAGTTCCATCGATCCAAACTCAACCACACCGCCCTGAATAAAAATGCAGAACAATATTTGAATCCCAAGGGAACGATCTTGCCTTGCCTTGCCTTGTGGCACTTTGATACCCATGATCCAAACATAGCTCCACTAGAAAATGTCATACCGAGTACCCCAAATCCCGAATAAAAAGGATTGCATTGTGAAAATAAAATAAAACCATTCAACATTAGTAACTTCTCAGCTTTCATTCTACCATCTTGGGGATAAAGTGAGCTCACTCTCAACATCCTCGATGAGCTCCTCCTTCTATCCACATGCGATCCATTTCTCGATTGTCTACCAGTCTTCTTCTTCCTGGCAGACCTTTATCCAGTGGTTGGTGAAGGCCTTCACATGCCTTCTGTAGGGGACATTCTCTGGAATTTTCTTGCTTTCATTGAGAGTTTTTTCATAGAGGGAAATCAACATTCCCGTTGCGTTGAGAACCACTTTGAGGCYGACCATGCCTATGGTTTCCTTTGATAAATTGTGAAGCAAAGAGAAATGYAGAGAGAAGAGAATAGAACAATATATTGAAATGTATGAAGAAGTACAGAAAGTACTGAACGTATAGAAYGTACAAAACTTGATTACAATGCAAGAAGGTTGAGCTAAATAGACTCAACAAAGACAAGAATAGAAAGTACAACTGTCCAGTACAACTGTCCAGTACAACTGGCAGTGTACAGTCAGACTGTTGAGGGTACAATATATTTAACACTCCCTCTTAGACTCAACAGTTACAATCATCAGCAYTGACTATGCCTAAGTGTTGTCTCTGAAAATMAAAAAMTRACTAAGTTCCTAGTGGCTTKGTRAAGATRTCARCAAGHTGATCTCKAGAWCCACAAAATTGKAGTGCAATATCCCCATTATTGACTAGCTCGCGTATGAAATGAAACCGAGTGTCAATGTGTTTACTTTTCTTGTGAAACACATGGTTCTTGGATAATGYAATTGCTGATGTATTGTAACAGAAAATAGGAGTTGGATCCTTTTCTRTTTGTGACATGTCTTTCAATAATCTTCTCAGCCACACARCTTAACATGAAGCTGAGGTAGCAGCTACATACTCTGCCTCTGCAGAAGATATGGAAAYAATTGGCTTCTTCTTCGATGCCCATGAAATCAGGTTCATGCCCAGTTGAAAAACATATCCTGATGTGCTTTTCCTGTCATCTAGGCTGCCTGCAAAGTCACTATCTATGTAACCAAAAAGTTGATTACAATCAGATGTAGTGTACCATAAGCCAAAATGTAGTGTTCCTGCTACATATCTCAAAATTCGTTTTGCCATTTTCCAGTGTGAATCTTTGGGTGATTCCATGAATCTGGAAACAAGGCTAGCTACATACATGTTGTCAGGCCTAGTTGTTGTAAGATACAACAAACTGCCTACTAAACTTTTGTATAAAGTAGAATCCACAGTAGGACCTTCATCTTTCTTGCTCAACTTTGTGCCTAAAGGTATGGGGGTTTCTACTGGATTGCATCCTTCCATACGAAACCGTTTGATGATGTCTAGTGCATACTTTTGCTGACAGACAAAAATTCCTTTGGCTGATTGATGAACCTCAATGCCTAAAAAATATTTCATTATGCCAAGATATGTCATCTCAAACTCAGATTGCATGGCATGTTTGAAATTTGTTAGCTCTAGATTTCCTGTGTAAATCATGTCATTAACATATAAACATACAATTAGTATTTTACCGTGCTGATCTATTTTGGTATAAAGTGTTGGTTCATTTTGGCTTCTGCTGAAACCACTTTTGATCAAGTAAGTGTCAATTTTGCTGTACCAAGCTCTTGGAGCTTGCTTTAAGCCATACAAGGCTTTCTTCAACCGATACACTTTGGCTAGGTGCTCTTGGACTTCAAATCCAGGTGGTTGATCGACATAAACTTCTTCTTCTAAAAAACCATTTAGAAATGCTGACTTGAATTGTCCCTTGGTCTTCTTGCAATGTGACCATGCGCTTTAATGTTAAGGCACTACGGGATTTTCCCATTCTTTGACTTTCAAATCGCAAAAACGCGAAAAAAATCGCTGTTGGAAAATTCAACGGTCCAAATCTTGTGTGATCTGAAGGTATAGATCTTATCAGGATATCGCGAATTGGGATTTCGCGAGTTCTGATGTCGAGTGTTTCTGACTCCTCGAATCCCCGATCTTCGATTTTCTGATGGCGTTGTCCTGTTGGGACTTTTACCGATGGCTTCGATCTGCGACACGTGTCCTCCTAGGATGGACGACTCAGATCTGCGTCGAGGATTTCACCTTGGAGATTCCCGATCCCACGATTTGATGAGATGATGTTAGTTGGGCCCCACGACGGAGTTTACCTCCTGTCGGGATTTCGGAATTTGGAGTTTTGAAGTGCTCGTGTTTCTTTTCCTCAGGATTCGCGAAATGCCGAATCCCGATATGCCGATGGGATTTTCATTTTCGGGAATTTTTCGAGCCTTTGGATTTACGCCATGCGTCCGGGAGAGATGGACGGTCCTGATTCCTCCTCGGGATATCACGACTTGCGATGCTCCAAATTTCTGTCAACGTGAAACCCCGATTGCCGAAACGCCGACGGGCGCTACGATGTTCGCCACGTGTTTGGAAAAACGGACGGCTGAGATCTTATCACTATATCGCGTGTCGCAATTTTGCGAGTTGCGATGTCAAATTTCTTTGACAACTTGAAACCCCGAATGCCGAAACACCGACGGTTTGCTCGATGTCCGCCACGTGCTCAGTCAAATGGACGGCTGAGATCTGATCGTGATTTCGCGTATCGCGATTTCACAAGTTGCGATGTCAAGTTTCTTTGACAACTTGAAACCCTGAATGATGATATGCCGACGATGTGTTGATCCACTGCCACCTATCCTCTGAGATGGACGGCTCACAATTCTTCTCGGGATTTCGCGATATCGCGTATCATAGTTTTTAGAGAGCAGTTTCCTTTGCTCGTCCAATTCCCGATTCCCAATTTTGCGATGGAATAGGATCTCGCCACGTGTCTCTTGATGGACGGTCAAGATGATGTTAGGATTTCTCAAGTTAAAGTTCTCCTGTGCGCTCCAAACGACTAACCGTCATGCACCTTCTTGTTGATCTAATGGTTGTCGGGCCTTTGCGCAAGATTTGACGGCTGAAATGCTTTCGCCTTTTTCGTGCTCTCCTCGTCCCTTCTGGACTGGTTTCCCGCTCTGGTTTCGTTCGTAGGACGAATCTTACGGCCTCAGTGATTGTTTTTTGCACCTGAGACACCTTCTTTACACTTGTGGAAGAAAGATTCGTGAATCTTTCAGAGATTTGAAAGAATTTCACGACTTCTTCGTTGTCTGCTACAATCTTTGACAGATTTGAGAGAATTTCGCAAAAACTTTAAACGATTCTGCCTCCTGCCTGAATCTTTAACTAATTTGAGCGAAATCTGCAAGTTCTTTAAACATTCTTTCGTTCTGCAGCTCTTCTTCGTCAATCTTTGACAATTTTTGAAAAATTGTGCAGGTTTCTTTAAAGTTTCTTCTTCTGCGTTCTCTTCGTTCAGGATCTTTCGAGCATTGTACACTTTGCAACCTCTGCAAGCTTCTTACGATGATCTTTTGAGAGTATTACATATAGCTTTCCAAACCTTGTGAAAAGTCTGTGTCACGTGCTCTCAAGATGCATGTAAGCTCTGCTCTGTGAGGATCGTGTGGCTCTCCAGACTGTGTGAAGAGGCTTACCGCTGAAGCTCTGATACCATGATAAATTGTGAAGCAAAGAGAAATGCAGAGAGAATAGAATAGAACAGTATATTGAAATGTATGAAGAAGTACAGAAAGTACTGAACGTATAGAACGTACAGAACTTGATTACAATGCAAGAAGGTTGAGCTAAATAGACTCAACAAAGACAAGAATAGAAAGTACAACTGTCCAGTACAGCTGGCAGTGTAGAGTCAGACTGTTGAGGGTACAATATATTTAACATCCTTCACCTTGGCCTGCATCGACTCCGTGAATCTCCATAGAAACATCTTCAAACCCTCCACCAAAAGGTCTCTTGTTTGAGCCCCATTTCCCGTCACCCTCATCTCTGAATTCGTCGCCGTAATTTGTCTCACCAGCAGAGAAATTCCGGGGATCAGTGGATAACATCATCAACTCCTCCATCGTTAGGCCGTTTTCTATCGATTTTATCACCACCTCATTAAAGTGAGTCCGCCTGCCTCACAACACCATAAATTTATGGTCCTTGTTCTTCTTCGGATTCTTGAATTCCTTGTTCTTCTTCGGCTTCCTGAATGCCTGTGCCTCTTAGAGACTTGGAAAAACTCTCTGCCACCGACGACCATTTTCGAGATGTTTCTCTCCACAACGTCCTTGGCTTTGGCCTCTCTCTCTATTTTCAGTAGTTCGGCCTTAGATAAGCAAAAAAATGATAAGAAACGACCCTCTCTCCATTGGTGGCTTGATTCTTAAAGGCAGCTCGACCTCCTTCTCCTGGCTGCCACACCTCTCTTCAACGTTTCTCCTCCAACGAATACCATGCTCAGTGGGACCAGTACACACTTTAAATTTCCACAAATGGATTTCATCCTCAACCCCTCACCATGGATTTCATCCTCAACTCTCAACTTTTCCCCATGAGATTTGAATCTATGATTTGATGGGACTAAATCCCACACAAATCAATTGATTTAAGTCAAATCAATACAAGAAACACCTACAATTCCTCTAATCTCTCTTTTCAACCTATGTTTCAACATATAACAACTCAATAGAAAAAACACCAACAATTCCTCTACTCTTTATTTTCAATGTGACACAAGTTTCAAATTCCACAAGATGCAACCGACACAATTATTCATACCCACATATTTAACATGAAGATATTACAAAATGTGACACAAGTTTCAAATTCCACAAGCTCCAACCAACACAATTATTGATACCCACATATTTGGCATGAAGATATTACACAAGGCAGCAACACAAATGTTGCTATTTTTAATTTAGCATGAAGATATTACAAAATGTGACACAAGTTTCAAATTCCACAAGCTCCCACCAACACAATTATTGATACCCACATATTTGGCATGAAGATGTTACACAAGGCAACAACACAAATGTTGCTATTTTTAATGGTGGTCTAAAAGCTCCAAAATATCTAAACTTCAAAAAAAAGAATGCAAAAACAAACCAAACCTAATGAAGCTCTTCCAACAACTTCCCTTCATAATCCTAAAACGATGCCTTTACTCTTGAAAATCATGCTTCAAAATAACTCATTGCCAAAGAAGATCTCTTTGGGATTTCTTCCATATAATTAATTTTGAGACTCAAATCTCAAGTTTATTTCAATAACAACATTCAATTATGATTGCTTCATCGACACACCTCTTAATGAATCTCCTTCTCATCTTTTGATTCAATATGTTTTCTTTGTTCCTCCTTAGCAAATGATTCAATATGTTTTCTTTGTTCCTCCTTAGCAAATGGTGGGTACAATTTATGATACATAGATATCTCTATTAATTTTATGTTAATTCATACATCATTCAACAAATGTGTTTTTACCACTTATAAGCTATGTTATTGCATCAATTTTTCATGGGGATGGATGGAAGGGATGAAAGAGGTCTTGTGGTTAGTCTACTAAACCATCACACACGAGTGTAATTGATTGATTGGAAGCCATGCTGCAATGTTGGTGTTGTACATCGTCTATGAGGTCCATGAGAGTAACTACCCCATTAATACTGCAATGTTGGTGTTGTACATCGTCTATGCGGTCCATGAAAGTAACTGCCCCATTAACGCCTGATAATCATGTGTGCCCATATATTAAATTTATAAATTAAGCCATATGTGTACCCTATATTAAAGTTAAAGTTATAATCATGTGTGCCCATATATTAAAGTTATAAATTAAACCATATGTGTACTAAAGTTAAAGTTATAATCATGTGTGCCTATATAGTTTATATTAAAGTTATAAATTAACTTTGTTGAAACATAAGTTTATTACTTAATTTATATGTTTTTATTTATATTTAACTTTTATATATTATAAGTTTATTATTTAATTTAAATATAAAATAATTAATATTAAATTATTATTATTTATATATAAGAAGTTTATAATTTAACTTACATAAAATAGTTAATGTATTATATTAGTTATTTTTTAACCCTGATTATGTGGCCTAATTTAATGAGGACATTGAGTGAGGACTAATAATCTCAATAATATAGTTGATCGTGGACTTAACCTTCAAACCTCTTACATTATAACCACACCACTCATCCACTGGAGCTAACACATCGCTCTATATTATATTCATTCAACTTCTCAATGAACTCCCCCTGAATGTAAAATTTCTAGTTTCTAAGAACCTCCCAAAGTCTACAACCAATATGGTCCACTCATAGAGTATCCAACCAACACATAGCTCACTACTACAAGTGATTACCAACTCTATAACAAAGTCTAAAACTAACATGGTCCACTCATAGAGTATCCAACCAACACATAACTCACTACTACAAGTGATTACCAACTCTATAACAAAGTCTACACCTAACATGGTCCACTCATAGAGTATCCAACCAACATATGGCCTACTCCTCCAAGTGTTGAATACCTCCACAATAAAGGCTACTACACTATGCCAACAAGTTATTTGAATCATCATGGACACATGGTAAAGGGGTATGCATGCTTATATCGGTCTTACAACGATATGCCTTTTACATGTTACATAGATAAGGGTACATACATTACATACTCCATCACATGGAGATACCTGGTACAAGCTTAAACTTTTCAAGGACCAATACATCAGATCAAAACATGACACCATAAACATGCTACAAATACAAATTGTGATTCACATTACCATATGGTCAAGTTTGTTTCTTTTCCAGACAATTCACAAACTTTTATCTTATTTGTCCACTGTTAACCCCTAACCTAGGGATAACTAAAGAGATCACGTCTTGAGGCCCATATGTCCTAGACATGGAGTACCGAGAGTCAGATGACTTGAGCATAGCCTCGAAGGGCCCCTCTTTTCTTTAGTGCAGTCCATGTATCACTAGCAGTAGTATCCATCACACCACCATGGTTCCAAAGTAGTGGTGAGTCTTGCTCCATGAGGTAACGAGTCTGGGTATCATGGTATGTATCACTTTGATTTTTGAAGCACTTGAACATGTTGTATTGAATCCTCCTTCATTTCATGATGTTTGCTTGGAAATTATGTTTTTTTCCTCGTTCATACTTGGAAGGGTGACATGGTGCCATAGTAAGTTGATTTTCCTTTAGTATGGGTTGCTATTATCTATGAAAATTTATCATCCGTCCCCTCCATACTTACCAATTTCCATCTTTATTCCTTTCATCTCCCCTATCCTTGTTTGGGCATTGGGATTGGCTACACTAAAAACAATTGTACCTTACCTCATGGGAAGAAGGGGCTAAATCCCCAGAGGGTAAAAGTAGTTGGAAAGAGTTAAAAGCCAATGTTGAAACCTTCAAGATGCTTTGCCCAGGGATCCCCGAGAAAGAAATGAAAATATTCTCAGTAAGAAAAGGGAACCCATTAGATAACATAAACATTTAAGGTACTAGTTGATAGATAGGAGGTCTCATAATGAGTCGACCTATTATGACCATGGGTATGTAGCGATATGATACTACCACCTATCTAGTCACCAAGCCAGGGTAGTGGCTCTTGGTGGCATAGACAAGAGAAAGGGGGTCTCATCACGAGCTAGCCTTCTCATTTCCATGAAATGTTTGTGGATAACATTGTTACCTCTGGTCATCAAGCCAGAACAACGACCCTCAACTATTTCCTTGAATCACAAGAGAAAAAGATCAAAATAAATAAAGCTAAGAGTAAAAGGCAATGAATTGGCTAGGAAACAATTACATTTATGAAAAGGTGCAACTCACCCACTACAAAGGCACCCACAGGTAAGACTCTACATTTCCATGTTATTACATGCACCTAATGCCCAAATGTTTACCCCATTCCACCTCATACACTTACATGACTTGGACTAGATCTCACCTAGGAAACACCCCAAACTTAAGAGAGATTAACTCAATAGGACACCTTGAGACTTTCTACAAACCCAACTTGTCAAATTGCATAACATCTTTCAACATTTTTCTGGGTTAAGGGGGGTTTGATGTACATGTTTGGGTAATTTGATTATTGGATGTGATTTACATGCTCTGATCCCTGTGACTTATGAACCCCTGGAGGGTGTACTTGTTGTTGCTGTAGTACCTTGCTCGGTGGACAGGTACACATAAGGGAATGATTAGCTCAGACCTTCATGGGTGCTTAAATCCCATAGATGGATGTTGAAACCCCAGCTAGGGGTAAGAAGAGATTGAAAAATTGCACATAGAGAAAGAAGGACATTGCCTTTGGAGGCACCCTGGCATACCTAGACCTAGGGGATATTGCTTTTACCACATGGGCATTATCCCTTGAGGCCCCTGGATGTCACCATGATATCCCTAGATGTCATCCTGAGCTAGGGTTTCATATTGGACGACATTTATGAGGCATTGACACATATAGGCAGGGTTTCAGGCCTTTGGAGGCCCAACGTTTCACCCTCCCTGCCCGATGTTCCATACTTGGGGTTCAACATCACTCTAGAGGGGCATGATGTCACCCCTGGAGTGATTTTTAGATGCAAATTGATTTTATTTTGTCCAGATTTAATTTGTGTAAAAAACTGGCCAGGTAGGCCCAATAATTATGAACTAAAATTAATTTTAGGTTAAATTTTGTATAAATAAGCAGAAAGTAACATTCATTTTCATCAAAACTTGTCATTGGAGACAATTGGTATGAAATTTGCGCCCTATTAGGGCTATTGGATGAAATTGTGAGGCACCACTCTTGTTTAAGGCTCATTTTTGCAACTTGGATCAATTTTTGAA
>ML782033.1:590251-612770 GCA_009831015.1 Picea engelmannii
AAAGATCTGGAGAACCATTCCACCATCAAACACTGTAGAGTCTAATTGGGCCTCCGTGGCGGGTTTGGTTCCTGCTGTTGATTTAAATGGATTTAGGACCCTTGAACATAATTGGCGCTAGAAGGAGGGCTTGTGAATGAATGGCTAACAATGTTTCTGATATATTTCACATAACCTACAGATTCAAAACAACCCACATGCATGGTTAGTCATTCCCAAGACAACCCACACACATTGAGTACTCTGGAAATGAGTAACTCGCCCAACAAGAGGAAGAACATCTATTCCATGAAATACCTTATGCTCTTCCCCGCGAGGAGTTGAACCAGTTCAAAAGAATCACAAGAGCTTACGCCTAACAAATTGTATCATTACCCTTAGCTCCACTACTTCCTCATAGAAAACAAGTAAGTAGACCAATGGTCGACACCCCCAACCAGGTTTTTGTTCACATAGTAGAAGACCTGATATATTTCTCCCTCATCGAGATCGAACATCCCCTTAATCTAATCCCTGAAACACCAGCTGATAACTACTCTGAGCCCGATGATTTTGAATCTGACGAGGAAGGGGTTAACTCAGATCAATCAGCTTCGGAGTCGGACGACATGGATGATAACAATGAGCATAATGAAGAAAGGATAAACCCACCTCAAAATAATCAACCTTGGTTGGCCATAGTTTCTCTGGAAATCCCCAGACGGGTACATAACCTCCCTCGACATCCAGAAAATTTACTTCCTAAGTTTGACCCTAAAACCTATGGATTTCCTGAAGACCATATTAAAAATTTCATACTAGCTATTAAATTGATGAATTTCCAACATGAACACGTAGTATGCAGGATTTCCCCCTATACCTTTGAGAATTTAGCCTCCACATGGTATTTTAACTTGCATGTAGGGCCCATAACTAGTTGGATGAAGTTTCAAAAAGATGTTTTAGACAAATTTGCAGAAGAAAACACTACATGAGCTTTAATGGATGAACTGTTCATCGCCACCATGAGTTCAAAAGAAAAGGTTAAATACTTCAATCAACGATTTACCACTATCCTGAACAAATTTCAACCCGAAACTAAACCCACTCAGTAATTGCAAATTGAAGTATATACTAATTCTCTCCCTGCTTCTATTTCCATGTTTGTAAAAAGGGCTACCAAGCATACCCTAGCTGAAAATTTCAAGGAAGCCAAAAAAATTGAATTCCAAATGAAGGGATGTAAAGAGGGCCAAGTCTCACTAGTTAAGAAGGAATCTCAACCTCCACGCAAGAGAGGACTCTTGTTGACTAGACCCCCATGGAAACAAACAGAATAAGGTCCCTAAAAGGGGAGTGGAGACATAAAATACCTACAACGAATGATAAAGAAATTGTCAAATGAAATCATAGACATGAAAAGAAGTGTAGGGGAAGGAAACCAAGGCCAAAGGCCTTATAAACCCTTTTTAAAGAGAAACCCACTGTTCAAAGCAAGTGAACCTCCCCCAACCAACTTAAACATCGACCTGGGCAATGTAGCATCTGAGTCTTTATGTACCTATCATCAAGAGGAGAATTCTAAAAGAGACTGTCCACAATGCGTGCATGCCATGAATTTGATGGCCAATCGGTTCCTAGACGAAGTTTCCCTTACCGAACAATCAAGCGGCTCAGCGGTGAATGTTGTTGATCAGGAGGAATTTGACCCGCCGAAACAAACAACCATGTTGTTGTGGGATCCTGACTTGCCAATGTCTTCCGATGATATATTTGAGGTTCAAGAACCACCCGCTCAGGTTTTGGTTGTGCAAACATGAAGTAGGGGTCAACCGGTCTCAAATTACCCTACCATTTCCCAAACTTAGAGAGAAAAACAAACAACTGATCACCCAAAAGTACCTTTTGTCTCCCAAATAAATCCTATAAACACCCATACACGAGAATCACCCAAGATAGACTACAACATAGTAGAAGATTTAAAAATATTGAAGGCAAATGTATCGGTCATGGACATGTGTAGAATTCCCCAGCAAAAGGACTTTCTATTACAAGCCTTGAAGTCAGTGAAAACCCCTATAATAATCACTGACCAAGAGGAAAATCTAGCTCCCACAGATCTAAAAAATAAACCAAATGTGAACGCTTGCTTTGTAGAGAAAAAAGGAAATCCTTTTGTCCCATCGTTGCTTCTAATCTTTGAAGTCTTCAATAAAAACCTCCATAATTGTTTAATTGACTCAAGGGCATCCTCTAATGCCATTATCTATATGCAAGAAACTAAATGCAATCCCGCTAAAAAGTGATAAACATGTTATACAACTAGACATAAATCAGGTGAAAGTTATTGGAGAACTCCAGGATGTCATGATCAGAATGGCTACACACCCAAAATTTGTTCAAGTAATTGACATCATTGTACTAGATATACCAGAAGCTTATGGACTGCTATTTAGTCGAGATTGGTCCGATAATTTGAATGGATATTTTAGCACAGAATGGGCTCACCTCTGGTTTCCATTAAAGGGACACACAAACATGATTAGGATCGATAGGGAAAAGTATCTCAAACATACTGTCGTTGATTTAGAATCCCTCAACGAACCCTCATCGACATATTTCCCTATGCTAGGAAACTACTCATGCAATTCTGATTTCGGTAATTTCTCCCTTGTCTCATCTGATGTACCTCTTACTCAAAACTCCAAAATGGATTTTCAATTAAATCTACCGGTAGCGTCAAAATAAACCCTCTTCTGTCAAGAACCTCTGCTGGAAACCACAGACAAAATAGGTGGAGAGGAGGAAGTTAGTAGGAAAGGAGAAGCTGGTGATTTTAGCTCACAAGTTTGGACCCTGTACTTTGATGGGTCTAAATCATAAGAAGGGTTGGGAGTGAGATGTATCCTCATTGATCCAAAGGGGAAACAAAATTTCCTGTCCTGTAGACTGGAATTTGAATGCACTAATAATACTGTCGAGTATGAAGCTTTAGTGCAAGGACTAAAGAAAGTCATAGACTTAAATGTTAAAGAACTAAAAGTTTTCAGGGACTCTGAAATTATCGTTAGGCAAGTAAATAATACTATACATTGCAACTCTCCCCACCTAAGGAATTATCAACAGGAAGTGCACATGATAATAGAACATTTTGAAGCCTTCAATGTTACAACGATCCCTAGAACAAATAATACTCTTGTTGGTTCCCTAGCCAATGTTGCTTCGAGGTTGTCCCCTTTAGAAGACTATGAAGCTTCCAGGTTCACTGTGGAACTACTCTACAAACCATTAGTGCCCAACAATATTTCTAATTGGAAGTTCTTTGAAGGAGATGAAAAGATTATAAACTTCCTAACCAATCAGGAAAATTTTAAATATCTGGCTATTGGCGATGAATTATTCCAAGAGCAATTAGTAGAAACCCATTTCCATGAACAAAGAGGTGAAACAAATAACTCTAATATCAAACCAAAGTTTCACACAATACCGAAAGGGGTAGCCAATTTGGAGAACCTCTTTGACTTAAGGGAAATATTTAAAGGGTCAACAAACACAAAGACAGGGAGCTCATGTCCCATGTACGAGAATATAAACCTAGGAACCCTGGAAAACCCTACAAACATAAATCTAGGCGAGACAGTGTCTAAAGAAGAAATGAAAGCCTATCTCAAAATTTCCAGAGAATAACAAGATGTCTTTGCGTGGTCTTACTGAGATCTGAAGAATTATGACACTCGCATTATCCAACACATAATCCCACTAAGACTTGGAGTAAAACCCTTCCAACAGAAGCTTCAGAAGTGACACCCATCTCTAGAACCCCTCATTTGACAAGAGTAAAATAAATTACTAGATGCTAAAATTATCTTTCAAGTTAGACACTCTTCCTAGGTAGCAAATTTGGTTCCTGTCAGGAAAAAGTCTAGGGAAATCTGCCCGTGTGTGGATTTCAGAAACCTCAATAGAGCGTCAAAAAATGATAACTACCCAGTCCCACCAATGGAATAGCTCTTGCAGACCATGTTTGGTTCTGAGATTTTCTCCCTACTAGATGGGTTTTTAGGTTACAACCAAGTTCTAGTTTCAGAGGAAGACCGATTGAAAACTACCTTCTGAACCAAGTAAGCATAAGCTCATGCCCTTTGGGTTAATTAATGTAGGGGCAACCTTCCAGAGGGCCATGGACATGGCTTTTTGTGGATTGATCAACAAGTGTGTAGTAGTCTATTTGGACGATGCAACTATGTATTCAAAGAACAAAGGAGATCACATCCAACATCTAACCCATATTTTCGAAAGGTGTAGAAAATATGGTATATATTTAAACCCTAAGAAAACTATCTTTGGTGTCGAGGAAGGGAAATTACTAGTTCATATTATATCTCAAACAAGAATTCACATAGACCTAGAATGAATTAAGGCAATATCTCAACTTCCCTTACCCCACAACAAAAAGGCTATGCAATCCTTCTTTGGGAAAATCAACATTGTGAGGAAGTTCACCCCGATTTCGCTGAAACTATCAAACCTTTGAAAAAAATGATCCACAAAGATGTTGAATTTAAGTGGGATGACGAACGAAAAAGTGCTTTCAACAACATTAAGACTGCAATATCTCAAGCTCCATTGTTGTGAAGTCCTGTCTTTAGCAAATATTTTTTCCTCTATACTTTTGCCTCCAACCAATCTTTAGTTGCAGTATTAACTCAGAAGGATGATGACAACAATGAGGCCCTGGTCTCATTTATGAGCACTAATCTCCAAGGAGCCGAACTGAAACTACCATGCTATAGACAAACATGCTTATGTGGTATACAAAGTAGTAAAACATTTCAGATCTTACATCCTAAAAAATCACACCAAATTCATTGTGCCTCATCCCGCAGTCCGATCCCTATTCACTCAACATGAGATGGGGGAAAAAGAGGAAATTCGATGGTAGTTGCCCAAGAATTTGATCTAGACATAAAACCTTCCAAACTGGTTAAGGGACAGGGATTGTGTAAACTAGCCGTTGAAGCCTAAGACCAAGTAAATGAAGACTCTGGGTGGGAGAATAAATTGGCATCATGGTGTAGTGAAGCTGTATATGTTCCCCTGGGGCATGAGTCTTGGTATGGAAAACTAATTTATCTCCCGCATCACGAGACTTTCCCATAAAACCTAAACCCTAAGGAAAGGAGAGCTCTCAAACTAAAATCGACACAATATCACTTCATAAATTTGGTGCTCTTCTGCGTGAATTTTGACGGGGTACTTTTGACATGTCTCAAACGTACAAACACAAACAAGGTTATGACGGAGCTCCATGATGGTCCTGCAGGTGGACAATTTGCAGGGAATACCACCACTCACAAGATATTGAGAGCTGACTATTACTGGCCTAATCTGTTTAAGGATGCTCATACATACGTTAGAAACTATAAAACTTGTCAAATGAGCACAGGGAAGGAAAATAGAGAAATTGTCCCACTCCAACCAGTGGCCATATCCAGACCATTCGAGCAATGGGGGTTATATGTTGTAGGATATATTACCTCGAGTTCTTCAAAACAACATAGATACATACTGACTGCTATGGACTATTTTACGAAATGGGCAGAGGCCACCCCTCTGAATCACATAAATGAAAATGTGGTAATCCAATTCATAGAACAACAAATGATCACAAGGTTCGATATGCCTTCCGTTCTTGTTTTTTATAATGCCACATAATTTTCTTCCACCTTACTAACATATTTTTCTCTAGACAAAGGAATCATAATTATATACTCTACAAACAACTATCCATAAGGGAATGGAGTGGCATAATCAACCAATAAGAACCTAGTGAGGATCTTGAAGAAACCAGTTGCAGACAATTAGAGGAATTGTCATAGTTCACTTCATAATGCCTTATGGGCTGATAGAGTAACACCCAAGGAATATATAGGGAACTCCCCATACTTTTTGGTATACAGACAAGAAGCCATTCTCCTGAACGGGCTATACCTTCCATCTCTTCAGCTTTCTCAAGGATCTAGAGGACAACCCTCATCAGTTATCCAACAAATAATTGATACCCTCCTCATGTTGGAAGAATAAAGGGAGAAAGAAAAATCAAAGTTCGTCACTCATCAACAGATAATTAAAAGGTGGTTTGACAATCATAGGGACAAAGAGAACAATTTTGAAGTAGGAGACTTAGTCCTGAAATGGGATACATCAAATGAGTTGAAGGAAAAACATTCAAAGTTTCAGAATCTATGGCTCAAACCTTTCTAGGTAGCTGAGAAAATTGGGGTAGGCATGTATCGGTTGCAAAATCTAAGGGGGGGAATCAACACCCTCCCGGTGAATGGCCAGGCCCTAAAACAATATTTCTGTTAAAATAAAAATAAAAATAAAATGTGTGTGTGTTTTCATGTTATTTTATTTTGTAAGCGAAGGTAGGCTGATTGCAGAGTCCTTTATTTTTGTTTTTATTTTGTGTGGTATTTTTGTGCTTTAAAGTTGTGTTCCACAAGGCATTGGTTGACCTTAATCAATATGGTGTAGAAAACTATGTTACTGACTCATGCTTACATGTAACACAAGAAACATTGGGAAAATTGTGTTGTTCTTAAAAGAGTTATGTATCTAAAATTTGCGAATAAACGACTTTGGCAAGTGATGAAGTGTTCGCCTGGTGGTCTGGTAAAACCTAAAGGGAAAGATGGTAATTTGGAAAGGACCACATGTACCTCAAGACAGAACTAGGAAAAATTTCACCTTAACCATCTCATCTTGTAGATAACAAACGTCCTCCTCTCCCACTCCCTCAGGGCGTCTTTGCCCAAAAATAAATCAATTATATCAAATGAGTGAAAAGTAGGAGAGGGTATGCAAATAACTCTGCTAGGGCTATGGATGCTCGTTGATAGTGGATCAAGGTCTGTGACATCGGGGTGACTCCGTCGGGGCTATGGACGCTCACTGGCAGCGGAGCGAAACCCCATCAAATGAATGATGATAACTAAAAGGCCTGGTGTCAGTGAATGCTTTAATCAAATCTTTTCAAAAGGGGGCATGGGTCATGATCAAAAGGAATGAAGGTGGGATAAAGGTTGAAATCCCACAGGTGGTCCTGGATTCATGAACTGGGGGAATTTTAAACGCAAGGATAGAAGGGACTCTGATACAAAACAAAACCAGTTAGGTTCTTAACCAACTTCCGCATCAGCTAAGCCTGGGGAAGGAACAAAGATTATGCTTTTGCCCAGTAAATTGCCATTTGTTGAGCGCTCAACACACCCTAAAATCCTTATGAGAATTTATCACTTTTTGGGTACCACTTGTTTTCTTTACTGTCTGAATTGAGTTCACATGGGGGGAATGGTTTATTTTGTTTTGTTTTAATGACTCTTATCAATCAATCCAGAGTGTCTGAACTTGTTTCATGAAACCTTGTGTCTAAAAGAAATTGACATCCTAACTAAGAATCTCCAGCTAACATTGCACTTAACGTGCGTGTGTTTGACGTTGAAAAATTTCAAGTAGGTAAAGTGGCCACACAGTTACAATAGTCATCGATCGTCGATGCATCATTGGTTTCAGTAGAAGGAGGAGTTGGTTTGCGTAAGTTATTCTCCATGAATTTTCAAGAGATAGCCAATCCCCATCGGCGTAAAAAAAATACGAGAATGATAGACATTGACAAAATCTGTAAAGAAATCACCGATAGTCAATGACCGATGCGCTTTATCGGGGTCGGGGAAATCTAGAAGGGTTAAAACAATCGTTTTGTCTATGATAAATAGATCTTCGATCTTCAATCCTCGATACACTTTCGACATCGGGACTTTTTCGAGAGAGTCGATCCATGAGCACTTGGGTAGGTTTATCGTTGATAGCCAATCCTTGATACTTTTCGGTGTCGACAAGGTATGATCGGGTTTTAGAATATGTAGCTTAAATAAAGTCTCGATTTTGATTAACATGAGTAAATGAAGATGTCGGTCTCAAGTGCCACGTGTCTTTATCACGTAAGGGTGTCGTATGACTTAGTTTCATCTTGAGTCGTCTTAAGGTTTCCTGTGTCCTAATCACACCTCTAGGTCAACCTTGCCACGTCAGCTCTGTACGAAAAGATCGATCGGCGTCGGAGCTTTTGCAAGAATATATCAACGAAAATTGTTCAAAGTAGAACCCCAAACCCCGACTCACCAGCTGGACTAGAGAAATGATGGGATGTTTTTGACACAATATACGATCGGATTCTGGCATTCAATAAACTAGTTAATTCTTCATCCTGCATATGTTGCTACCCAGTGTGTCGATTGAACAACACTGATTTGAAATCGCCTATAGGCCATGTTACAACCTCCACCCGTGCCCTCAAACCATGATCAAATTTAATTTTAAACATCTTTGAATATCTGTCGACATATTTAATAGAACTACACTCATAACTTGAATTGAATGGTTGATGTGACAAGGTAAGTTCATCTTGTTTAAATCTCTAGAACAAATTTGAACAATTTCATTTTGTGCACAAGTTTGAATTCCAGAGCATCCAAAGAAGAAAAGCAAGCATCTCGAGACTGTGTTGATCCTCAGATTATCAAAACCAGGTTAAAAAAGCTGCAAAGGTATGTGTTCAAGTTTTTCAATTCAATGGTCATGTTTTATATATCCATCTAATTTCTTACACAGTCTCTAACTATGTTCTAGTTGCAGGTAAAATGTTGTCGAGAAAGCCAACCACCAAACACTCCCCGAGGGCACCTAAGCTGAAGGAAGCATAAACAGGTGAAGGCTCTTCACCTAGTACTACGAGACAATTGGAGTACGCTCCCATGGCAGAACCTGTCATAAAAACCTCAACTAAGAAATCTTTTGTTCAACCTCTGGTCTTCGGGGATACATAAATCAACACTGGATCCAAAGTAGTGCTCCCACAATGGGGGGACCTTTTCAATAGAATCAGTCGGGAGGAGTACCCAGAATGTATTCCACACAATGACCATGATGTAAGGGCGCTTGATGACCAGGTGTTCGCAAACACCTGACGAGCATATTTTCACATGGTATCTTACAGAACTTTGATTTTCCCATGGATGGAGGTTTTGAAGTGGCTAATCGACCATACAGATGTGCACAAATGATTAATCAATGATGATAATGGCCGGTGTGTCATATTTTTCCTTCTGAAAAAAGTCCAGAAGTATTAAAAACTCAGATATCCAAAGGAGCGGCTAAACACAAACTTCATGGAGAAGTTCTACAAATTCCACGAAACCAACTGGTTGATGGCCTCATGGTGGAAGGAGGAAAAAAAGTTTACAAACCGGAGCAATGGCTGGTATGGGACAGTCAACTTGAGGGAGCCATACATCTACTTGATGGATCTCTTTTGCTGACTAAATGGAGAGAAGGAATGCTCCAAGTTTTCGGAAGCATGGATGCCCTTGGCATACATAGTGGTGATCTCTAGAAGCAACTTCAACTGGGGAGCAATAATTTCCAAGCAATTGAGCATCTATGTACAACATACTCAGATGCCAAAAGAAGGGGAAGCACCCGCTTTCCACATGGCCTCGTACCTACTCGATGTGATCTGTTCGAGAAATGTTTTCGCCGACATGAACTTAAGCTGGCATGTTGTGGAGCTCCCTGTTCACATTTATTTCAACATACTATGGGAAAACATGTATAAAAAATCCTACACACTCATTTGCGATGAATTCATCGCTCATATTCATTTTATTGTATTTAAAAAGGAGTGCCCGAGATTATTTGCAACAACCAAGAAAATGGTAGCGAAGGTAGGCCACTGGTATTTGGATGAATGCTCAACCTATATCAGAGTATTCAGGGCCACTGAAGCACCACATATACTCCCTGATCATGTCCCAAACTGATTCATTGTAGGAGAAATCTGCTATCAGACCATTCTGCAGGGCTATAATGCCACACTAGTCAAGGACAAGAAATGAGATTTCATTCCCTATGGTTTCCATGTGGGGTTTTATCTAGTAAAGGACACTACTCAAGAAAAAAAAGAAGGGTTGAGCCAAATTGAATTCAGGTTCCCAACAGGCTGATTCCGCAAGCACGACCCTAAAGGCCTTGTCCTCCAACATGCTTCACATGTATCATCATGTTGGCCATACGTGCATGATAAATTTGAGGATGGAATTTTCACAGAGTGCACTTAGGACTGGGAAGAGGTAGTGAAGGGATGGAAAACCAAAATATGACCAGGTTCAAGGCCATGATCATGGATGAACAAGTGGAGAAAATAGAGCAGTCAACTCAAGAGGCCCTTAGAGCTCAAGAAGAGATTAGAGCAGCAGAGACTACATAGGGACAAAGAAGAGGGTTTCTTTTGCTAGAAGGGGTGCAAATAATCATCGACCAATTACAAAATTATATTGACCTTGTAGAGATGTCAAGGATCTCCGCTAACGACCCAATCACAAGCAGAGGAGAGCCAGGTGGCTTAGAGCCAATACAACTTGAAGAAATCATCGAGCCCGAAATCCCTGAAGTTCCATCACCACAGATCAGATCACTAAGGGGAATTTCAACCCAACATGAGATATCGAGGACACCGTGTATGAAAAATGTACCTAACCTCTTGTTAGACTTAATAACCATCTATGATGATGAGGAGAGTTCAGAGGTTTCCCTGGTGACTCCAATGCATATTACAAAAGAAAGGGAACTTGAGAGAGCATCTACCCCAGGTCCCGATGCTCCAATTAAAAGCCTTCCGCAGAGTGACCATGAGGTTGAACGTCCCCTAGACACTGAGTTACTCGACTTGCCAGGGAACCCAAAGGACAGGTCGAGGGATGAGCTAGGATTGGGAGGTTAGAAAGAGGAAGTTACACAATAAGGAATCGACACATCGATAACCGATTACCATGTAAGTACCGAACCTACCCCTGGTGCTTCAATTTTGGCCGATACCTAATCAAATGATGAGAAACAAATGGAGGCCAAGCCATCAAGACATATGGAAGATGTTTAGGAACCCATCCTGGAATAGGTACATATAGTCGAGAGCCTGCGAAATACTCTAAACTGGGGAGAACAACAAATTCCCGAACCGGTTGATGAGGTCATCAATATACAAGTGATTTCCTATGACCGAAAGAAAAAATACATCATGAAGAGAGACACTAAGAAGAGGAGGCTTACGTTGGATAGTTTGATTATCATCACCACAGAGGAGAAGTTGCTCAGCATAGAACACGCCAAGACGTCTGAGCTTATCATCGTAGGGATGGCTATCATAGATGCTACACTGGATAGAGAAAGAAGGGATGAAAAGGAGTTGTCAGTTGTACTTAAGGAGTTAGAGCATCTGCGCCATTTGGAAAATACTATCAGGGCTCCACATAGGCCACAATATTTTTGAGAAGTGAGTTTCAAGATTCCTATGACAAATTCACGAATGGACGACACCTTTTCACTGCAGGAATAACCGACTTCCAAGAAGACACCCTTATGGTGCTAACGACCTACAAGGACATGGAAGGGTGGTACGAGAAGGCTCACCAAGTAGTAGAAGGGATCTACTACATCAGTGTGGTTCAAAAGGGACAAGACGCCAAAGAGCATGACATTCAGGTGCTAAGGGACAACAACATAGATCGTATCAGGAAAACGGTCGAATACTGGGTTAAGATCGCCCAGGATCCTCCGCGGGAGATTCAAGAGAAGTGGACTGATTTCGAAACGAGATGAGAAAAGATTAATCGAGAGATGAAATACATCGACCTCCCATAATTCATCTCACCCGAGGAATTTGTTGATCTGCATGACATAGTCAAGCAACATGCAAAACATGAGAATGTTTAAACTGAAGGAGGAACTTTCATAAGAATATATCCTGTCAATCACTATGTAAAGCCCATCGATAAATTGGACGGATTGAAAGATTTGAAGAACCATTCCACCATCAAACTATGTAGAGTCCAATTGGGCCTCTGTGGCATTGAGTTAAAGGGATTTAGGACCCCTCAACATCTTCACCAGCCAACTAAGTCCTGGGACGTCTCCCTTGGATTGAGGTTTTACTCCTCTTAAAGAGAAAGAGGTAACCTATTGGGGTGACAATGATTGTGTTACCTCTGTGTTACGTCAATCTAGGCCTACTTGCCTTTAGGTTTTGGGCAAGTATAGATTGTGCGATAACATTTTTGGTGTCGTTTCTAGGGAATACTTAGTCAATATTCCTCAATGACACTTTTTCGTTAAGCCTTTCCCTCAAATCCTTCATCTTATGAAGCTTACCTAGAGACTCCACCGAGGGTGATTCCTTCACTCCCTTTGATATTCCTTAAGAGGATATCTGGCGAATCCACTGACCTTTTCCAAGGTGCCACCTTACTTTCAACTTTGTAATATTTCTAAGATATGGGATCATGGCTCCCTGGGAACAAGTGTATCTGACTATTGGTTTTAAAAAATTTCAAGGATACTCGCATTATTTTGATATAAAATGGTTAAACAATTCTCCAAGATTCGAAGGCTTCCCAATTACTCACATTGTAGAATTCTTGAAGTATATAAGTGAGATAGAATTTGAAGGGGAGGATGTTCTGGTAAAATTGTTCATACTTTCCTTGTCGTCCTTTTTGCAAGATTATATTAAGGCTTGTTGCAAAGATAAGGGTATATCATCTTTCATAGACCTCATCAATAGGTTTATTGAGTTTGTGAAATCACAATGTAGACATATGAAGATCCCTTCAAAATGTCGCAATATCCCTAGAGGACGAAGGATTCACCACTGAGATTGTGGAAGATCTCAGGGATGTGTACCATACTCAGTACCAAGAACCCTCTGATATAGAAGGAGATATTTATGAAGAAGGTTGTCAACCCCTTGAAGATGAGCAATATTTTTCCCATGATTCAATGGAATGCAGTAAAGAATTGGATGAAAAAGTGAGTTATGAGGATGAATCACTAGTATCCTCTCCTCTTTCTGATGAAGCTCTCCAAGATCCTATCTCTCCTACACAAGACGAAGAGAATGAGGTAAATCATTTTCATTTCTAGGTTTTTTATGACACTTTGTTCTATGATTCAGAAGGTGAAGAAGTAAAGGAGTCCTTGGAAGAGCTAGGTCCTTCATTTTCTGATGAAGGCAAAAAGATGAATAACAAGACGAGTCTTGGGGATGATGCATTGGATGCTCTTCCATTTGATGAAGTCATCCAAGCCTTTGAAGCTCTTGCACAAAAATAAGCGAAGATGGTAAGTTATTTCCCTTTCCAATATTTTTATGATGCTTTATTTTATGATTTGGAAAGTGAAGAAGTATTAGAGGAGCCCTTGGATGCATTAAATCCTTCATGTTATGATAAAGGTAGTGACATGGTTGATAATATTGATGAGTTCATACATTTTGGAAGATGTAAGTGGGATGTGATTGGTTCTGATGAGGATCCCATTTATGATATCGAAGGATATCTTCGATTGTTTCCTTTACAACAATCATATGATGTTCCTAATAATTTTGACGTTTGGCAACAAGATGATGATATAATTACAAAATTTTTCCAAGAACCCAAGGATGACCCAGTCCAATGTTCTTCTGATGATTTTCGGTCATACCTTGAGGATTTTGATGAGTATTCCTTTGAGCACTTGGATTTATTCTATGAAGAACATTATCAACCGCCGTTGTGCTCAAATTTTATAAAGGTGAGGACATTGCTTTACTGAAGCAAGATACTTGTGACAAGGTTGTCAAGATCCCTTCTATTGCTTTACCTCGTTATGTCACTAAGGATGTAGTTGGGGAACATGTCTCTTGTTTCAAGTTTTCTTTAGGGAAAAAATTTTCATTATAATTCAAGGGGATGTTGAATGACTTAAGAAGTTTATTATCTCAATCTTTCATATTTCCCCTTAGAAGTTGTCACTTTCCCTCTAAGTTCTTGTTAATTCCTTTTAAGACCCCATGGAGTGATGACGTCTAAGGTAGTCAACCCTCAGACTCTTTGAGCCAACCCTTTGAGTCCTTGACCTCTCACGATCCTTTTCTGAGATGGATTGATCACTTTTCTGGAAGGGTGACTTGGCATGGTTTTGTCCCCCCATCCTGCCTCCATGAGCTAGACTTTACGACTTCCTATGATATGATGCACGCTCTAACTCATGTTATTTTTGTGCTTGACCTGTCATTGTTTTGGTTTATGATGAAGCATAGAGGCATGTATTATGAGGTATTGCTAGGATGGTTTCACTGGTTATATGAATACACCAAGCATTCAACCAACATGTAAGTATAGGTAGGTAGGTATTTGCATCCATTGTATATACCATTTTCATATCATGTTATCATAGTTGTAGTTTCATTTTTCCTATTGTATTGTATGTTATCATATGTATACTCATAATCATATGATAGAATTGAGATGCTCTTATTTGTTTATTTGATCATATATGAATGAGGGGTGATATCACCACCCTAGGGATTACTGATATCTTTTGTTGAGATTTAGCAGGCACATGTCATACCATATATGATGAGGTTATCATGCACTCTACGGTGAAGACATGTCTCCGAGTTGGAGCCAGATGTTATCCCCTAACCTAGGGATAACTAAGGAGATCATGTCTCGAGGCCCACAGGTCCTAGACATGGATTATTGAGATCCAGATGACTTAAGAATCTCCCCGAAGGGCCCCTCTTTTCTTCAGTGCAATCCATGTATCACCAACAACAGTATCCATCACACCAGCTTGGTCCTGAAGTAGTGGTGAGTCTTTATCCATGAGGTAATGAGTCAGGGTATCATGGCATGTATCACTATGATTTTTGAAGCACTTGAACATGTTGTATTGGATCCTCCTTCATTTCATGACATTTTCTTGGAAATTATGATTTTTTCCTCATTCATACCTGAAAGGGTGACATAGTGCCCTAGTAAGTTGATTTTCCTTTATGACGGGTTGCTACTGGGTGGATACGTGAAAATTCATCGTCCATCCCCTCCATACTTACCACTTTCCATATTTTTTCCTTCCATCTCCCCTATCCTTGTTTGGGCATTGGGATTGGCTACACTAGGAAGGGTTGTACCTTACCTCATGGAAAGAAGGGGCTAAAGGCCCAAAGGGTAAAATTAGCTGGAAAGAGTTAAAATCCAATGTTGAAACCTTCAAGATGCTTCGACCAGGGATCCCCGAGAAAGAACTAGTGAAAAGATTCTCAGTAAGAAAAGGGGACCCATAATATAACATAAACACTCAAGGTACTAGTTGATGGATAAGATCTTTTATCACAAGATGGCCTATTATGACCATGGGCATGTAGCGGTATGACACTAACACCTATCTAGTCACCAAGCTATGGTAGTGGCTCTTGGTGGAATATACAAGAGAAATTGGGTCTCATCACGAGCCAACCTTCTCATTTCCGTGAAATGTTTGTGGATAACGTTGTTACCTTTGGTCTTAAAGCCATGATAGTGGCCCTCAACTATTTCCTTGAAGCACAATAGAAAAATAAATAAAGATAAGAGTAAAAGGCAATGAATGGGAAGGAAACAATTTCCTTTATGACAAAGTGCAACTCGCCCTCGACAAAGGAACCCATAGGTAAGACTCTACATTTCCCTATTATTACATGCACCCCATGCCACCTCATACACTTACATGACTTGGACTAGATCTCACCTGGGAAACACCCAAAACTTAAGAGAGGTTAGCTCAATAGGACACCCTGAGAACTTCTCAAAACCCAACTTGTCAAATTGCATAACGTCTTTGAGAATTTTTCTGGGCTAAGGGGGGTTTAATGCACATGTTTGGGTAATTTAATTATTGGATGTGATTTACATGCTATGATCCCTGTGACTTATGAACCCATGGAGGGCGTACTTATTTTTGATGCAGGACCTTGCTCGGTGGAAAGGTAGACATGAGGGAATTATTAGCTCGGACCTTCACGGGGGCTTAAATCCCACAAATGGATGTTGAAACCCCAGTTAGAGGTAAGAAGAGATTGTAAACTTGCACCGGGAGAAAGAAGGATGTTTCCTTTAGAGGCACACTGGTAGACCTAGACCCGTGGGATATTTCTTTTCCCACATGGACCTTATCCCTTGAGGGCCTTGGACGTCACCATGATAGCCCTATATGTCATCAAGATCTAGGGTTTAATCTTAGATGACATTTATGAGGCATTGGTACATATGGACATGGTTTCAAGCCTTTGGAAGCCCAACGTTTCACCTTCCCTGCCCAATGTTCCATACTTGGGGCTCAACGTCACTCTAGAGGGGCATGGCACCACCGCTGGAGTGATTTTTAGATGCAAATTAATTTTATTTTTTCCATATTTAATTTGTGTAAAAAATTGGCCAGGTAGGCCCAGTAATTATGAACTAAAATTAAGTTTAGGTTAAATTTTGTATAAATAAGCAGAAAGTAACATTCATTTTCATCACAACTTGTCATTGGAGACAAGAGGTCTGAAATGTGTGTCCTATTAGGGTTATTGGATGAAATTGTGAGGCACCACTCTTGTTTAAGGCTCATTTTTTCAACTTGGATCAATTTTTGAAGTTTTATGGTGATATTGCATGGTATTCTCATGATTATTCTTGGTGCAAGTAAGTAAAATCTGCATTTTGTCATCTATTGAATGGTTTATTGTATGGTTTTATTTTCTCATACAAGATTATGAAATTGCATGGTGTATTTAATGCTTGAAGTAAGAAACTTAAGTTACTACTTTCTTACTTTTTATTTTCCAAGCTTTGCACTAAATTGATCTAGTAACTAGTCAAACCCTAGAGCCCTAAATTGCTAGCACTCTAAGGGTTTGCATTTGGTTATTGTTGCATAATTTCTACTCCATAAAAAGGCTAAGAAGAGAAAGGCACTAGGGCCTAGAAGTCCCTACACCCTAGCACTTTTTCTCTTGAGGTCAAAATCTAGGAGGCCTTAAGTTGCTACTATTAGCGATAAAAAATACCAAGGTATTTTTGATGTGTTTTCTCCACTTTTACTTAATACGCTCATTTCTAAAATTTTTGGGCAAGGCCATTATTCTTCCATTGTGGTTTACTTTATCAAATCTCAATGAGCTCTTACCATTACTCTTACCTCAAAATCCAATCTTTTGCCAATAACCTGCAAATCAAAAATAGCTTTTGGGTTAGTTTCATAAATCTTTTATTTTTTATTACTTTTCTATAATAAAAAAATATATATTTCTTTTATAGTGGTGTGTGCACAAAAATAAACTATCCCAATGCCTAAGTTACCATTCCTATGCTTAGTACCTAAAACAACACATATATTAACATACAAAGCTCAAGTTCCAAGCCTTTTCAATCCACTTGTTTCATCGATTATAGCCATGAATAAATACAAAAAGCCCAGTGCTGAGCCAACCACAAGCCTATTCTTATGCTAATTCGATAGGTCACATCACATATGTCAAGCCACAAGTCAACACTAAAACTTAACGCAGGTGTCCTGTGGTGAAAATCTTTGCGTTTTTTTTTAATGTTTGACAGGTTGAAGGCACCAGGCCACATGCAAGAAAGGTTACAAGGAGCAGCCAAGCAGAAAAGGAAATCATGCATCAAAGGGTTCTTCAACACCAAAAAAATGGAAACTATAGTCTCAGAGGACTTGTAGATCTCGACGATGTTCACTCATCATCATAAGATCATTGTTGTTGATAACTTTCTTCCCAGAGGTGAATCAGAGCAAAAGAGGATTGTGAATTTTGTTAGAGGGCAGATTCGATCAGTTGGTTTTCATTCCAGTCAAAGTTTCATGAATTTTTGGTCAAATTAACAGTCATTGTTTCAGGCCTGTATTGTATTGTGTATAACTACAGAGTAAAATGGCTTCCACAAACGCAAATCTTAGAAAGCCTGTTTTTACTAAGGTTAACCAACTGACACCTGGGTCATCCAGTCACCATCTGGTCATGAAAGTACTGAGTGCACAACTTGTTCTTGAAAAGGGCTGCCCTGATGCCCCAATCCTTCAGATGCGTATTGCAGAGTGCCTAGTAGGATATGAAACTGGGACAATTCTTTTCACTGCAAGAAATGATCAAGTTCATATTATGAATCCAGGAATGACAGTTATCTTGAGTAATGCAAAGATTGATATGTTTAGGGGTTCAATGAGACTTGTTGTTAATAAGTGGGTTAAAAGGTGAACCAAATAGGAGCAGAGGGTTATAATCTCGTAATAAATACTTGGACTCATATTTCAAGTATTTGTTTGCAAGATCTCAAGTTTTGCCCACAGTCTTTTTTGGCAGATATGCTGAAACCAATTGCTATTGGAATGACAACATTTGGAAGAAAATTATGTACACCATGGAGCTTATAGTCATGTCCTTTCTCTGAAGACAGTTGTGGTGAAACCTATGATCCTGTTACTGATTCTTGGATGGAAATGCTAAACGGTATGGACATATTCACCTTCCATTGTTCCTTCTAAAGTTACAAGGATGTAACTAGGGAAAACACAAAAAACAAACTAGTTTTTGGAATGTCTAAAAGCATAAGGAGAAGTGATCTTTGAGGATGTGAAACCAGTTGATGGGCAATCAAATTCATCTCTTCCAACAACAATAGACCCTGTCACAATAACTATTGAAGGAAAAGCTAAATGACTCATGCAAACCATTTAGCTATTTGTAAGTATAGATGCAAAGCTTATTGCTCATTCAGGCTTAGAGGACCTAGCAGCAATTGCAGAGGTCTCAGAGGAGCAACCTTGAAGATTTAAAAAGCTGAAACAAAATCCATTTTTGCAATTTTGAAGACTGTTTCAAAACAGAGCTTTCGGTGGCTTAGACATGCTTTAATAGATGTCCTTAGCCACCGAAAGCAGAGATTTCGGTGGCTTACAGGTTAGTATTTTGGCTCTTTATCCACCGAAAGCGCAGAGAATGGCAGAGTGCTCTTAATTTTACCCAGATTGGGTCTTCTTATTTCCAGAGCACGTGAGTGTGGTTTCTTATGAATGATAACAATTAAGAGAATATAAATCATCTTTCTTTTCAAGATTTCGAGGCATATGATAAGACAAGAAGACCAAGTGGAGCTTTTCTATTTTTGGCCAAGATATTGATTAGTTGTCAAAGGAAGATTTCAGATGCCTTGTCATCACCTTGAAGGTTATTGAAGATGTTAGATATTGATGAAGTTATCGAATAATGTTGGAGACTTATTTGATAAGGGTTTGATCCTTAAAATCATGACTTGATCCTACACATCATCTTAAATTGATCTTGTTCTATTTTAAGTATATTAGATTCAGTTTTATAGGATCTTGGACTTGTTTGTAAAAGCTATAAATCTTTTGTCTTCTAAGGAAGGGGGGGTTCGAGTTTGGATACTGGACCATGCTACTATTGTAATAGACTTTTCTCATATATAATACAGAAGCACATGTTCCTTTCATTATTATTGTCAGATTACCATATCCTTTATTTTATGTACTTTGAATGATTGTTTAATTCAAGTTTGTCTTAACTGCTAGTGACTGTTATCTCACTTTGTCAGTTCATAAGCTTGATTTAATAGTAATCTGTACTATCTTTATTCAACCCATCACATATGTGTTTTGGTTGATAAATATAGTCTTTCTTCACCCACCAGTTCAACTACTTGTCTGATAATTAATTCTTGAAAGCCTTGTCTCATCTGGTTATGTATTTGACTGTCTTGAGAGTAAATCAGTTATCTAGTATCCCATTTGATCCAATAAACACATAAAACCAAAACACATTTTAAGTTACCAGGCTTATTCAAGCTACAACCTGAGAAGGACTCCTGGAGTGATAACAACTACTTCTCCTAGAATTTTTAACTCTTAGACTTTTGTGTATTATCATTAATTTGCAACCTTGTAAGAAGTTTCCCTCCTTGACTCCATTACCCTTGAAGGAACTATTCCTCTTCTCTTACTTCTTAACAAGAGTCAACTTAAACTCTTTCACTTCATACTCTAATAATTTACTAACCTAGCATAGATTACTAACCACTGAGTTCGCAGCCAACAATATCATTGTTACAACCTCTTCTTAGCAGCTTTATCAAGCCTATTAACTAAGTAAACCAACCTAGAAATTGCACAAGCCAAAGCACTATCACTTGGAAGCTTTAAAATATCCTTGTTACTATTCTAAAGGTGCATTTATGAAGCTGTTATAAATCACTTTGCTACTGTTGTAACTATTGCTACAACCACATTTTGCAGCCCTTATCAGCCCATGCCAACAACTAAACTTCCCAAAAACTTGTGCTAGGCAAATTGCTATCGTTAAGTTCTAAAAGTGTGTGTTATTGCCTTATAAAAGTACTTTTTTTTAAGTGGTTTGCTTCTTTTATAGCTATTAAATTGGTGTTGTTATAAACACTTTGACAATCCATTTTAAGTCATTTATTGACTTGTATTTATCTTGAAAATGGTGAGTGACAAAGCATTATCAAGTTTGCAAGACCCTTGTATCTTTTCCTTGTCATCATAACTTGCAACTTTCAAGATACATCGTTGCTATTGTAATCTCATCTTTATTGTATAATAACTTGTTCTGGATGCACATAATTTATTTAAGAAGTCACTGATTATAATTGTTGCTACTAAGGTTTGATGTTTCATTGGTAAAGGGAAGGTACAAATCCACTTTGTCTTTCCCTTGTCCCTTTAAACTTTACCCAAGTGACTTCTTCTATTGAGTGATCTAGAGAGAGTGGTGAGTTTTTACTGTGTCTTTCTTCCCTTCATCAACCAACTAGGTCCTGGGACGTCTCCCTTGGAGTGATATTTTCCTTCTTCTAAAGATAAAGAGGTATCCTATTGGGGTGACAATGATAGGGTTAGCTCAGTGTTACGTCAATCTAAGCCTACTTGCCTTTAGGTTTTAGAAAAGTATAGATTGTGCGATAACATCCACCATCATCCAATATCCACTACTTCCACAAGCAATGTCACCATCTTCCCTTGGACTAGAATTTCTTCACTATGGGCTTCATCCTTGAACTTTCTTGCTCCTTCCTTTTGTACCTGCAAAAAACTGATCATTGATGTCCATACAAAAATAAATCTGTCTATTGAGATACATGGGTACCATCTGTTGTACTCGCCAGTTCATTAGGAATCCATTTTCATCTACATGGTTCGTCAACACGTTAGACTCCCCTTAATCATAAA
This sequence comes from Picea engelmannii, assembly GCA_009831015.1. Lineage (NCBI taxonomy): Eukaryota > Viridiplantae > Streptophyta > Pinopsida > Pinales > Pinaceae > Picea > Picea engelmannii. The sequence continues at coordinate 611,411 of ML782033.1, forward strand.
TTGGTCCCAACCATCTCACATTCTGATATTACTTCACGCATTCCCCCTTTATTGAAGATTCAATTTTTCTGATTCAACATCAAGCTAGGATACATGTACACTTGCCACCCTCATACCTATCCAAGTGGTTTACTCTACAACTTGATGTCACATGCTTTCTATGCATAAGAGGGAAATATTCTACATGATTACATGTACTACCACACTAATGCATGTAGACTTGAATAACATGGCTTATAAAACATCTGAACTTGCCTATGGATAAGCTTTACAACTTGGACCAAAATAATTTGGGGTGTTGAGTATAACTAATAATGCACCTCATGCTTCTAAAAAAACACACATACATCACTACATCATTTCAATATAGGTACAACAAGAATTCCAAATGCTTTAGGGTGAGTGAAAGCTAATGATGGTCTCTCATGATGTGTTAGTGGCAAAGCAAACCTAGAAAAACAACAATCTGTTAACTTGGAGGGATTATTCAAGGTACTTTTACAATGAATTTGAATATGGTGTAAGAAGATGAAACGTAGGAAATTGAATTAGATTTATGAATATATAACTTTTATTCATAGAAATTGTGAATATCTATGTCAAATTTGATTTATTTTCTAACAATGGTATCTTATTTTTCCAACAAAATATAAGGTATATGTTTTTGTTCGTGCAGGTGTTGAGCACTTTAACGATGGAATTTCGCTCCAAAAACTTGTATATTTGTAGAGAACCCATTTTCCTTGTGCCATGTATTTTTTGGAAATTTATAATATTAATTTTATATATTTTTAAAATGATCAAAGTCAACATATCCCTGAAATTACAACGTCTTTTGTTCATGCAGGCTAAGAAGATATTAACATGATCAAAACAATTTCTTTTTTTTTTATATCGTAGATATCGGTCTCCTCTAGTGTCGCATATAACTCATTTGAGAAATGGTTATGTTGACAAAAAGTTATAACATAAATAAGAGAGGTATGTATTATATAATTTTGATATAAATCAAGACAAACATAGATTAAAAATAGTAAACATTGTTAATTTAAAAAACAAAATGTATATTTGGAATCCACACAACCAACTCTATATGTGTCTGTAGTTTCGTCAATAACTGAATTGTGTCACCTATAGAAAAATAACGTCAAAAACAAATATATGGAGATAAATTAATAAAAATGAAGGTTTTTATTTATTTACAGACCAAACCACTAGGTTTGTCATCCCAAGCCTAAATCTGAGGCAACCAACTCAGCAAACACATATGCTAGAGTTTTCACTCCCGCTTGGAAAAATTTGAAGTTCAAATAACGCTCCCGCGCTTTAGGAACATGCACACATTACTAAATCGCACACA
>ML782033.1:620967-633896 GCA_009831015.1 Picea engelmannii
TTGTACCTTTCCTTGTGGGAAGAAGGGGCTAAAGGCCCAGAGGGTAAAAGTAGCAGGAAAAAGTTAAAATCCAAGATAAAACCTTGAGATGCTTCACCTAGGGATTCCTGAGAAATCAATAAAAGGATTCTCAACAAGAAAAGGGGACCCATAAAATAAAATAAAACTCAAGGCCTAGTTGGTGGATAGGAGGTCTCATCATGAGCCGACCTATTAGGTCCATGGGAATGTAGCAGTATGAAACTACTATTTATCTGGTCACCAAACCAGGGTAGTGGATCTTGGTGGAATAGACAGGATAAAGGGGGTCTCATCACAAGCCAACCTTCTCATTTCCATGAAATGCTTGTGGGTAACGTTGTCACCATTGGTCACCACGTCGGGACAATGTACTCCAACTATTCTCTTGAAATAAAAAATCAATAAGACAAAGAGTAAAAATTCATTGAATGGGATAGGAAACAATTGCATCCATGACAAGGTGCATCTCTCCCTCTACAGAGGCACCCACAGGTAAGACCTACATTTCCCCATTATCATTGCACCCCTTGCCCAAACATCCCCTACATCATCTCATGCATTTACATGAACTATATTGGTATTCACCTAGAAACACCCCACACATGAGGAGGATTATCCCAATAGGTCATCCTGAGACCCTCTCTAAACCTGGCTTGTTAAATAACATAACATCTTTGAGCATTTGTCTAGGTAAAGGGGGGTTTGATGCACGTGTTTGGGTAACTTGATTATTAGATGTGATTGAAATTGCTATGATCCCTGTGACTTGTGAGCCCATGGAGGGCGTACTTGTTGTTTTTACAGGACCATGCCTGACAGATAGGTACATATGGGGAGATTATTAGTTCGGACCTCCAAGGGGCTAAAATCCCACTAGATGGATGTTGTGACCCCAGCTAGGGGCAGAGGGATACCAGAGGCTTGCACTGGAGAAAAAGGAGGAAGTTCCACTAGAGACAATTTGGCAGGCCTAGACCTAGGGGGTTCTTGCCCTCCCACTATGACGTTGGCCCTAGAAGGCCCCTGATGTCGTCATATGGAGCCTTGACGTAATCCAATTAGGGTTTTGGCATGAGGATGGCTTGGTTGGCATGTGCGGCAACTTCTGAGGATTTTTGAGGCCTAACATTTCACTTTGGAGGCCTAGAGTTCCAAGAAGGGGCCTAACATCACCCTAGGAGGGGCATGATGTCATCCCTAAAAGACAAAATTAGGGTTTTTATTGTTAATTTTATGTAAAACTAGATTTTTTATGTAAACTGTCCATGTTGACCTTTTTTGACCTAGATTGTAATTAAAGGTCACGATTATTGTATAAATAAAGCGAAAATCTCTTATATTTTCATCATCTTTCACTCACACAAGTGTGAGGTCTGAAATTCAGCCCTCTTTAAGGGTTATTGGTTGAAACCAGTGATGCGCACTTCTTGAAGGAGGCAAATTTTGGTGTTTTTTGGATATTTTCTTGTGGAGGATCTTCAACTAGGGTGATTTGCTAGATTATTCTTGGTGAAGTAAGTAGAAATTCTGCATTTCTTTCTTGTGAATGAATTCTATGGTTATTTTTTACTTTTTTCAAGTCTAATATTATGAAATTGCTAGCTTGAAACCCTAAGGGAATGACATGTGTTATCATCTTTTTCCCTATAATCTTCCATATGTTAAAATCTCTTGAAAGGCACCCAATTTGAAGTAAATAATAGAGCCCTACCATAGTATCACTCTAGTAACCTTACTTCCTTTTCCAATTGCATAATTTATTACATTTTGTTCAAGGAAAGAGAAAATCAATAGGGCCTAACCCTTGTTACTTTCTAGCAATTTTCACTTGGAAAAGGATTTTTGAGGCCTTGGGCTACCAACACCTATTTTGTCTTCTCCATCCCTTAACATATTATTATCATTTGTTATATTTCCTTTAATACTTTCCTACTTTCATTAGTGACTCTATTAACCCTAGAAAGGCACTAGACTACCTCTTACAAGTGGTGATTGAGCAAACAAACACGTAAACTCTTATCTTTGAACCCTTTACTAACTTTTTCTAACCCTAGATTAGACTAATTCCTAAGCTAACTTTCTGTTGTAGAAAAACATTGCTACAACCATATAAAATTGCATTAATTTGGCACATTTACCTACATAACTCATACTAGAACCAATCAAAATCTAATTGTGATAATTGCTAGTGAATCTACTAGGTATGCGCTAGTTTGTGTATGATTTTCTTGCACTTTTGACCATTTAAACTTGTTGTTGTTGAAAAACATGATACAACCATCTAACTGTAGCAAAATATTTGCAAAAGTTCCATTAAAATCTAGCCTATAATTTTTCTTGTGACAATTTACTATCAATTTGCCTAGTTAAAGTCACTTTTTATTGTCTTTTTCAAGCAATTTCAAGGCTTGAATCTTGTGGTTGTTGTAAGATATTAGTTGTTGTTATAAACTGATGCATAGCTACAAATTCACAATCAACTAGCTTCTTTTACGAAGGTTTGTTTTCTTATGAAGTACTAACAATCATCTGGTACTTGGAAAGAGCCTCATTTTCCATGTTGTCTTGTTTTGGGTAGGTACACAATCATTTTCATTTGCTTTATCATTAAGACATAAAATAAACCTCTGATTAGAGTGATCTGTGAGAGGGAAAGGGTTTCCTTGTGACTATTTTCGTTAGCCTTCTCAACCCCCCCAGGTCACCGGGGACATCTCCCCTGGGGTAACTTAAACATACTCCTAAATAGAAATGGATCTCCCATTAAGGTGATAGTGATAGGTTATTCTAAGTTACACCAATTTTGTACCCACTTGCCTTGGGATTTTGGGGCAAGTACAAATTGTGTGATAACAAGGCACATGCTTCAATGACTTGAGTCTAAACATAACTAAGGTTAGAACCATGGTAAATCAAAATAGGGATGGGTTGTTTGGAAATTATACCTTCCAACTCCACCACATAAGCATGGTGGTTTTCTTGCCAATTATCAACAATTGCATATATCCTCGACACACTCTTGGCCACATAATTTACTATAGTAGCCTCCTGAACATGGTAATCCCTTTTTTTGTCTTGCTTCTTGTGAGTAAAATCTCTCAATAGATGTTCCTTTTTACAACCCCAACACTATAGAGGTCCTTTATTTTTCTCTAGTTTCTCTCTTACTTTCTTTTTTGGCTTATTTCCACTGTGAGATGGAAATTTATGTTGGTGCATACTTCTGCTCAAACAACCGAATTAAGCACCTTTCTTGGGATTCTTATATTGGGATGGTTTAAATCCCTTCATTTGAAATCCAAGTTTATCCTTTCTCTTCCAATCCTTAAGAGAATCATGCATATGCTTGGATTGATAATAGAAACACTTAGCCTTCCTAATGGTATTCTCCAAGGTCTTAGGCTCATCAAACTCAATCATATCCTGATAGGACTATGGTAATCCACTGAGGAAGTGTTGTATTATCACTTTCTCATCCTTGAGGTAAGGAACATAGCTCAAAAAATCTAAGAACCTCTTGGCATACAAATCCATGGTAAGTTTCCCCAACTTGTGTTCATGGAACTCCTTAATCTTATTGTCATAATACTTTTCTGATAAATATGCCTTCCTGAAATATTTCCCAAACTGTTTCCAGGTCAGCTTACTTTCCTTCAATCCATTAAATTCTTTGAGGTCCTCCCACCATATGGAAGCTCCTGCATTCAGATTTAAAATGAATATATTTTCCTTTGTATTTTTCGAGTAATTGTGTACTCAAAAATACTTTCTTAGTCCTAATTTCCAAGCCTTGACTTCTTATCCTTTCTTGATTTTTCTATCAAAGGTAGGTGGCTTAGATTTCTTGAAATATTTTGTTAGAGAACTCTATGAGTGTCTCTTTTTCTTCTTATTGGGAACACTTGAACTAGTGTCATTGTTGGGCAATTCCTCTGTAGTGGTCTTCCCACTACATGACTCTGTGGAAGTGTCTCCATTGGCTTTCATCTTAGCATCTTGATGTCTTTTCCTGGAATAAATTCTTCCCACATTACTATGAGTTGGCCCATGCTTATTAAAACATGAAGGGATCTTCAGTTTGTTGGACTATTGTAGTCCTTCATTATTAATGGTTGGACCTTGTTGCAAGTGCTTCTGAATCTTCGACAAACTTTGCAATAACACTACATTCAACTCTACCTGCTTGGCCAGAGCTCTTATGAGAATTTCATTATTTGCTTCCATACTTCTGATAATGGCTATTGAATCTGGAGGGGTTTCTATATCCCTCTCGTTCTCATATTCTTCATCTTGAAATTGAAATATTTCCTCCATACTATGTTGCACCATTCACCTTTGTTCCTTTTTAGTATGTCCTACGTGATGAAACAATGAAACACTATTATCCATTACATTTAAAATTATTGACACAAAATTCTCAGCCTTGTCAAACATCAGTCTGCTTGAAAATATTGAGCCGAGACTACATATATTCTCAAAACTACTATTAATACTCATCAACACAACTACATCATTCAAAAATAGAGCATATTCTTCTATCATATAAAATTTTCTTGATCATTAATTCAGCCTTGGCAACCCATTCAAACCTAGAGTTTGAACACAACTCTGATATCACTATGTAACACACCTGACCCCCTAAACTCTCTTAGGCTGGTGGGATGTCAAAATTTATACTTCTCTCTTCAAATTTAGATCTCGGGTTTACACCCTTACCAAAGCGTTTCCCTCATGGAATGCATAGGGACTTCTTATTTTCCCTTTGCACGACATACAACTGTGATAAAGCCATAGACTCGTCACCATTCCCCACTCAACAATTCCTTGGCGGAATGAAACTACACAGACCAAGGATAAATCTCCCCAATTGGACAACTCTGACTCACCTAGTCTGACCTTATCGACAGTCAGTGGTGAGTCGGGTTCCTTCCCATTGGGAATGTAGGTCAAACCTCCATCGTCTTCCTTCCTGAACGAACTTCTCTGATGGATCAATTCTCTACGGATCCAATGATATTCAAGTTATAAAATAAATGATATCGATCGACGCAACACTTCAAACTATGCGGCAACTAATGCCTCACTTGTTCTCCACTTAACACTTGGCCAGTGGGGTATACAAGAAAATTTAAGGTTGTGATCTCATTGTGTTACCTTACCTATGTATCAATGAATCTTATTCACTTGGACTTTTTCCATAAGAAAGTGCCCACTCTACGCTATCACAAGGCTTCCCAACGAGAAACTCTTTGATGGATATGACGGTCCTTAGACCCTTACATTCAATGGTCAGGGGTTATTTGGATCTCCCCATTGCTCGGTATTTAACCAACACCACCACTTCAACAAGGTTCCTTCTTCGGGATGGATTGTTCGAGATCCAATAGTTCAAAACCTGTCAACTTTGGCACTGATAGATATATAGATCTGGTTTCTCTCGGGCTCTCGACATCATATATTTCCTCATTGAAAAATCCTCCTATGCCTCTTCTCAGAATTTCCTGACAAACTTGTCATCTTAAGACTCTATAGTTCAACGGTCCAAATCTCATCAGCCCATCCTCCGATAGATCAACGACTCACATCGTCTTGGAACTCTCCCATCGAAAGTCCACCATGAATTTTCATTTTGGGTCTTCCCGAAGGCTTCACTTTTTTATATACTTCTCCTGATTATCCAGGTGGATGTCGGTCACCACCCACCTTTTTCAACTAGCTCAAAACAACTTTCTGGCAATTTTGGTAATTTACTATTTTAAGTAGTTTTTAACTTTTGGAGCCAGTTTGAGGGCCTAAACAATGGTTTTTCATGATCAAGCACCTAAATGATATATGAAGGCTCTTATTTATCCCTCTAAATAAATTTCTTCCTCAATGCCTTTCCAACGAGCTATCGTCCACCCTAAACGAAGATTGTATGCAAAAGTTACAACCCCAGGAAGTTAATGTACAAACTTACCCCAATGGGGCCCACATGACTTTTGGCGTTTCATCTCCTAGGGTTAGGTTTTTGGATGTCTAGGGTTTTGGCATTCATATTTATTGTAAAAATGCCTTCAGAGCCTCATTATAATCATCTTCTTGCGAATGAGCGTAGTCATCACATCTCTTCTTCGAGATAAGTTGCCACCATTCTAGAAAGCTTGTTTTCAGTCTACATTTTACAGTTTTCAACATATTTCTTATTTAATAGAAGTCAAGTTTTACTATGTCTATGTTATTTTTCACTATGTCTCTATGTTAACATTATAAATTTATGGTTTCATTTCATTCCGCTCATAAATCTATATCAATGGTATTAGAGCGGTCTGTTCCTTGTCGTTTTTTAATGCATGTCCCCAACGTAGTCAAGGTATATAGAGTTGTGTCTCGAGCTTGTTTCTCTCGAGGAAAACTGCTCTCACACGCCAAAGAAATTTCCCATGGTAGGAGAAAATAAATACGATGAGACATTATATCCTTTCAAAATGTTTTTTGAGGAATCCCTCGAGCGACAAAGGAACGAGATGATGGACAACTTCGCACAAATCCTTCGACAACTGCTGACAAGTGGCATCCACCTCAAGAGGAAGCGCTTCCCCCTTCAATGTACATATCAATTTTTGTATTCCTATATTTGAAGGTCAAATATATGTGGATGTCGTAGATAAATGGTTAAACCTTCTAAAAGGGTATTTTTCTGTCCACAAATTTTCCAATAGAGAAAATATTATATTTTCGCTTCTCAAGGCCATCCCCCATGTCAAAGATTGGTGGGAGACTTTTTATGAGAAAAATGAAACAGAAGGATCCACATTATTTGTAGTTTCACCCACTTGGGATTCCTTCAAGGATGTTATTAAGAACCAATACTATCCTGTTGGAAGTTATGACGACTTGTATACAAGATGGACCACACTACGACAGGAAAGAGACCAAACAGTCCCAGAGTTCACCAATGTCTTCGATACCTTTCACACCAAGATGGGTATCAAGTATTATGAGTGACATCTAATGATAAAGTACCAAGACAGTCTGCATAGATACATCAAGACAAAAATGGAGTTTTTGGACATCTCGTCCTTGGGCATGGCCTATCGATATGCCATCAAAATCAAGCAAAAGCTTAAACAAAAGATGCGGCAGTTTGGGTCTGGAAACCCCTCACAACAGAAGTAGGGCAAGGGCAGCCCCAACCTGTAGAACAAAGGAAAAATAAAATATGGGAAACCTCATGAAAACCAGTCCAAGCCACAATCAAAGAAGCACAATGGGAAGACAAAGAAAGATATCGGGAAGTGGTGCAACTTCCATAAGAGCCCCTAGAATAACATTGTTGATTGTCGTTCAAATCAGCCATTAGTGGTTGAAGTAAAAGGATCTGAATCAGATGAGGGTTCCGACTCTAAGTCAGAACCAGAGAAGGGGAGACAAATCATCGGCACAGAACCTAGTGCCACCATTTCTACCACCAAGATCCAACCCGATGAACCTAATGAGCCAGAGGAAGGAGAGCACCTCTTTCATTCACAAATGTGGGTGAAAGTCACTCCACTGCACTTCATCGTTGATAGTGGTAGCTAGAATAAACTCATCTTAGAAGAGGTCATCAAGTGACTATACCTACCGAAAAAACCACACCTACATCCTTGCACCATCGGATGGCTCTGTCAAGGAAGCAATCTTCGCATCAGCCAACAGTGTCACATGTCATACGACATCGAGCCATTCAAAGATGAGGTACTGTGTGATGTTTCTCCCCTTGAAGTTTGTGATTTTCTTTTGGGCCAATCTTATTTATGGAAACATCATGTTTTGTACAAGTCTAGGCATAGCAGTGTTATTATTACTTTGAACATGAAATTGTACAGGATACCCGAGGTAGTTCCACCCAGTTCTATTTCCTTGATATCTGCCAAGCAATGCAGGAATTCCATTTATCAGACTGAGAAGTTTGTCTTCTTTATGATTCACTCTCAAAGTGAGCGAAAGGTTGCAGCCACATCCATGGCCTCTGTGGTCGACCTCTCCACGCAACAGAAGCAAGTGGAAAAGGTCGTGGAAGAATACAAAGACATCTTCTCATCACCTACTGGAGTACCTTTGCACTGTCAGGTCAAGCATCTGATTGATATGACCCCTGGTTCACCGCTACCAAATGGGCCAGTCTATCATCGCTCTCTGCTAGAAAATAAGGAGATCAAGCGTCAGATCCAAGAACTTCTCCACAAGGAGCACATTTGACCCAACTCATCACCTTGTGGAAGCCCAATTGTGTTGGTGTAGAAGAAAGATGAGACCTGGCAACTCTGTATTTATTACTGGGACCTAAAAAAAATTATAATCAGGAATCAATACCCGATTCCCCAAATCGACGATCTCCTTGATCAGCTCAAGGGGGAAAAATACTTCAGTAAGATTGATCTAAATTATGGCTACCATCAGGTCCCAATAGAACAGAGAAATGTCTAGAAAACTGCCTTCAAGTCAAAAGAAGGTATTTTTGAATGGTTGGTCATGCCCTTTGGTTTGATGAATGCCCCAACAACTTTCATGAGGTTGATGGATGATATCCTATGTCATTTCACTAATTATTTTGTAGTGATGTATCTAGATGACATCCTCGTCTACAAAACAACTTGGGAAGAACACTTACAACATATTCAACAAGTTATGCACACTCTGCGACAGCACGAGCTATATGCCAACTTGGAAAAATGCGCCTTCGGCATGGACATGGTCCAATACCTAGGCTACATTGTTGATGTGCATGGTGTGTATGTTGATCTAGCCAAGATCCAAGTCATTTGTGACTGGCCAACCCCAACCACGCTCACTGAGCTTCAAATCTTCTTAGGCCTTGCCAATTTATATCGCAAGTTTGTGTTGGGATTCTCCCATATTTCATGGGCCCTCAATCAAATAACTAGAGGTGGTCGTAAGGAAAAATTTGTGTGGGAACTGTCCCAATAGAAAGTGTTTGATGATCTAAAGCAACATTTGTGTTCAAAACAATTTCTCTCATTACCTGACCTGCAACAACCCTTTTATGTCAAGACAGATGCTTCAGACTATGTTGTGGGTGCAATCCTCACTCAACACAACTACCTCGTGGCCTATCACAGTGAGACACTATCAGATGTTGTATGTAAGTACCCTACTTACGACAAATAAATGTACTCCATTGTGCAAGCCTTCCGCCAATTGAGGCATTACATTCTGGGAAGGAGACAATCATTCACACTGATCATAAGCCATTGTAGTTCATGCAGACATAAGGCAACTTGCAGAATGACTGTCTTCAGAAGTGGTCCACATATTTGCAACAATTGCACCTCAACATCAAGTATAAAACAAGAAGTATCAATCGAGTCATTGATTGCCTCATCCAACCTCCAGTTGCAACACTCACCACAGTGCTAGACTCTTATGACCATGAGAACTATGGGTGGACCCACCTCTATGAGACGAATCTCGACTTTGCCAACACCTACCAGATGTTGGGCGCCAACAAAACTGTCAATAATTTCCATATTCAGGACGAGATGTTGTTTCGAATGGACCATCTATTCATTCCATCAAGTGAACTAGAGAAGCTCATTTGGGAATCCCACTAAAGTTGGGCGGTAGGACATTCCGGCATGGAAAAGATAGTGGAAGTCTTGTAGTGACATTTCTACTGGCCGAAACTTTGACATGATGTCAGCAAGTATATATGGTCCTGCACTGCCTGCGCTATTGCCAAACTGACCATCAAGAAACAAGGCCTGTACACTCCTCTTCCTACTCCTGAGAGGCCATGGGAATACATATCAATGGACTACATGGCAGGCCTCCCTTCCAACAAGCGGGGAAATTAGTTTGTTTTTGTGGTTGTTGATTGCTTTTCCAAGATGGCAATTTTGGCCTCTTGCAAGAAGAGCATCACGACGAAGGACATTGCCAAGAATTTATTTGAATGAGTGTGGGTACACTTTTGGATCCCACAAACCATTATCTCATATCAGTACATGTTGTTCCTTAGCACATTCTGGTCGAGCCTCTAGTCATTATTGGACACCAAGCTCACCAAGTCCACTTCCTTCCACCCCTAGATGGATGGCCAAACCGAGTTCATCAATTGGACGATCATGCACATCCTGCACATGTACAATTCCAAGCACCCTCGCACCTTGGATGAGAGTCTTCCCTATGTTCAACACAGTTGTTGGGTTCGTGTTTTGACTATTTTGTTTCAATGGCCAAATCCTTTCTGCATGCGGCATTATATATGTTATGCTCTCATTTAGTCATTTTGAAGGTATTATCAAAGATTTATACATCAATTCTCCATAAATCACACAAGGTATGTATAATTATCGTTTTTGAAATTATTTTACGATCAATTCATCTCAATTTAATGTTTATGAAGATCTAACCTTCTGATTTCCTTGCAACGGGGCAAAATTGTGATTCGATCCTCCATCTAATACCTCATTCGACACTTCATTCAACACTTGATCCGACACTCCATCTGGCACGTGATCCAACACTTGGAGTGCATTGGAGTTGTACATTGGCGGCCTTTAATGGGTGCATTAGGGGTGTGGGTTTTATGCCCCCTCATGCCCTCCAACTATAGAGCTCGACACACCTTAGATTGGGCAGTTGCAGTGACCGCTGAGTGGCACACAAAGACTGTTAAGAAGATGTTGTTGTTAGAACACATTTAATGATTTTACTGTTTTTAGAGAGGGTCGACCCTTCTAGTGGTCGACCTCTCAAGCTATGTAATCACCTATAAATACCATTGATTGTGACACGAAGAAGAGACGAATTTTATTATTTACACAGACATTATCTCTAGTTTTTTGTATACTCTGTTTTTATGCTTAATGCCAATGTTGCGTTAGTTTAGCGACTACGTTTTCCTGTTAGAGTGTTGCCATGGCCTACTTGGGGGCTCACCAGTGGTCTGGGCGATTGTTTATACCAGTACATATTTACAGTTATCTAGTTGCCTTTCTTAGATTTCGAAATCATTTCTTTACTGTGTAAATTTCTCAATTTCAATTGCTTGTTGTGTGTATATTTTAATCGCAGATTGTGTGTTTAATTCATATTCCTATACACTTTCTCTTAATTGCATATTGCTTCATGAATTGTGTGTATCATAGAGGGATGTCCATGGTTGTGTGTTAATGATTATATCTTGTTTGCAGGTTGTAGAAGCTGGTTAATTACATTGTTGTGTCTTTTTCTTCTTGGCCATAAGTTACTCTGCAGAGTACTAATTTAGATAGGTTTATTTGTAGCTTTGATAGATTAATTGCTTTAGTTTTGATAGTTTTGAAAGAGTATTAATTTAGATAGGTTTATTTGTAATTGAAAATACTCTCTATAGGTCTGTTTCATTTATTAATTTTTCCTCAGCATGATAGGATAGAAATAGATTTTGAGTTATGATTTTTAATAGCATTTTGGTTGATTTTGAGTATGATTCTTAATGATAGTTTAGTTCACTTTAGGTTATGATTTTTAATGAAGTCTCAGTTATGAATTTGAGTTGTGATTTCTAATTAGAATTAGCCAAGAGTTTGTAGGTTCGCACAGAGTGGTTTTATTGTCATCTCAGTCATGATTTGAATTAGGATTTTTAATTAAGTGTTGATTATGAGTTTATAGCCTTGATTGAGTTAGTGATTTTGAACAGGGTACTTTCGAGTAGTTGTATGATAAAAGCAAATGATTGATTTTGAATATTTTTTGCACAATGTTTAAATATCATATGGATTCCAAGAACATCTAGTGTTAGTTTTATGATGGAAAAAATTTCTATAGACTGCCTTATCCATACTTTACATTACTCTGTAGAAATTAGCATTGAGTTAATTTCACTTGAATTATCATTGGTAGTTATATGTCATCATGATGTTATTCGACACTGAAGACACAATCATCACATTTGAATACTTTCTTCTTTACTGCAAGATAGAAATAGTTTTGATAGATTATAATTTGAATACTGTCATAACATTGTTGCTTTTAATTAAGTAGATTAATGTTTATTCTTTCCAAGATAGAAATAGTTGTGAGTTCTTTTTAAAAATAGATTTCACTTCTCAAGATAGTTTTGATAGATTAGTTACTTACTTGCTTACTTGCTCATTCATTCAGAGATAGATAGATCAAATAATTCAGAAATAGATTACTTGTTGTTTTCTTATTCAAAAAGAGATTGAATAGATTAAATAGTTTTGAAATAGATTTCTTTTTATTTGCTTACACTACTACATATTAAAAAATTTGCGACGACCGCTTGTGACGAAAGTACTCTTTCATCGCAACATGCTTGAGAAAAAGTTTTTTTTTCTAAATCTACCTCGTGTTCATCGCAATTTCGATGCCTACAATTTGATTGAAATGTAATGGTCAATGTTCATCTCATAAGCGACAACCTTAGATTGGTCGTCACATAAGTGACAATAGTCGACCATAACGATAGACTATTGGCATGCCTTAATGATATGGGAGGGTTTCTGGACTCAAATTTGAGTGACACACCCACTTTCTTCCATCAGCAATTCATCATGGAAACCATAAACCCTATTTTTCATATGTTCTAGTAGATATGCTAATGATTCCAAGTTTCATATTTGTATTTGACTGAAGGTCCAGCAAGTGTACTGCACCAAAGTATCAAATTGATATTTCAAGTTGATAAACCAAATATGAAATGAATCCAAGCATCATTTGATATCGTCAGTGCAAGAGAGACGAATGTAAATAATCTTGCGATGAATTTGCTATACTATCGACGAAAAAAGTTCGTCGATAATTTTATGCCATTAGTATGTAATATTTTACAAAAATAATGGATCTTGGGGACTAGTACACCATGGTCAAGGAAAGAGGAATGACGAACGATGAAGGAGGAATGAAAATTGCAC